>JARHVA010000998.1:3900000-3940000 GCA_037957365.1 Torreya grandis | reverse complement strand
TTATTTCCTATGTTTATGTATTACAAGTTCAATGGAATCTCATTTGGGAATGAACATGCTTAGGGTTTTGTGCTTCAATGTTAAATAGATATTTTACTAGCCTTTGGTATATCAAATATTAATTGAATCTATTTTAAGTCATGTTAATACCCTAGTCTAATTTTTTAACCTAGTTCCCTTTTAAATTAAATTAAATTAAAATTTAAGTAGGAACAATTTACAAAGGAACAATTATTTGTACCATGGACTTAGCTTAATTTTTATCCTAAGGTTTCATCATCTTTTTCAACATGACCAAGCCTTAGTCTAAAAATATTATGCTTGATCCCTTTTTGTCCCATAACCCCTTAGTCTATTTTATTATTAACATGGTCTAGCTAATCACATGGCCCCCTTCATTACTTTCAAAATTAGACTAAAAATGTTATCCTAAGGTTTTATCATGTTTATCAACATGAATAAAACCTTATTCTAAAATATTTAACCTAAGTTCTTTATATTTCTTGAGCCTGATTTAATATTTTTACTGACCACTAGATGAATAGTATATATTTATTCTAGTAAGATTGATCTAATGATGCATGATAAGTCAAAACATAAATAGATCCATAAAATAAGAGAGAGGGTCACAAGTGTCACCATCATGAGAACCCTACTAAATATACAAAGGTACATAGTAAAAGATGATCCTATAGAGCATGATTGATTAGCTTAAGGTGATCTAATGGTTCAAGATCAATGTTGACAATTCAAAGAGTCTAAGACAAGCAAAAAGGTGATAAGTGATAAAATTTTAGTAAAAGAACATTGAGAAACTAGTGTCATTCCACCCCTCAAATTGGGATTTGATAAAGCACATTGATCCAACCAAACAAAGATTAATGGTGCATGATGAAGGTTGAAAAGTTAAAATCCCTAAGGATGAACATAAAGATGACATGTGGTATAACCGTAAGCCATAAATTAAATCTCAAACATCTTTCAAAGATTGATAGTATGTAGATAAGTGTACACATTTTGATCGATGGTTTGTGGAGTAGGGGACATAATTTATTAGATCAAGATCAATGAATCACATTCATCTAGGCATAGATAATCTAATGGTGCAAGATCGACATTGAGATTTCAATGAATATCATAAGAAATGAAAAAGTGACAAGCGTCACAACCATACAAAAATTAAAAAAGAAACTAATAACATTTGATTTCTTAGATCAAAATCAATGAGCCACATTGATCTATGCAAATAGATCCAATGATACAAGATAAGGTAGAATTTTCAAAGGGTTCAGAACCAATAAAATATTAACACATGTCTAAAAGTGACAAAAGGTCATATTTTGAATATTAATGAGCATGATGCCATGGTGATGCCACATCAGGGCCATGTAAACATATTATGCCAAATTAAATATTTTATAGACCTGGGAAATGTAAAGGTATAAATACATAATCCAATTAAGATCTAAGGCATGAAACTTGTAAATTTGAACTAGCTTCCACCAATAAATAACTGAGAAGACCTTTAAAAAATACGTAGCAAGGACGAGAATCCTAATTCAATCCTATGTTCTTTGCGACCAAGCCAAGGTAAGTTTGGATTGTCATTTATGTAAGGATAATTTGATTTAGAATTGAAATAAAAACCATTAGTGACTAATTTAACAAATTCATAACCATGGTAGCCTAAAAATATGTTTCAAGGGAAGATGTGGATCTCTATTTGACTTCAGATGTAGAATGGAAGATTTTCAAGGACACATAGTTAAATGTCATAGTTTTAAACACTAGGGATAATAATTTGTCCAAGATTTTTTAGACCATTAAAGAATAGCTTGCCATTACCCAAGAGGAAAAGAATAAAATGTCTACAAAAATTCTCTACTATGGCATAGTCACCATCTAGATGTCATGCCTACATTATGTAATAACTAAACCTGAGGTACTACTGTTATAAATTAGAAACTCACATGATAATGAAAGTGAGGGGAGAATGTTATGGGTTATAACCTCATGTGACACATGAACCCTTGAGATGCCATAATTTACAACCTATAACCTCACATCTATCATTATTGATCCAAACTTTACAATTAGCAACTTCACATTTGCCATTTGTGAACCAAACCTTGTAATCTACAAACCCCACATTTTCCATTATATAACAAACTTGTTTTAGGTAGATTTACATAGGTCCAAAGAGTGGGTAATTTAATATTTTTTGAAGGGATTGAGAGAGAAGTTAAAATGGGAGGGTAAGCAGAGAGGGCCCTTAAACCATAGGCACTTACAGGGAGACCAAGCCAATTGGGATGTCTTCTATAGAGATAGTTAGACCACATATTTTAAATGGTTACAACATTTTTTAGAGCCTCTTACCAAGTAATTTTCATGTTATTTTGATGGAAACCAAGCCACTATATGTGGCATCACATTTCTAGTTACTGAGACTTTGGTGAGCCAAACAACTGGGCTACTAAGCATGGGAAAAAATTGGTGGGATAGACCCAATAGCCAAGAATCTAGGCAATACTTTTTCTAGGCAAATGAAAGATTGGTATTAAAGAAAGGAGGTGTGGAAATACTTAGTCTACCTATATAATGGTGAGATATATCATCAGATATTATTAGGTACATGACTTGTGAGGGAAGGTATTCCCTCATTTACACTCTCCAGTTAAAATTTTAAATCATTTAAGACATAATAGAGTCATTATTATTACAAATTTCTTATGGAATATTTTTAAAATAATTCCTAAAAAATATCAGAAGGGAACTAAAACAACTTTATCTCACCACTACCTAATATGGCTCATAATTAAACAAAGAATAGCTTCTGTCAAACTTGACCACACTTGGGAGTAATTTTTGGCCCTAAAAAATATTTCACCCTAGTAAGAAGGCACTGATGAGAGGGAATCCCCTAAGAAGCATCCCCAACAAAATATTGAATAAAATGTTGAGGGCACTAGTATTTCTAGTCAACTCATAGCCACTAAAGGTCTATTTGAGACTAATATGGGAAAGAAGAAGAGGAAAAGATAGGTCTTATTCTCTTTTGATATAAAGGAGAAAATCCCACAACATCATGTCCCTTCTCCCATTATGTCCTCACCTCAAATTGATTCCTCCACACTATCTCCTACTAGACAAAAAGTTCCCCTATCAACTGATGCACAAGAAAAACAAACTCCACCAGTCACCCCTCTTGCAAGGAAAATGAAAACCAAGGGGAAGAAACCCATGGTGTTAAAAAGGAAACCTCTTATTAGGATATCTCAAAGGATGAATAAACAAAAGACCACTACAACCTCCTTAACCATAGCTATCAGTGATGATGAAGAACCAAAGAAAGAGCCTAGGCTTAAGAAAAATCCTGATGGATTTAAAATAGAAGAATGATCTATTGATGAAGAGTCTGCTAAGGTAGAAGAATAATAACGATCACATCTCCCATATAGATTCACTAAGGAGGACATTTATCTCCTCAAAAATATTAGATACATAGAGGAAGAATTGAGAGAGGTAGAGCATCATGTAGGAGAAGAAGAATTGGTTGAAGAAGAGGTTATGGAAAAAAGAAGAGAACAAGAAATTTTTTCTCAAGATCAGGAGTTTCAAACATTGGAACAAGCTATGGAGGAAATATACAAACTCAAAAATGAGATAAGAGAATTTAAAGTAAAATGAGGCATTAAAACACTTTTGGGAGTTGCAAAGTTTGTAGAACCCTCTAGGGATAAAGAGAAGATAATGGAGGAACCTTTAGCATCCTCATCCACCTTGGCCATAGAATCCCCTGTAATAGAGTATGCTCTAGATTTGGTACCCTTATATTATATATTTCTTCCTCCATTTCCCACTACACCAATACCTACTAAAAAATAAGTTATTGATGTGGATTTCTCAGCCACCACTCCAGTAAAGACTGATGATATTTTGATTTTTTTGAAGGAAAAATTTAGTAATAATGAATCCTACCTTAAATAATTGGTAAAAATATTCAAGGGATATGTTGAATCAAAATAAAAACATGATGAATTATAAAAAACAATAATTTTCTAAAATTAAGATCAGATATCTAAAGGAAAAGATTGGTAAATTGCATGAAACTACTAAGTTATTGATGGAGTGCAGACCCCCTTCTAGGGTCTAAGATATATAATTGGAAGAAAAATGGTTGAAATTCAGGTATGATAGGATTTATAATGATCAATATTATATGGTCTATGACTGAAGATATTTCTTTAATGAGTATAGACATGTTGATTTTAATCTTCAAGCCCAACTAATTAAATTCTACATTCACCAATATGATGTTCCTAGTGATACAAAATGGAATCCCAACATATATTTAGGGGATGTCCTATAAAATGCATTTTCTTCATATGTTTTGAATGAAATTGAAAGAATAAAACAAATGAAATAATATCAAGAAAAGGAAAAATAATCCACCTTGATGATTAGGAATGAATCCAAAGATTTAGATGCTATAGTGGAAGAATGGATCTCATTTATGAAAACAAATGATCCATAGAAATGGGTTTTTATAAAGTAGGTAGATGTCCAAAATCATTATTTGAGTCTCATGGAAGGATATGGAAGGCAAATTTTTATAGCCTACTCTCACAAATGGACAAAAAATTTGGATGCCTTGAAAAAAGCAACTATACTCCCCTCAAAACCTTAGGGAGGCCATCCACAAAGTATACTTGTATATAAAACTTGTCAAGAAGTAGAGAATAGCATGGTCGGGATTGATTTTTCAACCCCTTATATTCTAGTTCCTAATTCCTGATTGAGAAAGAAATGTTCTAGCTGACAGAGAGGTAGAGAAGAAAATATGGGAACACATTGAGAATGGTAAAGGTTTTTACATATTATAAGGGTTAGGATGTCTTGAACCCCAAAAATTTAGAAAAAAATTGGTTTTAGAATGCAACCAAGGCTTGCTCAAGGTTAATCAAGAGGCTAACTAGGGGGACTGATGAGGCCACCAATTGCTTAATTTTATTGCCTCATCCATGCTTAGTCTATGTATTTTTCTATGTACAACCCATAACTATATATCACTAATGAAAATGAATAAATGAATTTATGATTTTATATGTTCATTTATGTGTGTGTGTGTGTGTGTGTGTGTGTGTGTGTGTGTGTGTGTGTGTGTGTGTGTGTGTGTGTGTGTGTGTGTGTGTGTGTGTGTGTGTGTGTGTGTGTGTGTGTTATGTTATGAATTAGTGATGCCTTTCCTTTATTGAATTATATTGGTGTGACTTTATCTAATAAGCATTTGAAGGGTCATGTAAAGCTACATAATCTTTCTAAGCCATATCTACCAAAATATTCCCATAACAACTATAGGCTTCACTTATAGGTTATCCATAGCCACTGTAGAGTGCCTATAACAACTATAGGCTTCACCTATAGGCTACCTAAAACCAATTTATAATACCCAAAATAACTATAGGTTACAGGTTGTATGTAGCCACTACAAAATAACTATAGCAAATGTAGGCTTCACCTACATGTTTCCTATAGCCACTACAGAGTGCTCATAGCAACTAAAATTTTCATCTATAGGTTGCTTGTAGCTACTATAGAGTGCTTGTAGCCACTATGCAAAGCAAATTCATTATTGAAGAGATCTTGTAGACACATCCAACTATATTGGGAAACCAAATAGATGATTGGGAAGAATCATATTTGTTGTATGGATTCCATACATGTAAGGAGATATTGGATGTGAAATACAAGGATAATGAGAAAATAAAAAAGGAAATAAAATAGAAAAACATTATGCTTTGTCTCTAACCCAATCAAACCTAAAATAGTTAACTTTAGTTACTATCTACTTGAAGGTTGACTGGGGTATTTTCTAAGTATTTATATGTTTTCCTAGTTTGGTGTTTTTGGTTAGGAGTCAATAAACTACCTTTTGTATTTAAAGGTAGAACCTAGATCAGATTAGGAGTTAGATAATTTTGAGAAGGTAATAATAGAAGTTTTTGAACTATATCATTTGTATTCAGAATTGAGTAATGAGAAAGTTGAATTTGTAAGAAGTTTATGAATTCTCTTGGAGAGGGATTGGATATCACTTTTCAATGAGGAAGGGCCCCCTTAGAATGAAATACTATGAAGACCCTGACCCTCTTTAATTATTAATGTGTTGTCTAAGTTGATTTTACTTTTAAGTTTGATTATATAAGTGTGATGCATGTATGGTACATAAGTGTGGAATAGTTCTATAATTATGTCATAGTAGTTTCATAATATATTTATCTGGTATATTTAATATAAATTCATTATACTAAAACTAGAAAAGCAAGTTTATTTTTGAATTAGTAATACATATATAGTGATGACACTCTTAAAAAGCTTACACATCTTGTGTTGATAATTAAAGTTTAATCAAACTAGTGAATCTGATAATCACTAGGTAATTAGTCTACACAACACCCCTCCAAACTAATATACCCCCCATAATGGATTCTTATGCTTAATTTTTTGATAAATTGATTAAATCTAACCTCATCCAACTTAAACCTATCAAACCACCTCAATAATTTGATGCTTCTCACCTTGTGCCTAACTGATATAATGAGAATAACCATTGTGCCTTTCACCAAGTTATTGGACATGACACCAGTCGATGCAATACCTTAAAAAGTCATATCTAAATATTAATTAATAGTGGATAACTTGAATTTTATAATCCCAATGAACTTCCTAATCATTCCATTAAAATCTTTCACAAATATTTTCCCAATCATGCCCCTTCCACCCATCACCATGACAACAAACCAGAATCATCTCACTCTCATGAGGCACATACAATCAATGTTATTATTAGTGATCCCATTATAAAGGATACCATTACCTCAACCAATTCTTATATTTCACTCATAGAAGTAGTGGACTTGCCTTCCATTCCTTTGGATACCCAGATTAAGGAATCAACTACCCCCCTCTCTTCACTTGATGACACCTTAGCTTTATCTACCTCTCTTTTGATGGAAACACCAAAGGAGACAACCTTTACTTTAACCATTTCTTCTTCTTCCACTATACCCATTAAAGTGGTAGAACTACCCTCTATTCCTTTAGACACCCAAAACAAGAAAATAACCACATCTATTCCTTCACTTGAGGACATTACACCTACTTCCCCCATCATAAAACCATCCATTCCCTCTTTAAAAACATCCAACAAGAGAAGGTGACCTCATCCACCCAACCACCAATTTTGGAACCTCCCATCAAAAACAAGGATATAGAAATAATTCCCTCTTATCCACCTAGAGGATTAATTTTTGAAACCAATGACCAGGGAACCAAGCCCATGTACAAGCCCTTTTCTAGACTCATCTAAAGTCTAGAGTTCACTTCTCAACCCAAATTTGATAGAGCCACCTTTTGAAATCATTTTGGGCTCCCTTACCAAAACAAATTTGAATCCTCAAACTCACTTGAATCCACCATTAAACCCACTATTACCTCTTCATCTAACACCTCTTCCTCTAAAACCATAGGTGAACCATCACAACTACCTCCATCTAACATTACCAAATCACCTTATGCCTCTTTCACCAAACCTATCAAGAATCTAGGAATTCTTCCCACACCTAGTTATACTCATGTTTCTTTGAAGTTGGATTTAACCCCATCTAGTCCACAAACGAAGCCCATAACCAAACTAATTAATAAGGTAGAGTTACCCAAACCTCAAGCTTGAACTAGAACCATACCACTCCTTCCCACTTGCCTTTTATCTTAGGACCACATCTTTCTATCATGCTAACTACCTATTCATCCTCTAGTAAACCATCCCCCTTTTCTCTATCTATGCCTACACCCATCAAACCAATCCCCCTTTTCTCTTACCCCCATTACCAATCCAACCATCAACTCAACCTATCCAACATTTACCTACTCCCCCACTTTCACCCAAGAGTGAGGAGGAACTAGAGAAACCATCTAACCTAACAAATCCCCCCATCCACACTATTCATATGGTTCCCTGATCTTGTGCCTAATAGAAGGACAAGGGAAAATACAAAGTCTCCATTCATTAGACATACCCTTCAACCCCTCAACCTTTTAACAAAATCCAACCACCTACATCTTCACCTATGCCACCACCAAAACCCAAAGTATCCACTTTGGGAGCCTCTCCCTCCAGCCCTTTTGACTCCATAAAATATATTATGTTGAAAAAACTTCATAAAAAATTAGTGAAAATGAGCTTTTATGAACTGATAAACACCTCAACCCAACCATATTTAGGCATTACTAAAGGATATACAATCTATAGAGGTTCAACCAAATGGCCCTTAAACTCTTGCATCCTTTATTAGAGCCCTCCAACTTTCTACCTTCATCACATTTCCAGATTTTGAAATACCTCCTATTCATATTGAGGATCTTGATCTTCCCCTCTTCATCACTATTTACATCAATCAAACCCAAATAAAAATGGTAAGGATTGATGGAGGAGCTATCATCAACATTATCACATTTCATTTTATGACCAACTTTAGCTTCCCAAGAACATCATGTCAAAAAGTTCAATGGTCCTTCACTCCTTCAATGATACCATGGCCTCTACTTTAGGGATAGTTGTCCTCCATATCTGCTTGGGAAATCAAACTATTCCAAATTTGTTTTACATTATAGAGGGTGAGTTATAATGTAATGTGTTTCTAAAATACCCTTAGATTCATGCCATGAGTTGTGTCCCTTCTACCTTACATTGATGTGTCAAATTTGAGCATGAAGGTTAAGTTGTCACCATCAAAGCTAACCCTAGTAATTTTGCCTCTTGTAATATGACATATCAACCTAATGGTGTTATTATCCCTCCCTCATCCCCCTCACCATCAACTATTAATAATACTACCTCATGACCAACTAAAACTAGCAAGACTCCCACCCATACCTTTGATGAAGATTCTAGTAGCTCATTTATCCCTTCTTCCATGATCCTCATAGAGTATCACTTGGAATCCATTTTTCAATGCCTCTCCCTTGGGTAATATTACCTTTTAGCCTTGGATGTTTTCCTTATGCCACAAGAATTTGGAAACCTCAATCATGTCCCTTCCTAGTATCCTAACATCATAACCATTATCCATTTTAGGCTCCCTAACAATAAAACAAATTTCATCTATGGGGGACTTGATCAGCCACTTCTTGATCCCATAACTATCTCATCCATCTAACCATTTACCTCTAACTTCTCCTACTTCAACAAACTAGCCTTTACCAAAGCTTACCTTTACATGTCTAATTACAAAGGGTTTGGCCTCGACATTTATGAATAGGGACCTCATGAGCCATACATAATCAAAACCCAAAAACTTCATGAGTTATTTGAGCTTGGGCTCATACCAACAGAAGATCTCACCTCACCAAAACCCATCTCCACCATCAACAAGGACATTCCATACTCACCAACACCCTCTTCTTTAAAGTCTAAGGACTTTGATATCATCCCATCTCACTATTTTTTGGATCAACATTGTTGGTTTAGGCCCCTTGACCTATCAAAATTATGGCCAAACTAAAACCGTTATTCTCATCCATCCTAAAATTATAGAGAGAGATTATCCTACTATCAACATCATTCAATGTCAAAATGATGATTCTATTATCACTTACTTCAATGTGAGAGATTTTTCTATCCACAAATCCTTTCCTCTTTCAAACCAAAACATTCTAATTAAATCCACTATTGATGTCAACATGGGTACTCAAGACAGCCCTTGTATCATCAAAATTGGCCAATCCTTAAATTCCATGGAGTAACAAGATTACCCTTATTTCCTTCATGACTATAGCATAGAATTTTCTTGGTATTATCAAAGTATGCCCAAAATTGACCCTTTTATTTCCCTCCATAACATTTTCACCTATCTTGAGGTTAAGCTAGTTCAACAAAAGCTTCATAAGATACATCCTCATATTTCCCTTCTAGTAAAGAACTTTAACATCACTTATCTATCAACTTCCTTCAACCTATCAACTATACACAATGGGTTTCTAACATCATTCCCATCACCAAACCCATAGGTGGAATTTGTCTCTACATTATCTTTTGTGACCTCAGCCTCACTTTCCCAAAGGATGACTTTCTTCTATTGAACATAAACCAACTTGTTGATATAATAGTTGGCCATGAAATGTTATCTCTCATGGATGGTTTCTTAGGATATAATTAGATCTTTTTTACCCCCAAATATAAACATAAAACTTCCTTTATTACCCCATGGGGAACCTTCTATTATAGGGTCATGCCTTTTGGTTTGAATAATGCTAAAGTAACCTATTAATGTGCCATGACCTACATCTTTCATGATCTCATCCATAAAATTGTAGAGGACTATGTGGATGATCTCCTTGGGAAATCCAAATACCATAATGATCACCTAGATATTCTATAAATAATCTTAGATTGACTAATCCATTATCATGTCAGGTTCAACCCCAAGAAATGTATATTTGGGGTCTTATTTAGAGATCTTCTTGTCTTTATCTTCTCTCTTTGATGAATTGAAATAAACCCTACCAAAGTTAGATCAATCTTGGAAATTCCTCCTCCTAATAACCTTAAGAAACTCCATAGCCTATAGGGTAAGCTCCAATCCATTCATCACTTCATCTCCTAATTATTAGATAAATCTCAACCCTTTTACCATCTCCTCAAGAAAGACACCTCTTTTAAGTAGACCAAAGACTATCAACAAGCATTTTATTCAATCAAGGAGTACCTTATTTCTCCACCTATCCTCATCCCTCCTAGGGAAGACCAAAAATTTTACCTTTATATATCCACCATGAACCATTCCTTAGGGGAAATGCTTGCTCATCATGATGAATAGAACAAAGATTAAGTTGTCTAGTATAGTAAATGCACACTCATAGAGTATGAGACTTAGTATACTCATCCTGAGAAAATTTTCCTTGCCTTAGTCTTTTTGACCTTCAAAATCCATCACTATTTTCTTAAACACAAAACCTATGTCATCACTAACATTGACCCACTCAAGTACATGCACTCTAAACCATACCAAAACTATCATATGGCTAAGTTGCTCATTCTGCTAGCTAAGTTTGATCTTGAGTTCCTTTAGAAAAATTCCATTAAAGGGTAGGTCATCACTGACCAATTACCCAAAGATCCTCTACTAGAAAATCAACAACTTCCTCTTTCTTTTCCAAATGAGTCCATTACAACTCTTTCTCAAAAAGAACCCACCTACCAAATGACCATTTTTTAATGGATTTAAATGCCAACATGGTGGAGGTGCTATAGTTATTCTCATTACCCTTAATGGTGAACCTTTTCCCTTTTCCTTTAAACTTGAATTAAAATGTACCAATAATTTAGGTGAGTATGAAGCCCTGGTCATAGGTCTCCAAACCACTCTAGCCCTAGGGGTCAAGACAATCAATATCTTTGGTGATTCCCAACTTGTGATCAACCAAGTCAATAGATCTTATTAATGTAAAAGTGATGTCTTATTTAATTGAAAATAACTTGTAGATGCACTCTTAGTATCATTTAATCATTACCTTATTTAGTTAGTTCCTCGCTCTACCAACAATTTCATGGATATGATGGCTTCCCTTGATTCCCAAATCCCATCTCAACCTGATGAATCTAAATTATTTATCACCATCTATCATTTTAGCACACCCTCATATATCATTTTTGACCTTCCCACCATTTATAGTGTGGAAGTATCTCCTTTTGATACTTGGTATGACCAAAATTTTAACTATTTTAACTTCAACATTCTTCCTCCCAACCTTTTAAAGAATGCCTTAAGAGCTTTTGTTTAGATTACCTCTCATTACATCATACTAGGGGTAATCTTTTTTTAAAATGGCTTTGATGCCCTCCTCCATTTTCTACATAGTCATGAAATTTCCCATGCTATTAAGGAAACACATGATGAAATTTGTGGAGGACACTTTAGTGGTATATTCATCGTTAAACATATCCTTCACCTCAACTACTATTTAGCTACCCTTAACCAATACTATTTCGACTATGCAAAGAAGTGTGTCAAATGTCAATAACATGCTATCTTACATCATGCACCAAACTATGGCTTTTGAGTATCTAAAGACTATTAGCCCTTCTCATACTAGGGTCTCGACCTTATTAGGGAAATATAATCCTCATTCTTCATAATGACACCAATCTATCATTACTACTACTAAATATTTCACCAAGTGGGTAGAGGTCATTCCTCTTATCTCAACCAAATCTAAAAATATTATCAATTTCATCGATCATCATATCATCTGCCACTTTAGTGTTCCCTATAAGATCATTACTGATAATAGAAAATCTTTAAAAAAAGGTCTAGGGTCTTTGTGATTATTTTGGCATAAAATAAAGCTTCTCCTCACCCTATCATCCATAATTAAATGGATAGGTGAAAGCCTCTAATAAAACCCTCACCAAAATGCTAAAAAAAGTAGTAAGTGCTCTAGGTTAGGATTGACACTTGCACATACTTTTCACTTTATTAGCCTATCACACTAGCATTCAAACCTCTATGCATGCTACCCCTTTATCTCTCATTTTTGGGGTAGAGGCAATCTTGGCTCTCAAAGTCTAGGTTCCTTCTCTTTACATATCTATGCATCATATCCTTTTCAAGAGTGATTATCATTAAGAACATCTTTCATGTCTTGGACTATTTGATGAACATCACCTCATAGTACTTAAGCATCTTTATGTCTATAAAGAATGAATCAAGTGCACTTACAACAAACACCTAAAATAATGAAAACTCAATATCAGAGACCTCATCCATTAATAAAACCAACATGTAACTAATATGGAGAAAAGAAAACAAGGCAAATTTGGTTTCAATTGGCTTAGGTGCTACATCATAACCCATAAGTATGGATCAAGAGTTATTCATATGTCCTCTCTTGAAGGCAAACTAGAAGCTAAGCCTCTCAATCCTTTAAAACTACATCCTTTCTTTTGCTAAAGTAGGATCACATTCACCTTTATATCTAACTTAAGCTTGTATCTTGGTTTATGAGATTTTCACTTTCCCTACAAATCCACCTGTCCCTCTCCCTTTAAGGACAATTGAATACATTATAAGACCATGTGATTATCTATCATAGTTATAACCTCATCCTAAACATGAATACCATGAATCTACCCATGGAATGGTTCTCTTGAATACTTTTCATTATAATCAGATGGAATCTCATGATCAGCTATCTCTCAAACCACTTTCCCTTACCTATTGTTAACCTTTTGTGCTAAACTTCTTGCCTCCATAAAAGTAGACCTTTAAGCCTAAATAAACGTGTCCATGTCTAAACCTTGCATTCAAAATCAATTAGGATCCTAAAATATCACTTGGGTCTATATCTCTAGCATTGCAGACTGTTCCCTTGAAGGACAACTACCCAACAACTAAACTACTTAAAGATAGACTACTCCTTTGAAGGAAAACTACCCAACAACTAAATTACTTAAAGATAGACTATTCCCTTGAATGATAGTTATAAAAATAAAACTTCAAACCATTCCCTTGAAGGATGGAAAAATTAATTTTGTTAAACACAATCATTTGTAGCTTCCCATATCCATCAACTTCACCAACCTCTCAAAACAACAAAATAAATAAATAACCTTATGTCAAAATCAAATCAAACAAGTTGCAATTGACTTTTACATATGGCATTAGTAGACTTCCCAAATATATAAGTCTACACATTATATTATGACATGGACTTCTTTGTTATAGTTCTTTGGTCATCTATAGAAAGGAAAAAATCACCCACATTAGGTTACCATATCACCCATTTCAACCATCAACCTATCCCCTACTTTCCCTTCCTAACCTCTCTAACAATCGAGGGACTATGAGATTACTTGACATAAAGTGATCAAGATACCTTATTTTTCAATCAAATCATGCTCATGCAAAGCATTTGAAAGGCTTATTTTCATTAACTCGCATCTAACTTCAGTTTTGTTAGGCCCTTACCAATAAACACATCATGCCTTTTTCTTGCCCTCTATTCACTAGTTCATGTGGACATATGCCTCATGATTTTTCTCTCTTTTCCACATTCAAGGTGTTATCTAAACCTATTTTATGTGTTTTCATTATATCCCAATATCACATCTCATATCAAAATGTTCAAAACATCATCCTCATGAATTCAATAATCCATATACATCATAACATTATGAACCATGTCCATAAACCATATCCTATCCATACACAAAATTCCAAACACCATAAAACAATCACAATCACATTGTAACATCATTATCATTAGAATAATAATCATTTCTCATAGCACAAATAACATGAAAAACATCATATCCTAAACATCATCAATAACCATGACTAAATCATCCCTTTCATCACCTATGAACCACATAATCATGTGAAATTCTATTTATGAACCACAAACATCATCATCTAAGAAAAATCAAAACATCAATCACATGTCTATGATCAGATCTATAAACACACATCATATATTATGTAGAAACAAATCATCACCTAAACTAAACGCATATATTTATCATAAGGTCACACATCTCATCACAGTCATGTTTTAATTGAATAATCACATCATCATAAAAATGAAATCATCCAAGATTCTTAACATCATATCGATAAATAAACTATAAAACATCATCAGATGCCTATGTCAACAAGCCAACATCTCATAAGTTTCAAGTATCTAAATCATCATAACCACATCCTGACCATACTCTTCATCTACCTCATCATAACCATAATTTACATCTATCTCATCATAAACATAATCAACATGTATATAATCATAAACATAATCAACATCTATATCATCATGAACATAATCAAAATAGATATAATCATGAACATCATACAACATAATCATCATATACATCATAATTGAGGACATACATGTCAATGAAGTATACATCATAATAAAATAGATGCATAGAGCAATGTATAAATTTATCTCTCTCATATACATCTCACATTATTAACACATAGAATAGTATCAAAATCACAACAATGCAAGTCTTATAATCTCCTATATCAAGCCCCTAAGACAACACTATTATTGTTCTTGTTTGCACCTACACCTACACTTGTACCTAGACTACCATATGGGGGTGGTCCCTTTGATGTCCCTACCTACCCCACTATTTAGGCCTACTATCTTGGAGTAGTTATAGATGGACCACCTACCAAACTAGCCCTATAATATCCATACCTCATCTCTAATGGAAACTATGCCAACACTATCACCTCATAATATTTCAACTCCTAACCAATGGCTAAGTACTGTATCCTTAGAACTACACTAGGTGGTCCTCTTCCTACTACTATATCAAATCCTACCCTTTATCTCAAGGAATCTTTCTCTTGAGTCACTAACCCAAGATAAGTCCTCACGTAATCATTCTCACTAGTCAGTGTCACCACCTAACCCTATAAAATGACAATCTAGCCCTAGAAAGTGCCACCTATCCCTATAATATGATGATCTAGGCCTATGCTACTACAAGTGCTACCTATGCTTATCCATCCTAGTCACCACCTTATATTAGTTCCCCAATAGGATTCACATCTTTGGGTTACTAGCCCTTGTTACCCCATATAAAATTAGTTGTTGTATATCAGCCTTGGTACCACGTTGCATAACCAATTACAACCCTTGTATCATCTACCATGGCTCTCATTGAAAATCAACATCTTGTGGCTATGGCTTTGGGAGTAATAAATTTACATCTTCCCTCTTGTATCATGGAAAATATGGTGAGAACCCCTACAAAAGGTTAAATTATCTCTACACTTGGTCAAACTAGGTAAGCTTAGTCCTACCATCCCACCTCCCATAGATCCAATGATAGTTTTGTAGTGATAAAGTGTGAAATCAATACCCTACCCACCTTGACCAGTCTACATAAGACCTCCATAGTACATCACCCACCACCAAACCCTCTAATGCATCTCTAAACTAATCTATTTCGCTGGTACCACCACCAACCACTATCAATGCATAATTTCCTCTCCATCTCATTAAACCCACTCTATAATCTATCATAAGATAACCATCCCATGGTAGCCCTAAATATCTCAAAAATCATATATGCTTGTATGCCCAATAATAGATCATGAACCTAACATTATCCCATACCACCTATGTGCTCAAAATCTCTAGAGCTCCTTACAGATCTAGACCAATAATACAGGGGCCTAACCAAGCATAGTCCTCCCCAACGACATATCCACTAGTACTCTTAAAAGTAGACAAGGGAATCAACCACTATTCAAATCTAGCAATGCAAAGAAAGACACCCCCATCATCATCATGTTCAATAAACATCGGTCCCCATGATCCCTCTAGTATAGTGGTCCACAGCACACACCACTTGCATGATATTTGGCTTAAACCTGATCTACTCCATATATTAGATCCATGTGGTAGTCCCACTTCTCACTCTCTTTATGATAAATTATCTCCCCATGAATGAGTGGTTATGTGATCTACTAAATATCCTATAGGAGGATATTCATCTCTCCCACTGGCAACAAAACTATATTCATGGCTAGGTCCCATCTCTTGATGAGGACCACAATCATAGCCACATCTTATAGCAAGTGTTGATAATGTCTCATGACCCCTAGGACAACATCCTCAATTTGTCTCCACTCATCATTTATCATCCCATTATATACTTGGTAAAATATCTTAGTGACTTGGTCCCTCATCTAAATCTACTCATAGGCTTACAAAACCATAATATTAACATCCATGCTTAAACCTAAGTATCAACTTATAGATACCCTTCTTCTAATATATTCCAACTGACCCCATTACATATATCCTATTTACCTCTAATAGTCAAACAAACCTATCCCTCTAGCTAACACCACTCCTAGCACATTACTTTAAATACCAAGACACTTTTATTTAGCTAAGATCTACCCATTAACCCTTCATCCTATCTACACCTTTTTTAATACCACTATAAAACATCCTTTCAAGCATTTACCCACTTTAATACCTTTTATAAAATTTTAATACTTCTTTAAAATTACCCTTCAACCCACTTTCTATCACTTTAGAGCCTTCAAACACTCTAACACTTTCCAAAACAAACTTTACAACATTCACATGTTAATCTTTACACACTTCCCAAAACTTTTCCAAACCATCCAACCCATTTCCAAACATTTTACCAACTTTTTCATACTTAACGCATACATATACCAACTAAAATGCTTTCAACTAATTTCAACCCATAACCACCTTCTCATATTCACCACCATTCTTAAACACTTTAAAACACACCAACTCTAACAATTTCCACAAAATTACAACCTTTAACAAATTCATAAAATTTACCCTTTTACAACGATTTACAAAAAAAAATTAAGAACACATTAACTTTTAAAACACTTAAATTATCAAACCTTTCATGACTTTCAAATAACTTAAAAATTTTTCCCCACACACTACCCAAAACCTTTGACCATCAATGGTTCATTAAACCATCAATTATCCCTTAGGCCCCTTTTTCCCTTGGGGTTATACAATCAATGGTTCAGTTGAATCACTGATGGTCCCTATGTGTGACTACCAAAAGTGTAACTCTCAAACCTATGAACCCCTAAAACCTCCACAAAATACCACAATTTCAACATTAACCTACCTAGACCTATTCTACAACCTAATTCAAACCCAACACACCCTTTACATATAAATTTCCCAAATTCAACAAACCCTATAACTATGACATTATTTCCCCTAAACCCTACCCAGTACCATTACCAAACCTTATCCCTATCACATTCCAATCAAAAATCAACTAAGTTACACTACCTATCAAATTCAAAACACACCCCACCTTTTTCTATGATCATTAACATGGTTAGATACCATATACTCTTGCTCATCCATGCCCTCATCTACCCTCCAAGGAATCAATACTTGATCAACCCTGCACATACAATCCACCACTCACAATTCTCCACCTCAACAAGATCAATACCAAATAACAACATGCACAAAATCATGAGTACCAATCACCAAGATTACAAAGTCAAATGGTAAACATGAATTTACATTTTTACTTTTTAATCTCTTAGTTTCTTAAGGTTTTTCCTGATTGTTAATGGTCAGGGTGACCATTGATAGTCACCCTATGGACAAATCCTTGACCATTGATGGTGATGATTACCTAACCCTTTTTAACTTCTTTTGAATCATGCCACCTAGGTGTTAAACTTTTGGGATATCACCTAATCCTCACCTCAACCCAACCTTGCACTCTTAAAATGTACTATACCCACTAACCCATTTCATCATGTCCACCTTTATGTTAGTTATTTTTGACCTAAACTATTCACATGTTTTGTGTTGACCCTACTTGGTCCTCATGACTACATAAACCAAGCTTACCATGTTAAACTTCTACAATTTACACCACCTTATGCACAACCTAACCATTTGTTTTTTTCATGACAGCACTTCCTACTCTGGAAACCTATGATAAACATTGATTGTGTCTAGGTCACTTGATAAGATTGACCTGATCAGCTATGATTAATGTTGTGGACTCGTTACCCCTCTTATATATCTCCCTAGAACCCAACCTTATTTTTTACCAACATTGGAAACTTTAATCTTTGTGAAATCTTGAATATCACACTTAGTCTCATTTTATACACAGTTTTACATTTCAAATACCCAACCCTATGGCATCACTCACCTCATGACTCACCATCTACCACTTATCAAACCTTGACCCAATTTCTTTTTCCCTTCATCAACTCCTATTTTCTCAGGGCAATCAGAACATGACTAGTAATCCATTTATTTTTATTCTATAGCTTTTTGATTCAAAGCCACAAAATAAAAAGGGGGAAAATTTAGACACTCAAGGACTACACATAATAGTTTTAGTTGTCAAAGCACCTAGGCCCTCATCTGACCTCAAGTCTAGTTGACCACTTAGTTAACTAAACTTTTTTGCTAACTTGAACCTATTAAACCCCTAACTAACACCTTTAATAAGAAATTTTAATCCACCTCATTTTAACTTACTTTCACCCATTTTTCTCTAGCTCTTTGAGCATTGACAGTCATCCTAACCATCAATGGTTATCTTGATCATTGATGATCAGGTTATCAAACTTGCTTTAAAGCCAATTCTAACTATGTACAAGATAAGCATGGCACAATGTAGCAACTTCCCTTATGTAGTGCTAACAAGATTTAAATCATCATAAATGGAAAATTTGTCCTCCTATCTAATTATCAACTTCCTCCAACACAATTAGTAACTCCATCCTATAAAAGGAGAGAAGTAAGAAGTAAAAAGGATCTAAAAATCTAGAAATCCATTGATTGGCATCCAAGATATCAAATCTTATTACACATAGGTATCCAACATTCCTTTAGTAAGTAATTAGTAGAAATGAAGACCCAAAACTATGTCTAAATCTCTTTTGAAGGCCAAAGTAGTATCACTCTGGCTAAATTCCATCAACCATCTAACAAGTTATAGGTAACTTCATTCTTGTTTCTTTGTTATATTTCATTTATAAATCCCCTAACCTAATCATACCTACTTAAAATCAAACCCTTAACATCTAACAAGTTATAAGTAACTTCATTCTTATTTCTTTATCATATTGCATTTCTAAATCCCCTAACCTAATCATACCTAGTTATTTTTTACTTGAACTATTCACATGTTTTGTGTCAACCCTGCTTGGTCCTCATGACTGCACAAACCAACCTTACCATGTTAAACTTTTATAATTTACACCACCTCATGCATGACTTAACCATTTGTGTTTTTCATGAGAGCACTTCCTACCCTAGATACCTATGATAAAAATTGATCATGTCTATGTCACTTGATAAGATTGACCTAATCAACTATGATTAATGTTGTGGACTAATTATCCCTCTTATATGTCTCCCTAGAACCCATCCTTATTTTTTTAACCAAAATTGGCAACTTTAGTCTTTATGCAATCTTGACTATCACACTTAGTCTCATTTTTTGTGCATGTTTACATTTCAACTACCCAACCCACTAGCATCACTCACCTCATGACTTACCATCTACCACTTATCAAACCTTGACCCAATTTATTTTTCACTTCATCAACTTCTAATTTCTCAGGGCAATCAGAGCATGACTAGTAATCCATTTATTTTTGTTATACAACTTGTTGATTCAAATCCACATAATAAAATGGGTAAAATGTAGACACTCAATAATTACACATAATAGTTTTAGTTTTCAAAGTACCTAGGCCCTTATCTAACCTCAAGTCTATTTAACCACTTAGTTAACTAAACTTGTTTGAAAACTTGAACCTATTAAACCCCTAACTAACACCTTTAATAAGAATTTTTAATCCACCTCATTTTAACTTACTTTCACCCATTTTTCTCTAGCTCTTTGAGCATTGACAGTCATCCTAACCATCAATGGTTATCTTGACCATTGATGATCAGGTTATCAAACTTGCTTTAAATCCAATTCTAACTATGTACAAGATAAGCATGGCACAATGTAGCAACTTCCATTATGTAGTGATAACAAGATTTAAATCATCATAAATGGAAAATTTATCCTCCTATCTAATTTTCAAATTCCTCCAACATAATTAGTAATTTCATCTTATTAAAGGAGAGAAGTAGGAAGTAAAAAGGATTTAGAAATATATAAATCTATAGATTGGCATCTGAGATATCAAATCTTATTTCACATAGGTATCCAACATTCCTTTAGTAATTAGTAGTAATAGAGACCCAAACATCTATCCAAATCACTTTTGAAGGCCAAATTAATATCACTCTGGCCAAATTCCATCAACCATATAACAAGTTATAGGGAACTTCATTCTTATTTCTTTGTTATATTTCATTTCTAAATCCCCTAACCTAATCATACCTACTTACCCACCTTCTATTTCTGACTAGATCCATATTCAAACTCCTATCTAATCATTTACCCAATATATCATTCTTTTTTTAAACATTTCTAAAAACACATAAGTAACTATCGATGTTTAGCCTAACCATTGATGGTCACCTCAACCATCCATGGTTACCCAAATATTGATGGTCAAGATAGTTGTTGATAGTTCACCCAACCATCTATGATCACTATGGAAAAAATAACATCAATTTATTTTTAATCCTTCTACCTAAACCAAACCTTATTCTATATGTTATTACCTATTCATAGAGACTTCTCTAATTTCTTGAACCTTACCCCAATTGTCTTAGCATAGGTATTGACCTGCTTTTGCTATTTTAGTCATTTTATTTGAACAAGAATTTTATTTTCTTCTTCTTGTATGCATTTAATTTCATGTTATTTAATGCAAGTATTCTTTATTTTCATCTATATTAACTTAATTGTTATTAATAGTGGATTGGCAGCCTCCTAACAAGTATACACTTCTAGGATCTAGCTTACACTAGGTAGTCCATTTAACTATTTTGATAATAACCCCTTTTCTAGTGTCTTTCTTATCTTAAATTTATTGCTTCCAAGCCAAAGATGAGTTATCACCATTATCTATATGATTCATGCACTTTCATCAAGTATTCCTTTACATGCCCCTTTTATTAATTTCTTACTTGCTTCAAAATTAAGAAATAAGCAAAGATTTAAGAAAAAAAACTCCCACCAATTAATTCTTTCCAAATTCAAATTTGAATCAAGAGTTTATGCTAGGGTTTTAGACATGAATTCATCATCGAGGGATCTACGAAACTTATAACTTAAATACATGAAGATCAATCATTAGTAATGTTAGGCAAACTTAAAATAAGACATAACTCAGTAATCCAATCTTGTTAAAGTGGATGATATTCAAATTCTAATAATATTTAGAACCGGCCATGCTTGTAGGGTTAAGATTCAAAATATCTCAAGGATCCTAATTTTTAAAAATGGGGGTATTTTGACCTCAACACTTATCCATAAAACTATAATTTTCCTCATATCCTTTCAAATATTGACTAAAGAAAGATATTGGCTACTCCAATTATTCCTCATTTTAATGGGTTAGAATAGTTGAGATGTTGCCTTACCCTCCAAAAGTGTAAATAATAAAATATTTATTGTATTTGGGGTTGATTAGTGCCAAAATTATATTCCATGTCTTATGGAAACAAAAATTAGAATCAATCATGAGCTCATGAAGAGCCCATTGAATGGCAGTCAACTATTCAACCAAGGAAAGGTGGTCACTCTTATATTCAAATTAAACACACAACATGGTGCCTAAATCATCCCAAACTTGAATAGAGTTGGGAGCAAGACTTATGTACCACTGAAAGTGTTTACCCTTAAAAGAGGAGAATAAGAGTCTAATTGCAACATTCTATTACACCATTTTTTGTACTATACATAGATTGACAATATCTTATATGTGTTTCATAGGAGTAGTGGAAGTTTTAATAGTGAAATATGGTAGTTTTTAAATGCTAAGGTTGGTATATTGTCATATTGAGAAAATAAGAGAGGGTTGGCCCTATTAAAGGCAATGAAATTTCTAGCCATTATTAGAGGAAAAAAAATTATAAGAGTAGGATTGATTATAGTGGATGAAAATAAATTTTCTAGATATACTTTATAATGAGGTATAACTAATTTCAATGTCTTTTTACGAGGAAATGACAATTATAAAAAATTGTATTTCTTAACATTTGTAGTTGATCTCATTTGTTAGCTTGGTATATGCAACCTTTGAAATATTGAAACCATAAACCAGTGGAGTCACTAGGTACTTTTAGAATGCATTTGAATCATATGTAATGTTCACTAAGAATAACACCAATTTATTTATACTTTTTTATGTCCCACTAGGCATGCCAAAAACTATTATCAGATATGTTTTGCACTCATTCTTTGATGTAAAATAGCTCACTGTGTAATACATAATGATAAAATGGGAAAACCTCCAAGCTGTGAGACTTTGGCAAATTGAGGTTAAACTCTCAATAAGATTGGTTTCCTTTCATTAAATCTAACACAACTAAAAAGATATCAATTTTATATAAATTTCACCTATTCTTTAGTATTCTTTTTCCTTAACTAAATTTTGAATGTGAAAAGAGTTAAGAATGAAATTTTGTAAAATTAAAATGGCGATTGTACCAAATATTTTAGTGGGTTTTAATGCTTGCATGATAAAAACAATAGAATAAGAAATCAATTGAAATTTGTTTGAGCATAGACTCATGTAAATGAGAAATCAAAGGCAATATTTGTTATTCTTGTAGAAGGGACAAGATTCACTTATTTTCATCAAACAATAATTCATAAGGGTAAAATACCACAAAATAATTTCTTTTGACTTAAATAAGAATTGTAATATCCAAAAATATTTAAATAGATTTCATACACAAGGATCTCTCACACAAGAAAGGAAAATCTTCAATTTATTTCGTTTTAAAGGTTGCAAATTGTAAATAATACACTCAAAATGTATAAATATATCACTAAAAACAAGAAGATAGATTGGGCCATGGGGTATACCCATATTTATACAAAAATATCTCATAGATGAGATGCACTTATCAAAACATGAATGCCTAGTAGAGAAAACCATGTAGATATGGAATCTTCATGCAAAAAGAGGCGAGGTCTTCTATTTATAACATCTTTAACTTGTAAGAATGGTTTGGAAAATAGCATGTAAGATCTAGGCATGATCCTTTACTTGGAATGGTGGAAGGTGAAACTAGAATATCTTCATGAAACACTCCTTCATGTAGCTAAAAATAGCTCCTCTTGCAAAATAAGAATTGTCATCAAGAATCTATTGCTCTTTCATATGTAATAAACATGTGGAAAGACCTTAGGGTGAAGATTGTAGTCTTTGCAAATTATTTTTCAACCACTTCTTTAAACTTATTTTGAACTTCCTCTACCTAAAATAGGATCTTTACATCATATTTTAGTTGGCATGACATCATATTCATCATTAATTCAATGTCATACAATATACCAATAGCCTTATCATGTGCCACCTTGGCCTTAAGAGCAGATTATGTGAGTATCTTTATCCGAAACTAAGCTAATCTATGTAATTTCTCATGCTCGACATTGTTCGATTGTATGTTCTCAACAATGAGAGTATACATATCAATTAAAGTCACATCTATCAACTTGGGATAATATAAATTCAAGGTTTAAATTTTTCCTTTATATTTATTAACTTGTTCTCTTAGGAGATTTTTTCTCTCTTTGATTATTTCATACTAGTCCATTATTGCAACAATTACCCTCTTTTCCTTAGAAATGAGTTCCTCTGACCATTCTTTGGTATCCCTTCCCATATGAGCAATATATCCACTAGAATAAATTTTATCTTGATTCATAATTTCATTGACTGGATACACTGATTATGGTTATTTTGATGATTCACTGGGCTCTAAGAACTGGTTCAATGGGGTTGTAAGTTGATCCACTTTATTTTTCAATTCATCTTTGGTGGCCTTACCATGATTAATTATTTCAAAGAGGGAGTCAATTTGAGATTGAACATCATGTTTTAAACCCTCTCTTGTTGGTTGTCTAAGGTGGATATTGGAAATCTAATAATCTCCCACCATAAGATTTTCTTTTGATTTGTTTATTGGGGGGACTACAATTTCAACATAACTCTCCCCTTTGTCATCACTAAATATCCTATAAAAGGTCTTGGGAGTAGTTTTAGACTTCTTCTTAACCTATGATAGAGCAAAGTCCAATGTGTTAGGGTCAATCATTTATTTTATATTATTTCCACTGATTGGGTTAGCCAACTTAGGGTAGCATCTAGTTATTTGGACACTATCACCAAAGAATAAATAGCTAATGTTGTTACACTAGTAGACACTATGATAATTATAGACTCGTGGGTAGATGTTACCATTGATCACTCATGATATGCCTTCAAAATTTCACCTCCATCAATATATTACAAATCTATATTCTCATCAAGAACCTGAGTCTCTCCAATCTCAACTGAAGGTGTTATGTAACTAATAGAAGTGGAAGAGGTAGAGGTAATGGAAACAATTATGTCTATCAAGGGTGTGGAGGATGGAATAAACATAACGATTGTGAATTTTAGAATAGGTGGAAGGGTGGAAGCCAAAGTGTTGAATGAATCAATCAAATGTGTGGGATGAATAAAGGTTGATGATTTAAAGAAAGTGAGTGGGGATGGAAATGGAAATAGTACTTACCCTAAGAGTTAGGAAGGCTTACAAGATTGAAGTCAGGATGAATGATTCTATGTCAATGTAATATTAGGAGGTGTTGGAAATAAATGGTAATGGAATGGAAGGAATTATGAATGGAATGGAAATAGGGAGTGGAATAAAATGAAAAGATGAAATTAGAGGAAGGGAAAGTGGAGTAGAATCTTTAAAATCCACTGATAGGGGACCCTAAGTGTCAACACTTGGCTTATTTTGGTAGGTAAAGTGCTAGGGATGATAGTTGGAGTGGAAAATATAGATGTAGGGGGAGTGAAAACTTAACATGGAGGTGTTAGATATTCTATAATGATATATAGAGGAGGAGAGAGAATAATGGAAACTAGGGTTGTCAGTATTATAAATATGGGAAGAGAAGCCATAGAAGCTCCTACTACTATTGTGTCTTTAGATGAGATTTTAGTTGGTTGTTCTGTATTTTCCCCATCCTTGCTTGATTTCTCCTTTTTACCTTTAGTCTTTCTCTTTTTCTTTTTCTTTTTCTTTTTCTTGTTCTTCTTCTCTAGCTCTTTTGATGATTCACCTACGATTCCACATAGCCCCTCTTTTGATAGAGAAATCCATTCTACTTTAATCTTCAAAAGCTTCTCTCTTATTACTTTTACCCCCTTTCTCCTTAGCCAATTGATTGTTCTGTTTATCACACCTATTATTTTATCAAATAGAGAAAAGGATTCTAAAGCTAACAACCTCACTAGTGGTAGTTGTGTGATGATTTGTGTATAATAAACTAGGTCCACATTGGATTCATCATCCACCAAGTCATCAGGGAGTGGTGCCAAATAAAAATCCTTAATCTATTTTAGGGTCATTTTATAATAATCCCTCATTTTAATCCTCTCTTCATCCTCACGGTCCTCTTAATAACATTCATAATATGGAACATGAGTGTATGTTATAAGTGCTAGTATGTTGGTGATCTTCCCATAGACATTAAAAAATGGAATAGACTCCGAGGTATTTAAGGTCATTTGTCACATTTTAGAATCATCAAATTTTGTCTTTAAGAGGGAGGGACACATGTATCTACCAATAAAAATTTAGAAATTAATTCTTGCTTTGTGCATATTGGAAAAGAGCTTATGGGTTTCTACAAGTTACTTGACCAACTCCATTAATGCCCATTTATCACTAACATATATAGGAAGGGAATATGTGAAGCCACTAAAATTATATTCTCTAAAATAGGAATAGGTGGGGAACTAAATGAATAATGAGCCCCATTTTCTAGTATCTTCAATTGCTACTAGTGAGAACCTTATTCTCCTTAGTTCTTTATTAAACATGATAATGATGCAATAAATGAAAGCATCAATTACTCTCCTTAAAATTTGTTTGTTGACCTCTAATGTGAGGTCAAGATAGTATTTGTATACTCTATTTATTTCTTTAAGGATTGTTTTGAGGCTTGGGAAATATTTTTCTTTAGCCAAAATGTAGACAAGGTAAGAAATCATAAAATTTGCCAAATGTTTGCACCTCTAATAATTGCTTGTGGAGAGAATCACTTATTAGTTTATCCCAATAAATGTATTGGACATTTTTTTAGATTACCTATATGTATTGGTACATCTATTCTTGGAATCTCTTGGCATAAAGGTTTCCAATGATTCTATGTAATAATATAATAATATATCCCACCTCATCAATGAAATCAAGCCTAGACAAGGTCTTTGGTAGTCTGGTGGAAGAAGCCTTAGAGGACTTAATCCATTATATATTGATCATATTTTGATAGCCATATTTTTTATCCTTCAAAGAGTTGTGTGGATGTATGTGGATTTATATCAAGATACTCTCAAATTCTAGGATTGCAAATATTGAATCAATAAAGTCAGAGTCTAGATTTAGAATCCTTTCCCCTCATTCATTCAAGACTTATCTTATATCAGGATCATAGTGTTGGGCTAGTATGAGTACCAACTTGGGGATTTGGACTAATAAATGATAAAACTTATGGTAATCTAGAATCATAAATAATCTAGATCTATTCACTCTTAAACTCTACACTTATTCTGGTCTAAAAGTCTCATAGGTCAATATGACCTAAATCAATATCTATTATCTTTTTTGTATTAGACACTAAACTAAGAGTTATTCTAGGGAATTTAGATTTAAACTTCATCTCTTTTAGAGACATATAATATAGAATTATTTCTTATGAGAAACCATAGCAAGGTTTTCAAACAAATAGAATCTTCTATGGAGATGGGAGGTGTTATGTGTAGATAAAAGTTTTATTGGAACTAGGAGGTGCTTGAAGTAGATAAAAATATATAGAGATGAAGTGTTTCAAGCAAGTTAGATCTCTAGTGGAAGAGGTATGTGCTTGAAGCAATGTGGATTCCCATAGGAATGGGATGTTTCTGTAATATGTCTAATGTCCATAGTGGCTTGAAACTTTGCAGGGCTCTTAAGTGTTAGAGCTAATGGTAAAACCCATGGAAATTATAGGTGTTTGAGGCAAGTCCAATGTCTATAGGGATATTGGAGGTATATATGGTTAATATCCACTGGTTTGAATATAGAATATGCTTATGGAATATTTTTCTCACTAAACCCTAGATTCTAATGGTGAATTCTACATGGAAAACTCTCAAGGTTTTAGTGATGAAAATTTTTAGAGACAAAACCTTAGGAAACCCTAGATTTACTAATTGTAATTTTGGAGATAATGAAAACACAATGAAAATAAAACTCCAACATCTAGAAAACACATAGAAACCCTAAAAAATAATGTCCAAACAAGCAATGGTAACTCTAATCAAAATAACTTGAAACTTTTCATAGGAAGAGAGAATTTTAAAAAGCTTCAAATTTTAAGGATTAATGGTAGAAAACACAAGTAAAATATTTTAAAATAATAAAAATTATGTGGAAGTTGATTTAAAATCATGTATTAAACTTCTTAAGTACTTTCTTCACACGTCTCAAGGTTTGGATGCATGAGAGTCATTATCAGAGCTCAAAACACACTTAAAAAATTAAAAAATCATAAAAAAATCCCCAAATCATTCAATTTAAATAGAATAACCCATTAAATTAATACATTAATGGTGTTTGGTGGTAAAGATATGAGGTTCTTGGAGTAATTTTCATATCTATAATGTGGGGGTGTTTGATTTTCTTGAATGGTGGAAGGTAGAATCTATGATGCATTTTGTAAGTGTTGTAACTTGCAAATTTTACCTGGAGTTATGGATCTCGTGGCTTGGGTGGTTGGTGGGAGGTGGAACCTAGGATGAAATTAAGTTTAAAAATTACAATTTGAATTTTGGATCCCATAGGAAAATGGGTGGTTTGGCTTCATGGCATCTGGAGATTGGCATGAATTTTGTAATTTTGTAAATTGTAAGATGCATGCCAAGTTCAAGATTCTATCGATTAGAAGGTTTAAAAGATCCAAAGCTTGACATGCATTTTGAAATTTTACAAATTGAAAAATGCATGCTAAGTTCTAAATTATGTTGGTTTGGGTGGTTAGTTACTTTTCAAGATCCAAAACCTATGAATGAATTTGCAATTTGAAAATTGCATCAAAAATTTCAGAGTCCACAATGCAAAGGGAAAACATGGGTTTTGGTGGATTTAAGGGGTTTTTCCAAAAAATGAAGGGGGTTTTCCTTTAGGTATCAGATGTTATGATATTTTTGGAACAAAAATATCAATAGTTTTCTTTAATTAAATTTTCCTATTTGTACATCTAATTTAAGTACATTCTCTTTGTAGATTATATTTTTGGCATAATAGTTACTTAACTTGAAATATTGGTGTTAGCTTGATTATTTTTCATGTTTATGTATCATTAATCCATCTTGATGGTTTTTTTTTCCATTACGGATCAACCAAATTTTCTAACGAGGATTCTTGGATATTATCTATGATCACACTTTCATCCTTGTGATTTTTGGCAACACCCTTTCTTCTTTTTTATTATCTAAAATATCAAAATTCCTCTTTAAGGAAGTTTCTATTAAGGGGCATTATAGTGTAATTTCAACTCCATTCCTTGTTTTTAAAATTTTTTCTTCACTTTGTAACCCCAATTTAAACTTAAGGGGGAGTGTTGGAGAATTAACCTTAATTTGGGTCCTTCTTTTAGGTTTATAGACTTTTCCTAAGTCTTAGTTATGTGTGTGTTTATTATATTTATAAATAAACTTTATTCCTATATTTTGAGGTGTCACTCTCCTCTCTAGTCCACTTATTGTATTTTGAGTTACTTGTATGTAACTCCTCTTCCCCACTTGTATGAGGATTAGGGCTACATGGTACACATGCCTAAGCTTTCATATATAACTCCTCTTCTCTCATAGATCTATATTAAGAGATCACCTATCTCATTCTCTCTACTTTATCAATAGACAAATCATTCTTATTTTTGTAAGTCTTGATCTTTCATATTTATGATGATAATTGCTCTCTCTCTCTCTCCTCTCTCTCTCCTCTCTCTCTCTCTCTCTCTCTCTCTCTCTCTCTCTCTCTCTCTCTCTCCCTCTCTCTCTCTCTCTCTCTCTCTCTCTCTCTCTCTCTCTCTCTCTCTCTCATATATCTTATTCATACTATTATATTTGGAGTTCATTATTTTAAATCTTCTAATAGACTGTGGGGTTTTTATCTGTATGAAAATTTCCCCACTTGTCACATTTGTCTCAACTTTTGGCTGTCCTCTTTTCAAAGTAATCTTGTTTAAGCATTTTATTTACCTGTTTTCAACATCCATTAATTCGATCCTCAAAAAATATTCTATTATGAAATGTAACTACTAGTTTTGAATTATATATAACCTCAGTCTTGTACACTTGGAATATACATAACATGGTTGTATCTTCAACTTTTAAACATGTCCCACTACCAAAAATCTCACATACACTATCTCTTTGTTCCTAATTACTTATATATTATTCTAACCAATACTATTCTGATGACTTAGGCCTTACATCTTACCCAAAATGCTATAAACCTAACTATATTCCATATCTATAAGCTCTAGACTTACACCTATTTTATAAACTACCCAAACACTTTCATCCCAATTAGATACATACATCAGACATAAGTGTCCAATGCCCTAAAGTCGTCCAATTTCTAAATGAAACATATCCTAAAATTTTAGATTAAGTGCTTTAAAACAATATATTTTCCAAGAGGATTGGTATAAATATAAATCAACCCTCATTCATTCCTCACTTGAAAAAACCTAGAACAAACCTATAAAAAATGAAGGCAACTTACCAAAAGCACTCAATTGAGCAAAACCTCCCTATTTTATCCTATTTCCATATCAATCATAGGGACAACACATATATAATTCTAAATTACTAAATGAGTAACCCAAGAGCTATATTTTATAGGTTACAAGTTAGGTCACTATTGTACTTACTTATCACACACCTACATAATTCACACACAAGATAACACATGGGGGAGAACTACATAATTTTAAATCTATCTTCAGAGTTTTGACTATATAGGCAACACTCATTGATAGAGTGGCATTTGGGGTAACTCAAAACCATGTACCCTTTAAACCCCATTTTTCCCATAACCACTACGAAGATGAAGAACTAGGGTTTTTATATTTGATAAGGAGTGACAGTCCATGACCTAAATCTAAATACACCAGAGTGAAGGTGACATATAATCTAGAAATGTCTAGGTGGTTATATCTAGTTTTAATAGGTATTTTTTAATGGACACATGTGCCCAATATGGATAGTATTATTGATTCAACCATCTCAGGTCAACACAAGTGTCCATAGTTATAGAAGTTAAATTTCTAGATTCAAACAACTGCTACATAATCTATATCTAGTCTACTTTTTGCCTATTCTAGATCTATATTTCTATTAACATCAAAACCACCTAAGTAACTTGTTTTCATTATCATTGAAATATCTAACATAGTGTACTTTCTATATTTATCATCTCAACATAATAAATTTAGTATATGTTATTTTTGGTTTTTGTAAATATTTGGCCTAATCTAGAGATAGTCTACCATTATTGTGACCTAGGCCATGTCTAACTCTTTATCCTTAGATTCCCCATATCACATTTTACATTTGAACCCACACAAAATTATAATTACATAATATAGTAATATAAAACCATTTTTGTAATAAATAAAATACAAAACTAAATATAAATTACTATTTTTAAACATGCATCCACACAAAATGAATTGTATGATCTATAACATAACAATAATCTAATACCTATACTTAGTACATATTTATGCCTTATGAACTTATCATAAATGATGTAAAAAAATGGGCCAACCTTATTGAGGCCATAAATTTTGACCCATAATGTTATTTGAGCTCTTCCACATGCCAAAATGACCATATCAAAAAAATGGGCTCATTATCTGGTATAAGAGCAAGTTCAAATCTTAAAGAAGTAATAATGGTGAGATGACAAGGAGGTATGACATAGATGAACTAGACTATACAAGAGTTATAGAGGTAAACTCAACAATTAATAGAGTTTATCACCAATCAAGGAAGAACACAAGGTGGGGATGAGGAAGACACATATCATGGTGAAAAAATTTAGCAAGAAGAAGAAGAACAAGAGTAGCCACCATCAATGGAATAAAGGATGGTTTCAGGCTTTAGAAGGAAGGAATGAAGCAATCAATATGAATCAATTCTAAGTATTGTTTCAATATCTTGGTCTATTGGTAATTTTTCTATTCTTGTTAGTTTTTAGTTTCATTAATAATAAAACTCGAGTTTTAAAATGGGGATATAATATCCTTCCTCCTTAACTTATAAATTTTTTGGTTTCTTTAAGTTTAGTTTCTATTAAGACATTTTCATCGTCCCAAGTAACACTCTTTCAGTTAGTTGGTCTCACTAGACCAAAACTTATTGTAACTCTTCAATTTTTATCTTGATGATATAATGAGATATGATCTTAAGATAGTTCCAAATAGAAAGTTTCCCCCTCCACCTATAAACTTTTCTAATTTAAATTTTTTGAAGGATCAGTCACATACTTTTAAAGCAATGATATATGAAATACATTGTGTATTTTAGAGAGAGAATGCGGAAGCACTAGCTTATACATAACAAGGGTGATATTTTGTATAATATCAGAGGTCCCAAAAAATTATGGAGCTAGCTTGGAATGTTTTCCAAACTTAATGGAACTCTTCTAAGGTTGTACCCTTAGAAATATTATCTCCAACTTGAAACTCTCTAGGTGACCTTTTTAAATATACATAATTATTCTATCTATCTAAATTAGCCTTGACATTTTGCCTAATGATAACCATTTGCATTTCATATTATTCAATAAATTATGGTCACATATTTAACCTATTTACCAAGCCTTTCTATCCAAGGGGAGTAATACACTTTCTTCTATAAATATCTTCAAAGGGTGCCATTTTTAGTGATGTACGATAAGTATTATTGAATGTAATTTTAACCAAATGGAGATAGTCCTCCTACTTATATTATTGGTCCATCACATACATTATGAGCATATCCTCTATAAATTTATTTATCACTTCATTTTACCATCTATTGCTAGAGGATATGAAAGGTAAATTTCATTTTTTACTAAAATATGAAGTTAGAGTCTTCCAATAGTTGGAAGTAAAAAAATTATCCCTATTAGATATTATTATCTCAAGAATTTTGTAAAGGAAAAAAACTTAACCAATTTTTTTTTAATAACTATGGCATCATCCATGAGATTCCATAAGATAAAGTGTGAAAATTCTATTAATTTTTCCACTCTACAAGAATAGTATCATATTTTTTCTTTGATTTGGGTAGACTCAGAATGAAAACCAAAGAAATAACATCTCATTTTCCCCTTCAAATTTGGTGAGGATGTAATTATATTCCAATATGGTAATTTTTCACCTTAACCTTCTACATTCAAAAACATTGGAAATAAACTGAGTTACATCCTTCTTCATTTCAAGTTAGAAATAAAATTATTTCAGCTCATGTGTCATCATTGTGACACTAGGATGTGCAAAGAGAGTATTCAAATAGACCCCTTTCATAATTATTTATCAATTCATACATTTATTTGGTATTAAAATCATTCTTTTAAACATTAAAAATCCATTATAATTAGTATTATACCAAGCATACTTTATATGTATAAGCACCTATGTAATTGTATGGTTGATTTCCTTACAAAAATCATCTTTTATTTTTTATTCCAATAGTTATTTCCTTGGTTCATATCTAAGGTGAAATATGGATGAAAATTGGACTATTATGCTAATGGAATCATCCACTCTATTTATTTTCCTTTTGACATATTTAATTTTCATATCATAGTCACTAATCAATTCTAACCACCTGTGTTGTCAAGCATTCATATTATCTTGAGTGTATAAATGATCAAGACTCTTAAGATCTACCAATAACTTAAATACCTTACTTATTAGATGATGTATCCAAATATTGAGATCATGTATGACTATAACAACTCCAAGTCATGTGGTGTATATTTTTCTTCTCTTAGATATAAATTTTATGATTAATAATCAATAACCCTTCCATTTTGATTCAAAACTACATGGAATCTTTCCAATGATTCATTAGTCTATATTTAAAAAGATACACTAGGGTCAATAAATAGTATTATTGACACTATTAGGAGAATATCCTTAATCTTTTGTAAATATTATTGAAGATTATAGTTTTATTCAAACTTTTACCTTTACATTTAAGAGAAGTAATTGGATGGACTATCCTATAAAATTATTTTTCAATTTTTTTGATATTACCTAGTGAGGTCCATGAAACTTCACATTCATAGGAGTTAAAAACTCCTTAATAAATTTCATTTTTATTGAATATACTATAATGCCATCTTTATATGTGATATGGCCTAAAAAATTAAATTCACTTTTATAAAAATAACACTTAGATAACTTATCAAATAATCTATATTGTTGCAACCTTTGTAAAACAACTTTAAATGGTTTTCATGTTAATAATCATTATTATAATGGAATAAAATGTCACCAAAGAAAACTAAAACAAAATTATCTAGATAATCCTTAAAAAATCTCTTCATGAATTTCATGAAAGTTTTAGGTGTATTGATTAATCTAAATGGCATAACTATGAACTCATAGTGTCCATATTGAGCATGAAAATTTGTCTTATGGACAACCTCATCCTTGATATGTAATTTATAGTATCCTTACTAAGATCATTTCTAGGAAACACAATTTCCCATTTTACCTAATCAAAAAATTTGTCACTCCTTGGTAGAGAATAGTGATTTTTTATTCTTACTTTATTTAACATGCATTAATCAATGCATAATAATAGATATCCATCCTTATTTTTATCAAACACAATACATTATCTACATGGTGAGACACTTGGCCTTATAATAAATTTATCCATGAATTATTTTAGTTTAACCTTAAGTTACTATAGATACATATTGTTTATTCTATAAGGAACCTATAAAGAATATTCATATCCTAGCACAATATCTATGGTGAATTAAAACACCTTAGTATAGGAAACCTAGTAAATTAATCTAGAAAAATATCGTTGAAATCTTTCAGGATAGAGTAATCTTTAAAAATGGGCTCCATTACCTTAGTTTTATTTTTTTACCTATATATAATAGTATAAGCATCCCTTTCTTACTACCTTCTTGAAATGTAAGGCTTAAATAATTCTTGTAAACCTTTCATTTTGAACACCTTGAAGATTTATTTAATTTCCCCTATCATATAAACATTATAATATCTTTTTAAAAAAATCCAAGTGGGCTTGATGTGCATGGATCTAGTCCATTTAGAGAATGATTCATATAGTTCTCATGGGGCTAGTGTACATTTAACCAAGTCATAAAAATTCCCAAATCTAATTCCACTTATTCTAAATGCTCTATCATGGATATGTTTTCCCCATTTTAAACTCTACATGAAACATATCTATCATTTTTTGTTTATTATTAAATTCAAAATAAAATTTTAGTGAAATAATGTATTCAAAATACCTAGAACCAGTTAACACTGATAAATAAAAATTAGATGTTATAACTTTAGTTTCTATTAGACTATCATTCTACTCTGATATTTTCAACTAGTTAAAAATACTCTATAATTGGCATATTTATTAGCATCATACCATGGGAAATATTTCTTGAAGTGAGTTTTTCTTTAAATCTATCAGTATTGTTTTGGCCCATGCTAAGGTAAAGGAACTATATTGGCTCCTATGGTGGGATTAGGGCTACATGGAAGAATTGGAGTGTTATTTTTGAAACCTTGAGGTTTATGTCCTCTGCTTGCATTGCCTTCCATCTTAATAAAATAAATCTACATTTTTTTAGTGATATAAATTCTTTCCTTTTGAACCCCTTTCCAATTTTAGACATTTTTTTCATGAGATTATTTATTCTTCATTTCTTTTTTTACTTCATCTAAGAGGCTTCCTTTGATTCAGTGATGTAATTTGATTATATGGAAACAACCATAGACTTAGGCTTGGTGAGATTCATGCCAATCATAATTGCTCCCATGAGTCACAATTTAATTTAATATAATTTTTTTTCTAAAATCCTCATCTAATCAACATAGTAAATAAGATCCAAGAATTTGTTCTCATATTTATCCATAGACAAGTTATTTTTCTATAGTATCTAAAATTTATCTTGTTTTCATTCTCTATGGTTGGTTGATTTTTATTTTATCTTGAAATTATTTTCAAACTTTTCCTAAGAGATAGTCTATTTGGCATGTCCTTTTGTATCTACTAAACGGACCCACCATAATTAGGAATCATCCCCTAAGTGGTCTATGGAAATGTTTACCTATACATTTGAGTTGGTATCATGTAATCCAAAGTAATATTTTAGGTTTAATAAATAATCCTCATGAAAATACCAAGTTTATAATTCTCATTGCTTGTACCTTGGGATATAAACTTTCTTGACTTCTCTAAAAAAGGATTCATTCCTTGAACTACAGGTTCTTTACTTTCAACTAAATGTATTATCTTTAATAATTTCCCATAGGGTTAGGGTATTTTTATTAACTGATAAACCTATCATACATTTTTATTATCCCTTCATTTTTTATTAGAGAGTTCCTAAGACTTAAAATATGCCCTCAAGGACTTCTACGTCATCTGTAGAAAGGGGTGGATGGATTTTATTATTTTCCCTAATTCTATTTATCTAGGTATAATTTTGACCTTGGTTTTAGTTTTGGTTTTAACCTCCTCTAATATTTTAGTATCTATTACATCCCTAAATCTATTATCTTTTTTAATTCTAGGCATTACAAACATTGTCAACATTGACCACATTATTTCTTTGTGTCCTCACCATTTCATTGTGAGTATAAAGTGAAATTTAATTTTATAAAATAATGTTACCTTATTTTTAACTTGGAGATATTATAAAAAACTTAATATCCATTTAAAATTTTCACTTAAAATTTTTTATCACATCAAATTCTTATGGTGAACTAAACTTTATATGATAAATAGTTACAGTGACTAGTTTTTATCTTGATTAATCATACCTTTTATCAATAGGATCATCTAAATTAGTTTATTCAAACTTAGTTCCTTTTATAGAGGTAATTTCACCTCTTTTTAATTTTACATTAAATTTAAACATTGGTTTACCACTTCTTACAGTAATACAACTTAATATTGATACAAATAAGGAAACAACTTCCAACCATAAATTTAAAAGCCAATTTACATTTCAAGGATTAAATATATTTTTATAATACTTAGAACTAATAATATAAATTTCATGATAAAATATATCAATTGAGTTTAATTTATTATACTTTTATACTTAGAATAGTGCAAGGTACTTTTTAAGTATGTCATAAAGCTTAGATTAGGTTTAGAGTAGATACACCCTTTAGGGTTAAGTATAAATGCATCACTACATTAATTCACATTCATGAGACATAATACATATGGACTTATATTATAATATTATATAACATTTTAATCTCTCTTAAAACCACTTTTGTCTTAACCACTTTTTGCAATGCTTGATTATCAAATAACTAATTATATGCTTTGAATAATTCAATATTTTATTGAATATTTTGATTTATGTACTAACTTTGAATAATTAATGCAATGTTAATGAATTTATTTAAACTTAGGCATGAATTATAATTTATTTAATTGATTTATAATTAATATATAGCTTTTAAGCAACCTTGAACCTTTCACACTTTAGATTTAATATCCTAGTTTAGTTTAGTGATCTAAGTCATGCACATAATTTCAAATAACTATAGTTATTATAATTGAAGCATGTTATCAATTTTACTTTCAAAACAAGTTATTTATGAATACCATCTTTGATGATGAAATATTGAAGTCATAACTTATATTTTGGAATAAAAAACCTAAACACAAGTGTATAAATACATAGGCATTATAATCTTGGTGTGTGAAAAACACAACAAAACATATGTTTGTTCCATAACAATCAACATCATAGTTAAAAAGGAGTGTTTTCAATTCAACAGAACCCATTTTATATTATAATTTTACCATTATATAGGTTAGATATTTTTTAGTTTTATACACTTGTGATCAACTTAAAACTAGTAGTCAAGAATAACCTAGAATAAAGTTATGGGATTTTAATCCTTACAAATATATTGCTTAAAAAATGTAACAATCCTTTTGGATAAAAACAAAAATTCCCATTTAAATTTTTTTTAAACCTTTTAAATAGTATTAATAGACATTATGATAGATACAAATGAAGATTTATAATTCAAGATGAGAAAGGAAATTGAATGCAAACATCTTATTCTAAATCTAAACTAAAACCTCAAATTGAGTAATAATAACAAAATAAAGATAGATAATAAGATACTTACAAAACATATAAAATACACTCATTAACTTCCCCATAATGAGCATGTGATTTTATCTTGATTAATTATATATGGGTACTAAATTAATTTCTCCAAACAAAGGTGAACTAAGAAATATATTGGTGAAAATATCTTTGATTATCGCTAAATACATAGGATGAATTTGATAGGAATTAAATATCTTGAATTTGGATGATTAAAATGGAGAGTGACACTTTCATTTATAGGATTTCAAGTGACAAGATGGATGGTTGGGATAAATCTAAATTTATTTGATAATGATAATTATCAACAGCTCAATTTTATTCCTCAATGGATGATGACTAATTCCCATGTGTGTGGGAGGGAGGGGGAGAGTCATTCGGTATTTAAATGACTCATCATGATTGAGTCAAGGTAGTTTAATGATTCACTATGATAGTTTAAATGTTCAATGGTGACTCAATAATTAGTTGAGGAAGTTAAGGAAATAATTGAATGAGGTGTAAATTCTATATTTTAATTGATTTTGAAGAATTATGTGTGCATGATTAATTAATTCATATATATTAATCAATTATTTTAAAAAGGGATGGAAATGATTTAGTGGTAAATTTGAATTTAGGATGGTGTATGAGTTAGTGTGTCAATTTTAATCAAAATTGTTTATGACACTAAATGTGGAGAAATTTAGTTTTTTAAATTTCCCCCTCTTTGAAATGGTGTTAAAAATAGATTAAGCAATGACTTTTCAAATAATAAAGAAAAATTAGAGTGAAAAAAAGATGTTAAAATATTATTCCCTAGGTGGTTATGAATAACTAAATGATTCCCCCTTGAGTGTTCATATAAGACAGTGGAGTATAAACAACACCTAAAATGAAGGATATGGATAAATGATATAAGCAATACCTCCTTTTAATGTAATTATGAGTCTTAATAAAAAAAACTTTCATGTTGGTAGGTATATGTAAAAATTATTTTCCCCAAGTGGATTCATATTAGGAAGGCAAGTATAAAAATAAGATTTTCCATTTTTGAAGTTTCACCATTGGATTTTTACCCATTAACAGTATATGTGAAAGGGAAGATGTGGTAATGATATATCCCATTGGTAAGCCATGGGACAAAAAAGCATAAATAAATTTTCCAAATTTTATTGATAAAATATTATGATATTGATTTTAAAGAATAAATAAAAAGACTGAGTAATCCAATGAATTGGTTGTATGATGAAGTTGTGATAATGAGGTTAGATATTTATAAAAATAGGATAAAAGTTATGAATGTATAAAAGGATGATTATGGATGAATGAGATCAACCCATGGGTTCAATTAACCTTCTTAAGCTAATGTTTGCACAATTTTATTAGTTTTGATGATGGATTGATTTGGATGGGACATAATATGGATGTCATGACTTGTTAATTACCAATCCATATGTGTGGGAGATTGAATGGAAAGATTAAGGAAATGATTAAATTTATGGTTTTATTTAGTTGATTGATTCACAAGCATAACCTAAGAAGTAAATTGACTACATGGATTAATGATAATTGTTCACATGATTGGGTATCATGGATTTGATTTATTGTTGGTATTTAGAGGTGATTATGTAATTTATGGTTTAACATTCATAATGGATTGTTTATGAATAACAATGATTTGTTTAGGTAGTTAACTATAGCTGATTGACACGAATTTGAAGTTAGATTATTAATATTTGAATGGGTTGATGTGGTTTAGGGATGTGATGTATGTTTGGAGAAGAATTAATGATGTGGATTGGGTGAATATCTAATTTTTATATTATTTTCATGGAGTTACAACATTATTTTCTTACATTAATTGATA
>JARHVA010000998.1:3825000-3895000 GCA_037957365.1 Torreya grandis | reverse complement strand
ATCATTAAGGTATTTACACATATCCTAGTATCAATGGGAATTAGTACCAACAACATAATATAAAATTTTATATTCATGTATATAATATATAGGACACATCTATTTCTACATAAATAACTAGCTATGACTATCATTTGAATGCATGTTGAGGAGTGAACGAATAATGACCATGGAATAAATTACCCTTTTATTGACTCAAGGAATTTACTAAAATTATATGGATTTAAATTATTGATTAAGGATATCCACCATACATTTATAAGTAATTAATGTATCATCTTTAACTTTATATTCATTAGTTAATTGTTTGATGAATAGCCAAGAATCCCAAAAAACTAGGTGATGTATGTTCCATGAAATTTTAATTTTGAGTAAAAAAAGAGATTAATATTCTATTATGTTATTGTTACAATGGAATCCTATATGATATTATTTCATAATTAGATCATCTTATGGAGTTATGATTAAAATACCTTCCCTTGATCCATGATTTGTAAAAGACCTATCAAAGTACAAATGCCATTCTAGTGATTCATCCAAGGACATGATGGCTTAATCTATAAAATATTTGATGATAGGATTGACATATGTTAATGGTTTTTTTACGAATGTATATATGAGTACTTATATTTTGATGATTTTTTTATTGACATACTCTATATCATTCTCACTTAGAAGCATGGCTCGCTTAGCCATTCTCCCTATTAGCATTGATTTGGAAAGGAGCACTTAAGTGGATCAACTTGGGAAATAATTTTGGTTTAATTATTGAGCATGTAATGTCAAAGTTTTTTTGAAGAAAAAACAAAATCTAGACATGTTTTCTCAATGGAATAATACTTTAGTTTATAGGATATCAAGGTTATACTTAGATAATACATTGCTCTTTTGATTACCTATTCATCATGATCTACTAATAATTCCCCAAATGAATATTATGTTGTTGAAATATATAGGAATAAATGTTTTCTTGTATTTGGTAGAATTAGGATAGGTGGATTTGATAAATAGAATTTAATAATTTAAAATTCTTGTTTACATTTCAATGAAAAGTAGTGTTATTTTTAATAATAAATGTGAAAGGATGACATATGTCTATAAGTTATGATATGAGTCTTTAGATGGATTGAATCTTACCTTGTAACCTATAAATTTTCTTAAGATTTGTTGGTGGAGGTATTTATATGATATTTTTTACTTTTATAGGATCCACTTGTATACCCCATTGTGATAAAATGAAACCCAAGAGTTTACCTAAAGTAATACCAAATACACACTTCTTTAGATTGAGATGAACCTTGTATTCTCTCAATTGTTAAATTTTTTTGTGTATTATTATAAGATGATCTACTCTAGTTTTTAATTTTCCCAAAATATAACCTATATAATCTTCAATGAAATCATGGAGCATATCATGAAAAATAAATGTTATTGCATGTTGATAAGTGGATTTATTATTCTAGAGGACAAATGACATTACTTGATAACAAAACATGGACCGAGAAGTTATGAATTATGTCTTATTTTGATATTCAAGAGCTATTGATTTGATCGTGCCCTTAAAAATAATCCATTAAGGATAATATCTCATGACATGTCATATAATCAATAATCATGTCTATATTTTCCATAGTAAAATCATTTTTAGAACATGATTTATTGAGATCCCTAAAATATTTGTAAACTCATATCCTTACTAGTTTCTTAAAGACTGGTACTATATTATATATCCACTCTAAATAGTCTATTGGTTATATGAATCCAACCTCTAACTATTTTTGTAATTATTCCTTCACAAGTAGTGCCATCTTTGAATGCATTTTTATTAGTTTTTCTTCAATTGGTTTTGCATCTTTATGTATAACAAGGTGATAAAACTAGTGAAATATCTAATCCAATAATGTTTTCATATGACCATGCAAACACATATAAAAATTATTTGAGGAGTAGAGTCAAAGTGTAATTTTTTTTGGATTAATGGAAGCAATAAGTTTCAAAAGTTTCACATTTTTAATACTTTATTTTGTTCCAATATTGATGTCAATGATATTTTAAATTAATAAATTAGATCATTCTTGAATTTCTTTTGAAAGTGGGGGAAGATTAATCTCCTCCTCAATATATTGTTGGTTTGGTATGTCTTATTTTTTAGAGGTTTTAGCTTCATCATCTAATATTTTAGTCAATTAAACTATGTTATTTATAGGATGGTGTGAATGAGTAAAACTTGTAAGTTCCCCAAAGTATGAATAATTATCTACTTAAATTAAAAAAACCCTTATTATGTAATCCTACTATTATATTATCTTTAATTATTTAAAACTTGGATATTTCCTCATCATTTTGAAAGTGATAAAGTGAGGGTGGTTGTTGTTCGTCCTTTAGGATAATATGTGTAAAGGCTAGTTCAAGGGTTAGAATAGAATTATCATGACATAGGTCAGTGATGGATAAGACTTGAACATGACTATAAATTAAACTCATTTTGGTGTTTGAATGGTATTATTCATAAATGGAAGAAGATTCACTTTCATAATTGCATATGCTCACACTATATGGTTTGAATCTAATACCTTTAAAGGATTTATGTTTTGCAAAAATATAGGTTTGATGAGACCTTTTTTGTAGAGACCAAAGCCTTTTAATTCATATTTCATGATATTACACATAATATATTTAGGTATAGGATATTGATTCATTTGGAAACAAATAGATAATTTATTAGAGTGGAGTTAAAAGGGGTTTGAATTGTTAATTTTTTCTTTAGAAAGGAACTTGTCTTCCACAAAATAATTTTTGCCAATCTTATAAACCACTTGTGTTTATTTTTTATGATAGCAAATGCAATGATTTTTGAGGGACATATGAATTTTTCCTAGGTAATGGGAATCATGAATTTCATATTATCCCATACCTACATCCACAATGGAAAATCTAGATTGAAAACATGTGGACTTGGATGTGAATGGTGGATTTGTAGATATTAATGGCTAAATGGTGGATGTAGAGTATAACTCATCAGGATCAATATAATTAGAAATATTTAGTGAATCTGTAATAGGTTCATAATTATCTTATATAAATGGTAGATAATTGTAATTTCAATATCTAAGTTTTAGTAGTTTACAATATTGAAATGGTTATGGATCACTTGGAATCAGAACTTCCATATCATCATGAGAAACATTCAAAGATTGATGAATGGTGGATGGAATTACATTCATGGAATGGATCCATGGGTGGATAAGATTAAGTTATGTGGGAGATATAGATCAATAAAATAGATGAGGGTTTCTTGAATGATAGGCCACACCATAGATGGAAGATAAATATTTCCCACCTATGGATGCTCATTAGTATCACATGCCTTTATATTAATGATATTAGGATCTAGTGCTACCATAAAATGTCATAAATTCTTTATCAAACTTAATGTACACAAATTTAAACCTATCCCAATGTATATAAACAACTTTTTTACTTTATGTTTGGAAATTAATACTTCTATGTAAAATGGAAATTTATGGGATGAACCCATGGGTGAAATATTTGAATGGTCAAAATTCACTTGATTGTTGGAGGACAAGTGTCCTAAAAGTGTTTGGAATTTTCATAGATTGATATTTTCTCAAACTTTTGATTCTTACAAGGTCTTATACAAAATGTCCTTATATGTGAGAGATGTCTTCAGAAGGTCTAAGATTGAAATTTGGGATAAATTTTTCTAAAGTTTCCCTATGATGTTGTATTTTAATTCAAGAGTAGGCAAAGGGACACTTATAAGGATAATCTTTTCACACCTCATAGTTATGGTGTAATATTGGGATTTAATTGTAAATATAGAAACATGATGATCCATATAATCAATTTGATTAATTATATAATAAAAATAATGATTATTTTGATTAACATTATTTTTTTGATTTTGACTTTGGTTTTACTTAGTATACCCTTACTCATGTTTTGGAAATAGATCTTGATATATCGATAATTTTTTGTTGTTTGAATTTGATGCAACATCCTCTACTGATATATCACCATTATCAATAATATTTTGGATATAGTGTTTGAGTCTTATGCAATGGTTTGTGGAATGAACTTTGATTGTTTGGTAGTCACAATATTCATTATATTTTTACCACTAAAGTTTAAGAATGTTTTCATCAAAAGATTTGGTATGGGGGAAATTTATCATCTTTGTGGATACCAACTTTCAAAATACTATATCATATGGCATTCCCAAAGGAGTGAAATTTTGTTTTTAATTGTCTTATTAAGGTTGACCAATTAGTAAAAAAAAAAATTGATAGAATGGTGGTTTTAAATTTTTTTAACATTCGTTACACCATCTCCTACCATGTTCATTTTATTTGCATATAACTTATGCTTTTCATTTTACTTTTAAGAATAATTATCTTATTTAAATATTTTTATGGTACCCTTTTAAAATAAGGTTGTTTTAATTTGAACTCATTTTTATATGATTTCATTAAAGGATATATCACAATGAAGTTGTAGTTGACAAGCCAATTCTAAATTAAGATTATTTGTAAAGATAAATATAAGTTATTTCTAGGAAGGTGCCCATGGGAAATGGTTTTCTAAGGCACGACATATTTTTAAAAAGGATATGAAAGTATCCCCATCACATTTTTTTGCTTCTATATAGGTCTATCATGGTCAACTCACATTCAAAATTATAGGAAAAATGATTATATTTTTTGGAAAGTTCCTCAAAGGTTGTGATTGATCCTTTAGGTAAGTGTAAATATCACTCTATGGCATGACCCCCTAGACTAAATGGAAATAGTATTTATATATAAATATTTATATAAGAAACATTTGAGCATGACATTAAAAAACTCTTTAAAATTTTCTCTAGGATATCCTTTTAGTTTGTACTTATAAAAATTTGGGGGTTCAAAATATGAAGGAAAGGGTACCATCATCATAGTAATGTCAAAGGGGTGTGGACAAATTTCTTCAAACCTAAATTTATTTATCTTGGAATGTTTTGTAACCATTATAACATTTAATTCATGTTTTTTCATTCTTGGATAAATTTTTAATCCTTCATTTGTGATATACGGTTCAAATTTATATTAGAAATTGGATTGGATGATTGTCTTGTGAATTTATCTAGATTGGTAAATGAGTTGGGATTAGTATTTGAAATGAAATGTTGGTTTTGATTTTAATTGTTTATATTTTAATTAAAAGAAAAATTTCAATGTTATTTTTATTTTTATTAATTGGATTGGTATTTGATTTGACATTTGAATGTTGATTTTTATTTTGATTAATTGGAGTGGTGTTTGAATTAAAATTAAAATTCTGATTTGGATTGGTATTCAAATTGACATTTAAATGTTGATTTGGATTATTGATTAAATTTTCATGTAAAATTGAATTTGGACTGGGAGTTTGATTTTAATTCAAATACATGTTTTAATTTGTATTTATATTTTGATTAATTGATTGATTCAGATTCAAATATACATTTGAATTAAGATTTAGATTTGGATAGATTGATTGATTTAATTTGAATATTCATTCAAGTTAGGATGTGAATTTGTTAATTTATTGATTGGAGGATTACTTGACATGTTATCTTTAAACTCAACTATTTTAATTTCTAAATTTTTAACATGATCTTCAATAGAAAAGGTATTGAGATGTTTCATCTATAACTATCTTAATTTTGTCCATATAAGTTTTGTAGAAATGTTGATTTGTTTTATTGTAACCTATAAGTTATTTTTTATTCCATAGTTAATCACTAAATGTTTCTTATTCTTGGATGAAATGTGTGGTTTCTTTCCTTGTAATTAAGAGTGATATGTCCTTGGGATCAAAATCTAAAGGAAACTTGGCTCCCAGACCCAAAAAATTTAACAAGACATCATTTTTATTTTCTAGGTGATAGTCTATGATTTGGGATGGTGTATTTTTATGTAAATCTACCTCATTATTATGCTCATATTGATTAGCTCCCTCATCACCAACATTGTCATTTATCTCAATGTGATGTTCTTGTCTTCCAAATTAGAAGGGGTCATTTCTAAAAGGTTGTATTATAAAACTAGGATTATTCAATAAGGCCTTTTTCCTTATAATAGGTTACACTGATTTGAAATTTTGAGTCAAAAAATTTGAAACTAAATAATAACTTGAAAGTATAAATATTTGAAAACAAGTTTTGAATTTTGGACTTTCTTTCTTGATTTATGATTTTGGATTTTTAAAGACTTTAAAATTGGTTTTCAAACACAAAAACATTGAGTATGTGGTATTAAAAAGGATATAAAATGAAACAAAAAACAGAAATCAATCTTTAATTTAACCAAAAAGAAACATCCATATCACATAAAAAGATAAAACTAAGTAAAATGGCTTGAATGTCTTATAGGCTCTCATATATATTGACTCATCTATTGGAAAGTGTTGGCCAAATGTTTTAGAGTAATAAATATGGAGTTAAAACCATACCCATATCCCAATTAACCTAATTTTTAGTTAATTTAATAGTAACTTATCAGAGTTAATCAATTACCGATGCGCTACAATTCAAATGGTTGAAATGGATATCTTAGGATTAATGTTTGTATAAGATTATCTAAAAGGGATTTATATATATACATTTTAGTACATTGATGCCTAAAACTACAAAATAAGTTGATTTAATAGATGCACACAAATGGGTCTAGTCCTATTGTACCCAATCTAACCTTAAGATTTTAGTAGGTTGATGTTAGAAAAATAAAACTTTTAGGTCATTATTGAAACCTTGGGTATTAAATCATGGAATCCCCTCACATCATGGTGTGATTAAAACACAAAAATTCTTAAATAATTGAAATAAATAATCCTCAATTTATATAAATTGTTGGTACATATGGTTTTTCCTACCATATGGTGGTGAAATCCATGGTTGAGAGAGCCTATAGAAAGTTTTAAAAGAAGAGGTTTCCACTTATCTCTAATTTTTAGGTATCATCACGAATATGATGCCAAATAAATATTGTACACATAAGTTTAATCTAGGTAACATGAAGTCACAAGAATTTTTTTAAGTATCATCACCAATGTGACAACAAGGAAAGAGCATACACAACCTTTTATTATACAAAGTGTAAATATTTAGAATAAATGAAAATGTGATTTAATTACAAAACTTGTAAATATAAAATTTTTGAAATAAGTAAAGCTATCCATAATAATAATTTTTTTAAGTTTTACTGTCCATTTCTTTAGCAAGTGTCTTACATAAGACATTTATTAAGTGTTTGTGAAGAGATAGGAAACCCAAAGAACCCAAAATTTAGCTAAAATGTTATAATTGAAAAAACATACAAACTTAAAAGTTAGGAGATATATATATATATATATATATATATATATATAATTTGATAGTTTATTTTTATTGTAAATCCAAACAAACTTAAAAAAATATATAAAAACAAAGATTGTGATAAGAATTTATTTCTATTTTAACAGTCATGTATTTTTTTTTTGAACTGAACAATTAAAAAAATATATCATGAATTTTATGATATGTCCTAAAATACACTTATAATTACACAAAATTTTAATATGTTAGTATAAATTAAATCCAACCTAAAAAAATCATAAATACATAGATTGTAAATTAAAATTTATTTATATTTTAGCAGTTGTGTGCTTTTTATTTTTAAACTAAATTATCTTTGAGAAAACAAAAATAAAAAGAAAAATAAATAGAAAATAACTTGGATAAAAATTAGCCTAAAACCTACATATAAACAAAAAATTATTTAATTAAACCTTCAAAATAAACAAGAAAAAAATTATAAGATAAAAAATATATGGAATAAGTCCCACTAGGCATGCCATAATGTGATAGCTAAAAATTTAAATTTCTAATGCAAGTTAGGAAATAAAACTAAATTAAAACATCCTATTCCAAATCTGAAATAAAACCTCAAATTGAATTAAGAAAACAACAAAGTAAATTTAAATAATAATATACTTACAAAACATGTAAAATATACTCATCACCTTATCTGTTATGAACATATAATTTGATCTGGTTTCATTAGATGTGGTTGTTCAATATATTTATACAAATAAAGGTGAATTAGGCAGCATATGTGTGAAAATAGATTGAATTTTGAATGGATACATAATATTAATTCTATATCAATTTGATAGCTTGAAGGTGGATCATTAAAATGGATAATGACACTTCCATTTATATTATTTTGAGTGAGAAGATAGATGGTTGAGATAAATTTGAATTTATTTAATAATGATAATTATCAAATGTTGGATTTGATTCCTCATTTCAATGGATGATGACTAATCATCATATGTGTGAGAGGGAGGTATATATTTATTTGGTAGTTTAATTAATCATCATGAGTGGGTCAAGTTAGTTGAGTTACTCACCATGGTAGTTGAAATATTCAATGGTGACTCAAAAAATTGTTGAGGAAATTAAGGAAGTGGTTGGATGAGGAGGAAATTATGGAATTTAATTATTTTTGAATAATTATGTATGTATTATTAATCAATTAATATAGATTAATTAATTATTTATAATGGGTATGGAAATGATGTTAGTGTTAAATTTAAATTTGAGATGGTCGATGAGTTAGTATGTCAATTTTAATCAAAATTAATTATGACACTAAATGTGGTATAATTTAGGTGTTTACATAAGTCATTGCATTTATAAACTAAAACATAATAGTGCTTCTTATTATAACCTTACTGAAGTTAAATAATATTTATATTAATTCCACGTAGAAGTATTATAATGCCTTACAACTAAAGTTTTCAACATTTCAAGCACATTATAACATGATAACCTATTCAAATGATAAAAAGACAATGTTAATAAATACAAGTAAATCTTCCATATATTTTCACTTTTTCAAACCATAAAATATAATAAACTTTCATAATAAAATACTACAATAAGGTATATAAGTTACAACTACTAATATATATTTTAAACATTACACATCATAGTTCAGCTAATTTTAAGAAAATGACGCTTAATATAGACTTTTGACTATATAATACAACTTTATTACATTTAATACTTGTTTCTACATTGTTCTCTATACAATTCAATCAATTATTGTACAATTATTCACTATGTATCTTAATAGAGTAGGTATTGATTTCCAATACAACAAGATTTTTTCGTTTAAGAGTCTAAATCTTAGAATATTTTGAAGATATTTGTCAAATAACTCATACCTACATTTTCCAAGATATTCCCAACCATAATTTTATTATAAAATTACCTTACCTACCCAAACCATCAACCTAGGCATGAGAAATCACTTATACCTATAAACGTAAACAAGGAGAGAGAGAATTTAAGGAATCTAGGAGATTCACTAGAGCTCAACTTGAATACATACCAATAATTTACTAATAATATTTTTTTCTTATGAAAAAATTTAGGTTATGAAATGTTTTAATCTTATTATATATAATTATTTCCCATATTCACAAATAGACATGGTCATTTAATGACTTTTATATGAGAGTTTATTATAGGTTTTATGCAACCTCACCTCTATTTTTTTATTTTTGTCTTGAACTCTATGTTTTTAATATGGGTTCAAATCATTCTTATTGGACTTATTGTCCATTATAATCTATGCCTTTTAATTTTTTTATAACCTTATTTAATGATTTTAAAATTTGTTCATTTTACTTGAACTCTTAAATTTTTTTTACCTTCTAGGGTTGTTCACCTATGGATTGTATCTTGGCTTGATTTGTCTTAACTTCTTTGCCACAATAGGTGTTAAATTTAACTCCTTGAAATAAAAATATAATCTACTTAAAACATCTAATAAATACATATTCATATGGCTTACCCTATATCACCCTTACCATGGTTAATCAACTCTACCTTTAGGGCTTTTGGATATATCAATAACGTAAGGATTGTATTTAAATGAGGTTTTTTAAAACCTTTTTGTGTACATATGTCATGAATAAATAACCATGTCCAACCCTATGTAAATAATTTATATGTATTTAATACAACTACAAACTAAATTCTTATTTAGGTTTAAATGTTTATAAATGATTTAAACCTCTTGATCCAACTTATAATCTTCACTGGCTTAATATCACTTAGATAGTTTGTATAAACCTTTATAGCCACCATAAATTATTTTAATGACTATGGTTTACCTGTGGTCATATGTATCCATATACTATGATTATATACCTAACCAAGTAGTCTATATATCTTCTTGTAGGATATAATAAAATTAATTTTACTATGCACATGCCCATAAAAGAGGTGGAATTGGGCTTGTAAATCCACCTTAAAGGCCTCATATTATTATTATTATTATTATTATTATTATTATTATTATTATTATTATTATTATTATTATTATTATTATTATTATTATTATTATTATTATTATTATTATTATTATAAACATAAATTTTGTATTAATATTTTAAGGTATTAGTTTATTACACCTTATAGGAAAAGCCTGGGCACCATTGTTAAGGTTTTACAACTATAGCCCTATTAGGTTACTTTTTAATCCTGTAGATTGTCATATCAAGTATACCCAAAACTATCAAGGGTATGTTCTAATATAAACACCTATTAGTTATTTATATTGCTGAGGTCAACATACCCCCATTTCTAAAAAATGGGGACCCTTATTTTAAATTATGAAAAATTGTACCTTAAAGTTGAAAAATCATTTGATCAGAGTACCAATAGCATATTTGCACATTGTTTTTTATTTCAAGATCATCCACACCTAGTGCTCATTTGGATTAAGTGACATGTTTTCAAGTGATCATGGTTTTACCCCTTATAATGTTGATAATGATTATTTCATGTGTTTATGTATTACAAGTTCAATGGAATCTCATTTGGGAATGAACATTCTTAAGGTTTTTTTATTCAATGTTGAATAGATCTTTTACTATCCTTTGGTCTATTAAAGATTAATTGAATCTATTTTAAGTCATGTTAATACCCTAGTCTAATTTTTTAACCTTGGTCCCTTTTAAATTAAATTAAAATTTATGTGGGAATAATTTACATGGGAACAATTATTTTTGCCATGGACTTAGCTTAATTTTTATCCTAATGTTTCATCATGTTTTCCAACATGACCAAACCTTAGTCTAAAAATATTATGCTTGATCCTTTTTGTCCCATACCCCTTGGTCTATTTTATTATTAGCATGGTCTAGGTAATCACATGGTCCCCTTCGTTACTTTCAAAATTATCCTAAAAATTTTATCCTAAGGTTTTATCATGTTTATCAACATGAATAAGACCTTAGTCCAAAATATTTAACCTAAGTTCTTTATATTTCTTAATCCTGATTTAATATTTTTACTGACCACTAGATCAATAGTATACATTTACTCTGGTAAGATTGATCTAATGATGCATGATATGTCAAAACATAAATGGATCCCTAAAATAAGAGAGAGGGTGACAAGTTTCACCATCATGAAAACCCTGCTAAAGATCCAATCATACGTAGTAAAAGATGATCCAATAAAGCATGATTGATTAGTTAAAAGTGATCCAATGGTGCAAAATCAATGTTGATAATTCAAAGACCCTGAGATAAGAAATAAGGTGACAAGTTCTAAAATTTTATTAAAATAACATTGAGCAACCAATGGCATTCCACCCCTCAAATTGATATTTGATAAAGCATGTTGATCCAACCAAACAAAGATTAATGGTGCATGATGAAGGATGAAAAGTCAAAATACCTAAGGATGAATAGAAAGATGACATGTTGTATAACCATAAGCCATAAATTAAATCTCAAACATCTTTAAAATATTGATAGTATACAGATAACTGCACACATTTTGATCGATGTTTTATGGAGTAGGGGACATAATTTAGTAGATCAAGATCAATGGATCACATTCATCTAGGTAGAGATGATATGATGGTGCAAGATTGAAATTAAGATTTAAATAAATATCAGAACAAATGAAAAAGTGACAAGTGTCAAAACCATAGGTAAAATAATATAGAAACCAATAGCATTTGATTTCTTAGATCAAGATCAATGAACCTCATTAATCTATGCAAATAGATCCAATGATATGAGATAAGGAAAAAATTTCAAAGGGATAAGAACTAATAAAATATTGACACATGTCTAAAAGTGACAACTGGTCATAATTTAAGTATTAATGAGCATGATTCCATGGTGATGCCACATCAAGGCCATGTAAACATAATATTCCAAGTTAAATATTTTATAGACCTAGGAAATGTAAAGGTATAAATACACAATCTAATTAAGATCTAAGGCATGAAAATTGTAAATTTGAACTAGCTGCCATCAATAAAAAATTGAGAAGACCTTTATAAAAACCCTAATTAAGTATGAGAATCCTAATTTAATCCTATGTTCTTTGTGAACAAGCCAAGGTAAGTTTGGATTGTCATTTGTGCAAGGATAATTCAATTTAGAATTGAACTACAAACCATTAGTGAGCAAGTTAACAAATTCATAACCATGGTAGCCTAAAAATATGTTTCAAGGGAAGATGTGGATCTTTATTTGACTTTAGATGTATAAGGGAGGATTTTCAAGGAAAATTAGTTAAATGGCATACCTTTAAACACTAGGGATAATAATTTGTCCAATATTTTTTAGACAATTGAAGATTAACTTGCCATTACCCAAGAGGAAGAGAAGAACATGTCTACAAAAAGTCTCTACTATGACATAATCACCATATCAATGACATGCCTACATTATGTAATAGCTAAACTTGAGGTAATACATTTTATAGACATTCTCTCTCTTATTTTTAAGGAAGGTAAAATTGACAAGGTCATGTTAATCAATGAGCACACTCATAGAAATATATCTTATATCTCTAATATAACATTTGAAAACTATTAAAAATTTCCTAAACCCCAAGTAGACAAAACCAAAATCAATAATCATCCCAAGGATAATGATTTGAAAAGCATCCTTATCCTATGGTTATACTCTAGGAATCAAGAGTTTTTAGACTTCAATAACAACATCCCCATTGGTCAATTCAGACCTAGGATAAGAATGATCATGACAATGATGAATAAATTATGTGAAATTATAGCCAATACATATGTAGACAAGATTTGTGTCCCCTTATTCTACTCCATTATTGAGAAACAAGTTATCCCTCCTCTTAGTGAAGTAATTATCACTTGTGTGAGTAGATAATTTTCAATAATCAATAATAAGACTAGAACTCAATAGCATATGATTTCATACCTTGTCAATGTTTTTATTGCTAAAACTAAGATTTTAAACCTTAGGTAATGGTCACCTGATAAGATGAAAATAGTCTCCCAATACTATTCAAAATTACACATATTTCAATATAGGGATCACATCCAATTTATATGTGATTATGTTTACCTAGTGCTTACTAAGGCCATCAGAGGGATCTCAATGATGAGGAACATCCCCTTGATAAAAAATTCAATTAAGTACATGAGGTATATATCTATATATCTATATTACACAATCATTAGGGTTAAAGGAATACAATTTACCCCAATCAGACTATCTGTCCATGTACCCATAAAATTAGTAGATCAAGAGGTGGCTTATCAAATATGTAATGGGATAGATGTTTTTTGTAAAACCAAAAGGAAAGGGATGCTTCACACCCTCCCTATAACCATTGGAAGAATTATTTTTACATAATGGGACAATATTGAGGCTACTTCTAAATATAGGGCATCCTTCAATTTACAAGTTGATGAGCTGAGATGGTGGGATACCCATGGAAGAGTTAAGGAACATTTAAAAAATAAGGGAGTAAATGTACCCTATAATCATCAGCCTATTCCTTTTGACCTAATGTAAATAAAATCATCTTCATTCTCTGAGGTCATAGGGAGATTAAAGAAACACAACATCAATCTAGAAACTAGGATACTAAGGGTGAAAAAAAGAAGTGATGACAGATGGTAGTTAGGGCCAAGGTAGTACTATTTACTAAGTGGTGCACCTTATACACCTCCACTAGCCTAACTACAAACATAGTCTTGACCTAAGGCATAAATTGAGAAAAGGCCAGAGGAGGGAAATCATAATGAAATTGAATCCTCTTTAACCTAAGCAAAAGAACAAGGATCACCTTTGGAGGAGGATCACATAGTAGCATTGGAGATTGATGAAACCATTGAAGATGCACTCAATATCCTATCACTATCCTCTGAGTTTGAAGATGAATAAATGGAGGAAACAAAATAAGAGAAGGGGAAGGAAGTATGGGATCTAGTTCCTATAGACACCTCCAAAATAAATGCTAACTTGGTCATTATTTTAGTCAAGGATAAGAAGTTGAAGGTGACCTTCACTCATCCTTTGAGTAAATTCAATCTCTTTAGTGAATAAAACTTAATTCATGGTCCAACCATTATAGAATGGTTCATATATGGTAAATTATAGAAAATACCTACTATGCACCATCCTTGGGCACTGATGTAAACAATCAAAATCTTTGTGCATGAAGAGTCAAAGCCATAAATGGTTATATTACAAAAGGAAGAAGAAAAAAAGATGACTATTCCAAGAGATTTAATTAGAGCATAGATGGAGACCCTAAATCAAAATGTGACATAATCTTCAGTTGGTGTCAAATTTGACCCAATAACTACTAGTTTTTAGAGGGTAACTGAGAATAAATCCATAGTTGGTGGAGAGGAGTTCACTTTCTATAAATTGAAACCTTTTGTTATTTTGACTCTAGTGGAAAGACAAAATCTTGGTGAGGACCTATCATTTGAAGAAAATGTACTTAAATTTACTTAGTCACAATTAGAGTAATTACAAATAGTGATCAAGGACATCATATAGTAAAATAAGAATTTGAAAATATAATATATATTATCAATAATAGAGGATAATTTCAATAAATTTGAAGACACTATGGCTAATTTGTTCAATTCATTAAAGGCAATCAGGGCCAAGTAGGATGTAGTAAATAAACAAAGTACTATGGGTACAAGCCAAGTTGGCCAATGGTAGACTTCAAGTTATCAAGTGAAAGACTTGATCAAAGACTTAACCAAGAATCAAGTCCCAAAATTCATAATAGTTAGCCTAGCCCACCTAAATATGGATATGACTATACTAGTGGATAAGATCAAGGCCTTGAAAAATTGGTCTAAGAAAATTGAGGATATTTTTAAGAACCTCAAACAACTAGAAGACAAAATGTTACACATATTAGATAACTTGATCAAATAACCCACCACACTTAGTCTTTTAGGATTAATAACTGATGAGGATTTCAAGCATAAAACTACTCAATTCATGTAGGGAGTAAGAAATTAAGGATAAGGGAAGGTAGGGGCCAATAACAAGAAGATCATGGGCTTGATTTTCTCATTTGAGGAGAAGATATGAGATGTTAGAAGCATAAAAAAACATTAAAAAGATCTAAGAAAGATCTCACAAACCTAGAGTACAATAAAAAGGAAATCTTTGTGATGATTATTATTGACCTCCATCTTATCAATGAGAAACATTATAGAATGAAGATCCCATAGGGAAGGTAAAAGACTATGGTAGCACAAGGGTCTAAAAGTCAAGCTAGTTAACTTAGGATATTCTATTATATAGAGACATTGTATAATTTTAAAAATATAATATTATTTTTATAAATACATGTACAACTTGTAAAATACATTGCCTATATGTTATTCATTTTAGAATATCTTCTCAAAATATTTTAAAAGGACAACTATCCTTAATATTTGACATGACTAACTAGCATACCTCATGAATTGTCTATATAAAGAGGTATTTACCATTGTAAAAAGGGGAAGAGATATTTTTGAGAAAATTACTATAAAGTAAGGAGTTATAAAAAGTCTATCCACATTTTCTTGTTTGAATTGTTATCATGGTTCCTCTCTCATTTGTTTGATCAAAATATTAGATTTGAATGATTCTTGTGAATATTAGATGTGCATTTTTAAGTGTAGAGTTTCTAATTTATGATAATGATATATTATTTAAAGTTCTAAGGTTTAATTTATTTTATTTACCTTTCTTACATATTTATTATTGTTGTTTTCTTATAGGGGTGAATCTCTAAAGTGAGCTTGGTCCTTATTTACACTATTTCATACTATCCTTAGATGTTTGCCTAATGTGCAATAGGATTTGATATTATGATACTTCATGTCATATATTGGTTAAATTCATGTTTAGATGAAACTTAAACTTTGACATAATGTTTAGGTTAAATATCAACAACATATTCTTTCTCTGCCTTACCCTTCATTTTTCTCCTTTTTTATCAATTGACCTTAGATCAACTTCATTGTGAATATTCATCATAGTTTAGCTTTAGAATTATGTTTTGAACATAATTAATTTTAAATAGAAAAAATCATCCTCAAGATCAAATATCAACTATTAGGCCATGGTGGCTCCTAATAACCAATTAATATAAATTTATGAAATAGTCCACTTGCTCTACCTCTATTCCACCAAAGATAACAAGATTATCACACACTGTAGCTCATGCATTGGATTATTTGAATTCAAAAATGATTAGTGTTTCTTACACACAAATAGAAAATTATGATACACTTTTAGGCATCAATAGAGAATGTGTTTTGATGGCTCTATAAGGAAGGCCTTAGTTAGATCTTTGAATAATTTACAACATCTTTGCTAATTTTGGTGAATTATGTTCAAAGATTGATGTATTATTTGCACATTTGCATTTATTTTAGCATATTTGTGTAAATATAATTGATATTAATGGTTTCATACATATATTTGTGCTTATTTAGGAAAATATAGATGTTCTTTGAAAATCTAATAGTAATTGTGGTAAATATAGTTTGAGATCTATGAATCTAAGGTGTTTGAGGTTAGTAATAGCTATTTTTTTCAAAGATTCATTAGATATTTGAAAATTTGAGTTCATCTAAGCTTGAAACATGTAAATATCATTCATATTTACGTATTTGGATATATCTTTGAGATAAATTAGTTAAATATTGATGTCCTTTATACAAATTTGTGTAAAATTTGCTTAATGTGCTAGTCTGATCATTATTCTTTACAAAGATAAGATTTACACATCATATTTTAAACAAGGTTCAAAGCTTTCAAGCTGAAATTTATAAGGATAAGGACCAATTCACATTTAGAGACAATGGTTCCCTTTATTTCATTATAATTTCATAGGAAAGCTAGGCATGAAAAAGGTAAGCATAGGGTTTTAAAGTCTCAACCAACTTCACCAATTCAGGGTGTAGTTGTATCCAATCCCTATCAAGGTATGGATTGGATAGGTGGTTCTTCAATCAATTTGATAGGTGTGTTACATTACCTTCATCATAATCTTGAGAAAAAATTTCCTACTTTTTGTCCTAATGGTGTTATAACTATTGAAGAACACATTAAATTTTTTAAAGCTACTTTAAGACTTTTGAATGTTATTCTTGAAGATGTATCATGAAAATTATTTCCATTTAATTTCAAAAATGCTACATATAAATGAGTCTTAAACCTTTCTAAAAATTACATAGCTAGCTAGAATGATTTTAACAAAAAAATTATTGATCTATTTGGTGCAATCATCAATCCTTATGTCCTTTACCAATAGTTTAAAATAGTTAAAAGAGATTCAAATGATCTCATAATATCCTTAAATTATTGATTCCAAAAAATGCTCAATAGAACCATAACTCCTTACAGACCTGATTAGGCTTTAGCCTTAGATATTTACAAGGATGCCTTAGATCCTATGACTTTTGTGTTTCTTAAAATATCTACTTAGATCATTAATAAATTATACTTAGATTATGTTGAGTTTATGATCATTAATGACAAAATTCAACCCTAAGTCCAAATGGCATATAACATTCCTAACATTAATCCAAATCTACCTATTCTAAATGTCATTCCCAATGCCAATCAAAATATACATGCCTTAAATCAGCTTCTAGTTTTAAGCTAATTACCTTTGAGTCATGCACATCCTAGCCAAAACCTAGGATTATTGAACACTACAAGTGGATATCATCCACAAGACTAGAGGGATTTTATGCCTACATCCAATATCAATACTGAAGTTCATAATTTTGAGGCACCTAAGAATGAGAATGACTCTATCTTAAAGATGGTTTAGAAACTAAACACTGACTTCCTCAATTGAAAAATCAAGTTGGCCATGCTAGGGAAATATCTAACAAAAACTTCTCTTTCCAAAGGTTTAATAAGCCTTTAAATAGATTCCAAAATAGTAACAATAATAGCCATAACAATGAGTCATCTGATAATAATAATGTGCCTGATATAAATCTTAGTGATGTCTCTTTGATTTATTATTTTAGATTTCATTATACTTCAAAATAATGTGAATTAGATTATCTTGAATTTTGAAATGCTTTTGAATCTTTTCAAGAAGATTTGGATACTTTTGAAGTTGTACCTAATAAAGATAATAGTGCAAGTACCTTAAGTTATTCAAGGTTATTTAAATCTTCTAATTTAACTCTCATGGTGGGTACATTTGAGTTCCAATTTCAAGAAGAGAATGAGCTTGAGGATATCCCTAAAGAGATTCATGTTTTTTGGCAATATCTGAAGAAGACCTATTCTCTAAGGAATAGGGAGTAGAAATAACCTTTGACTACCTCAACTCCACCAAATAATTTTGACACTCCTCCTAATACTACATTAAATAACAATCCAAATTTTTTTAAGGGAATTACATATAAACCTAATATTGATACATCTAATTATTCCAATAGGACTAGATATAATATAGTGGAAGACATGAAAAAGATCAAAGTTAACATTAATTTGCATGATTTAACTTAGATTACAGAACAAAGGGATTTGTTGTTGGAATTTTTGTCTAAGAATCTTGGTAAGATCAAAAAGTTTCACATGCTAACATTATAATACACAAAAGTAATGTAGATGTTCCACCTTTCTTACTTACATTCAATATCTTTGGTAATAATATTCATAATTATTTATTAGATTCTGGTGCATCTACAAATATTATGCCTAAATGTATTTGTGAATAACTTGGTTTGACTCCCATTAAATCTAATAGAGTTGTGACTCAATTAGACAAATCAAGAGTCAAATGAATTGGTGAATAATTGAATCTTCACATGAAGATTGCTTCTAAACCAAGGATCCAACAATTCATTGACATCTAAGTGGTGGATATTCTTGATGCATATGGAATGATGTTAAGACTAGACTAGATCTCTAAATTATCACATGTAAACTAACTATTCACACATGTGGTTACCCTAGAAATGAGTTCCCAATCAGATCAGGATAGAGAGGGAGCCAAATATGAATCACATGATCACTGAGTATAATGAAACCAATGAGAGGGTCAACATGGTTAACTCATATTTGTATTTTTACACTCTTGACACCATAAAGGTATGGAACTCTAAAACTTCTCATGCTATGCCTAGATTGCGGAAGTTATATTTTATGGTGTTAGATGTAAATTAGGTTCTATAGTAGGAGTGGTGTTATTTAATCCCATTGAGAAATAATATAATGCCTCTTACAAACTAAGTTCCCATCCACCAATAATTTGGTTGAGTATGAATTACTTATTCTTAGATTATAATTTATATTCAAACATGAGGTCAAGGAGATATTAGTTTTTAATGATTCAAAACTAGTAGTTAATTAGGTCAAAATTAAATATCAATACAAATTATCTAATCTTAAAAATTCTAAGTTTAGAGTATAGGACTTAATTGAATATTTTGATGATTTCAACTTTGTGCCAATTCTTAGGGAAGAAATCAAGGATGTTGATAAACTTGCTTCAGTTGTATCCAACCCTATGCCTAATCAAAGTTCCAAGTTATAAAGCTTTACCAATGAATTATTCCCATGTCCCTCAATGCTAGATAAAGTCAACCACTTACAAGTATTAAGTGATGATCAATAGATCATAAAATTCATGACTAGATCAGGGGTATTTTAGGCTCACATCATTGATGAGGTTAATGAAAATACCTTTGATAATGACTAATTTGAAGTAAATATTGATGATAAATTCATTAAATTAAGTGATAATAAAATCCCCAAAGGAATGATAGCCTTAGAGATATTATTTGATTCAGACAGACTAGCTGAGATTGTCAATATTTCCAATGTAGATGGGAAGAACTACAATGCAGTTGACTTGGGTTCTAAAGGTTAACCTCGATAGGTAAACATTGGTATAGCCTAAAAAATAATTTAAACTAATAGATTCAAAGATTTTTTGACCAATTAGAGGGATGTGATAGCATGGTCCTATGATGACTTGAAGATCTTTGATCCTAAGGTCATAACCCACGCCATACTTCTAAAAGAAGCCTACTAAACATTTAGGTAAAAATAAAGGCCAATCAACCATGTCTTAGAAATAATGATATAAAAAGAGGTCAAGAATTTATTATATGATATTATATTGTTTCCATTAGACACTCTACTTGGGTAGCTAACATAGTAACCATGAGGAAGAAAAATGGTGAAATTAGATTTTGCATTGACTTTAAAAATATGAATAGAGCATCTAAAAAGGATAATTACCTCCTACCTTCTCTTGACCAAGTAATCTAAATTGTTTATGGATCTTCTATGATGTCTTTTCTTGATGGATTTTTAGGGTATAATTAGGTACTAGTGAACAAGGCAAAATGAAGACTGCATTTACTACTAAGTGAACTTTTACCTACAAAAAATGCCTTTTGGATTAATCAATACATATGAAACCTTTAAAATAGAAATAGATCATGCATTCTAGGGTCTCTTAGGTAATTTCATTATTATATATATGGATGATATAACTATATTTTATAAGAATAATGATGATCAAATTATGCACTTCAAACAAGTATTTGAGAAATTCAGAAGGTATGGATTCTCCCTCAATCCTAAGAAGAGTATTTTTCATGTAACTAAGGTAAATATATTAGGACATGTCATAACTAATGAGGGGATATATATAGACCCAAATAGAGTAAATTCAATATCAAAGATATAAACTCCTAATGGTAGGAAATAACTAAAGTCTTTCTTTGGTAAAATCAACATTGTGAGAAAGTTCATTTCTGGTTTTTTAGAGATTGTGAATCCATTGAATGACATGTTGAATAAATATTTCAAGATCACATGGAATAAGGATGCCAAGAAAGTTTTTAAATACATCAAAGAATCAATTATACAAGATCTTGTACTGATAAGTCTAGATTTCACTAAATATTTCTATCTTTATTGCTTTGTTTCTGATCATACAATAGCTTCTATCCTAACTTAGAAGATAGCTAAGTGTGATAACCCAATTAATTTAATGAGTACTAACCTTAAAAATTTTGAGTTTAATTATTCTTTTATTGACAAACAAGTATTTTCTTTAGTCAAGGTAGTGAAGAAATTTAGACAGTATATCCTTAGAAATAAAGTGCATTCAATTCTATTAGACCCTACCACTAATATAATGTTGATTCAATGTGAACTTGGATAAAAGAAAGGCAAGTGGATGTATATCCTTAAAGAATATGATCTATAGATGAGGACTTCCAACTTGGTAAGATACCAAGGTTTAATTCAATTATTTGATAATACTAATCCCAAATTAAGTGTTATGCAAGTAGACTAACAAATATTTCAACCCAATGATTGGTATGATCCTAGTGTTCATTTACTGATCAATGGATATTGTCCTCTAGGGTTAAGTAGAGAGAAAAAGAGAGATTTAAGGCTCAAGGAAACTCATTTCTTGATTAAAGATGGGATATTTTATAGGAAAAACTTTGAAGTCATTTACCTAAGATATGTATCTAAGGAAGAATCAGCTGAGATCTTAAGCACATTTCATGAAAAACTAAGAAGTGGACATCCATCTTGAAAGACTACATCCCACAAGATCCTTATAGCTAGTTATTACTAGCCTACTATCTTCAAGGATGTTCAAAATCATGTGAGGAAGTGTCATTCATGTCAAATATTCAACATTAAAGAGCCCATGGCTGCCATTCCATTTGAACTCAGCATCATTGATAAACCTTTTACACAATGGGGACTAGACTTTATGGGGTTCATCAACCCCAATTCATTAGATGGTCACAATTATGTTCTAAAGGCTATAGACTACTGCACAAGATGGATTGAAGTAGTGTCAATCAAGTAGTGTAGAACTAAAGAAGTGATCAAATTCTTAGAGGATAATATATTCATAAGGATTGGCATACTAGTATTTCTAGTTTGTGATAATGGATCTGCCTTTGTGTCCATTGAGATGAATGAATAGGCATATGAAAACAACATTGTTATCAAGTTCTCATAAAACCATTACCCCTAAGGTAATGGAGTATTTTAATAAACAAATAATAACTTGATGAAGGCCAAAAATAATTATGCAATTGATAAACCAAGAACATATCATGAGCCACTTAAGTATGCCCTTTCGGTAGATAAAACAAGATTCAAGAAAACTCTCAAGGTATCACCATTACTATTGATATATGGTTAAGAACCTATATTTCCCTTAATACTCAAGCTTCCAACCTACAATTTTATGCAAGAGTACATAGAGGAGGATCAATAATTTTTAAGTTTAAGGCTACTTGGCATCATACAAATGGAAGATGCAAGAGAGGAAACTTTTGCCAATTTCAATAGATACCAAACCATAGTTAAGAGGTAGTTTGATAAGCATTCAAAGATAAAGGTGTTTAGATAAGAGGAGTTAGTTATTCATTGGGATAAAGCCTCATAACTAAAAGGAAAGCATGGGAAGTTCACACCTTTTTGGATTATCCCATATTATATTGTTGAGATCTTGGAGGATAACACCTTTAAATTAAAATACTTGCAATGGGTAGAGTTTACATTGCCCACCAATGGGAAATAACTCAAGCACTATTTTTATGTTGTCCCACCTAAATTATTTTAGAATTAACTATAAGACTAGTTAGAGTTAGTGTAGTTAAGATTTTTTAGTTTGTTTCTTGTTTCTTTCCTTTTTGTCCCTTGTTTGTACATAGTGTGTGTATATAGTTATTTGTTTGTTTCCGTGGCTTTTGGTTTGTTTGCTTTATATTTGGTGTGTTTCCTTTTCTCTAATTTTTTCCTTATTTTAAATAAGTCTTCTTCAATAAATTCCTTATCTCAAAAAACATTTATATGCTCAAGAGGAACTCCATAGTTTAGGAATGTAGGTATGTCTCCTCAACATTGGTTGATCATGAGATTATTGAAATGTGAGCCTGAAGTTATAGTTTAGAGAAACTAGTAAGGACTAATAAATAGGTTAATTTTTGTTTGAGATTTTAAGCCATGTTTTAATATAAGTTTGGTTCTAAGATGTATTACACATATAGGGTGAAAGATTGGATTATTAAGATACATTCATGCTAGTACTTAAAAAACATCAATTACCTAGGGCAAAGTTTACAACCAAGGATGATTGTTTGAAGACTAAAAATTTTACCAAATCATAAAAATTAGCTAATATGGTTCTTAAATTTTGATATAAAGTTAAAATACCTTGAAAAATATAAATATAAGAGCCTTATTACAAAACTCAAAAATCTTTATAAGCAAAGGTGATTCTAGTAATCTATACTAGGGCATGGATGCCTAGCTACAAATTGAGCAAGGCCTTGAGTGGAGATAAAGGTATCTCTATCATGGATATGGATTCCTAGCTAGAATTAGAGAAATGCCCAAGCATTCTCTAAGCTAAATCATGATTCTTAATGAACATATAAATATGATGTAAGTCAATGTTAATGGTCAAGGTAATGCGTTTGAAAGATGTTCTCTAAATCTTATGGAAATCAGTAAGTGGAATTATAGCACACACATATAATATCTATGTTTTGATTTTTTATCCTAATTATATATGTGTAATACCTATTCTAACCATGAATTGATCTTAATAATGGTGCATGATCAAGTATAATAATTATCCTAGTTATTAATATAAACTAGAGTCTCTGAATTCTAATATATTGATATGTTCCCCCTAGAAGTTTCCATTTGTTGAGGTCAACATACCCCAAGTTCTTAAAAATGAGGACCCTTGTTTTAAATTATACAAATTTTTAACTCAAAGTTGAAAAATCACTTGATTAGAGTACCACTAGCATGTTTACACATTGTTTTTTATTTAAAGATCATCCACACCTAGTGCTCATTTGGATTAATTGACATGTTTTCAAGTGATCATGGTTTTACCCATTCTAATATTGTTAATTATTGTTGCCTATGTTTATGTATTTCAATTTCAATGGAATTTCATTTTGGAATGAACCTACTTAGGATTTTGTGCTTCAATGCTAAATTGATATTTTACTAGCCTTTGGTCTATCAAAGATTAATTGAATTTATTTTAAGTCATGTTAAAACCATATTCTAATTTTTTAACTAAGGTCCATTTTTTATTAAATTAAAATTTTCGTGGAAACAATTTATGAAAGAATAATTATTTATGCCATAGACTTAGCCTAATTTTTATCCTAAGGCTTAGTCATGTTTTTCAACATGACCAAACCTTAGTCTAAAAATCTTGTGCTTGATCCCTTTATGTCATGTGACCCCTTGATATATTTTATTATTATCATGGTCTATCTAATCACATAGTCACATTTATTATGTTCCAACTTAACCTAAAATTTCCATCCTAAGGTTTTATCAACACGAATAAAAATTTAGTCTAAAATATTTAACTGAAGTTATTTATATTTCTTAAGCCTGACTTGATATTTTTACTGACCGTAGGAACAAGTGAAAGGGTGAAAGTGTGATAATTTTGGGAACCCTACCAAAGATATAATTATATACAACAAAATATGATCTAAAAAAGTGTGATCGATCAGTCGAAGGTGATCTAATGGTGTGAGATCAATGTTGACAATTCAAAAACCTTTATATAAGTGATAAGGTGACAAGTGTCACTATTTTTGTAAAATAACATTAGGTATCCAATGGTAATCTACCCTTCAAATCAAGATCTGATGGAGCACATTGATCCAGCCAAACAAAGATCTAACAGTGCATGATAAAGGTTAAAAATTCAAAATCTATGAGGATGAATGTGGAGATGACATGTGACATAACTACAAGCCATAAATTAAATCTTAAGAATATTTTAAAGATTGATGGTATATGAATGAGCATACAAATTATGATTGATGATCCATGGAGTAGGGGACATAATTCAATATATCAAGATGAATGGATCACATTAATCTAGGTAGAGATGAACTGATGGTATGAGATGATGTTGACATTTCAATGAAGATTAGGATAAATGTGAAATTGACAAGTGTCACAACTATAAGGAATATAGAAAATTAGCCAATGGCATTTGATTTTTTAGATTGAGATCAATGAACTAAATTAATACATGAAAATAGATCCAATGGTGTAAGATAAATCAAAATTTTCAAAGGGCACAAAACCAATAAAATATTAAAACATGTCCAAAAGTGACAAATGGTCATATTTTAAATATTAATGAGTAGGATGCCACGATGATGCCAAATTGGAGCCATGTAGCATAATGTGTTAAGCATAGGATATACTAAGAGGGGGGGCTGAATCAGTATATCATATATCTTATAAATCTTTTCCTTAACCAAATTCCACTTAATTAAACATTCAAGATATGCAATAAAACTCAAACAATAAAGACCACACAAGATATAGAGAGACACCAGATATAACGTGGAAACCCAATGTGGTAAAAACCATAGATAACAATCTCAAGTATATAAACGAGCACCAACCCAAAAAATATTCACAAGCCAAGCTTGTAGGAACACCAAACCCTTTATTGAGCACCAACCCAACAACTATTCATGAGCACCAACCCACAGGAGCACCACACTCCTTTGCCAAGCACCAACCCAACTACTATTCTTGAGCACCAACCCACAAGAGCACCAACCCCTTTGCTGAGCACTAACCCAACTACTATTCATGAGCACTAACCCATAAGAGCACCAACCCCTTTTTGAGCACCAACCCAGCAATAATTTGTGAGCACCAACCCACAGGAGCACCAACCCCTTTATGTATACCACACACCTATCTCTCAATGTTGCTATCTCAACAAATTATAGATCAATACAACATCTCTTTCCTCTCTCTCACCTTTGCTCTTCTAAGCTAGATATAATAAATATAAATCATATTCATCTCTCACAATTGCTCTTCTAAGCTAGATATTACAATATCAAATCAGCCTCTATCTCTCATATTTCCAAATGGCTTATCAAGCCTTTATTTATAGATTTCCAAATAACCTTTGGCCTTCCCCCTTTATGACCCTTGAATCCTCATGGATAATAGTGCCAAACTTGTATGACCCTTCATATTCTTTCCTTTGAAAAGTCATGTGATGACCCTTCATGACCAAAAACATCCTTCCCACTTTTGTCCTTATCTTGGTGACTTTTCATATTCCTCAAAGTGTTCCTTCATGAGAAATTGTGCCCTTCCTCTTTTATCTTCACTTGGTGACTCTTGGAATTCCCCAAGATGACTCTTCATGGGAAAATGCATCCCATCCTTCTTTTGTCTTTACCCCATGGCTCTTTGACTTCTCCATGGGCCCTTCTTTTATCTCATATGCAACCAAAAATATATTTGTTAATATTAAATAAATATTAACTCATATTAGCCAAGATAAACAACATTAAATGTAATGGGGCTGATATCACAAATAATGCTAGACCTTTGACATCAATGACAATATTTCCAACATAATATGCTAAGTTGAAGATTTTGTATACTTGGGAAATGTAAAGGTATAAATGCACAATCTAATTGAGATATAAGGCATGAATTATGTAAATTTGAACTAGCTACCACCATTAAATCACTAAGAAGACCTTAAAAAAATCATAGAAAGTATGAGATCCCTAATTCAATCATGTGCTCTTTACAACCAAGCCAAGGAAGTTTAGATTATAATTTATGCAAGGATAATTATATCCAAAATTGAACTATAAACCACTAGTGATAAATTTAACAACTTCACATCCATGGAAGCCTAAAAAGGTGTTTCAAGGGAAGATGTGGATCTCTATTTGACTTCAGATGTAGAAGGGAGGATTTTTAAGGACACACAATTTGATGCCACAATTATAAACACTGGGGATAAAAATTGGTCTTAGTTTTTTTGAATCATTGAATAATAACCTACCATTACCTAGGTAGAAGAGAAGAACATGTCTAAAAAAGGATCTACTATGACATAGTCACCATCTAGTTGATAATCATACATTATGTATCATCTAAACCTAAGCTACAACATTGTATAAACATTATCTCTCTTATTTTTAAGGATGGTAAAATTGGTAAGGGCATGTTAATCAATGTGCACACTCAAAAAAAAAATATCATATATCTTGGATATAGAATTTAAAAACTATTACAAACTACGTAAACCCCAAGTAGACCAAATTTTAATCACTAATTGGGCCAAAGATAATGATTTGAAAAGCATTCTTTCCCTATGGCTATACTCTAAGAATCAAGTGTTTTCACACTTTAATAACAACATCCCCATTAGTTAATTTAAACCTAGGATAATGATGATCATGACAATGATGAATAGATTATGTGAAAGTGTAGCTACTACATATGTAGACAAGATTTAGGTCCCCTTAGTCTACTTCATGGTTAAGAAACAAGCTACCCCTCCTCTTGGTGAAGTAATCAACACTTGTTTGAGTAAATAGTTTTAAACAATCAAGAAGAAGAGTAAAACTCAATTTCATATGATGTTATACCTTATTAATGTTCTTTTTTCTACAACTGAGATTCTAAACCTTAGGTAATGGTCAACTAATATGACACAAAGAATATCCTAATACTATTTAAAGTTACACATATTCAAATATAAGGACCACATCCAAGTCATATTTGATTGTGTTAACCCAGCCCTTACTGAGACCATCAGAGGGATCTTAATTATTAGGGTTAAATCCTTGATCAAAAATTCAATTGAGATCATGGGAGGTATATGGCTATATCCAAATTTCACAATCATTAGGGTTAAAGGAACACAATTAACCCCATTCAAATTATCTATCCATATACTAATAAAATTAGTAGAGCAAGAGATGGTTTATCAAATATGCAATGAGATATATGGTTTGTGAAAAACTAAAAGTAAGGGGATCCTTCACACCCTCCCCATTACCATTGGAAGAATTATTTTTACATGATGGGATAGTATTGAGGCTTTTATTAAACACAAGGCAACCTTTAATTTATAAATTGATGAGCTAAAATAGTGGGATCCCCATGGAAGAGTTAAGGAACATTTGAAAAGTAAGGGAATAAATGTACCCTATGATAATAATCCTAGTCTTTTTGACCTAATGTACATAAAATCATATTCACTCTCTAAGGTCATATAGAGATTGAAGAAGCACAACATCAATCCAAAAACTAGGATGTTGAGGGAGCAAAAAGGAAGTGATGATAGATGGTAGTTATGGATAAGGTAGTACAATTTTCTAAGTGGTATACCTTCTACACATCCACCAACCCAACTATATATAGGGTTTAGACCTAAGGCACAAATTAATCAAAGGTTAGAGGAGGGAAGGCCTATTGAAATTTCATCCTCTTCAGCCCAAGTAGAGTAACAAGGATCACCTGTGAAGGAGGTTCACATAATAGCATTGGACCCTAATGAGACCATTGAATATGCCCTAAAATTGATATCATTATCTTATGAGTTAGAGGATAAATAAATGGAGGAAACAAAGGAAGAGAAAGGGAAGGAAGTGTTAGATCTAGTTTTTATAGACACCCCTAAAAGAAAAGCAAACTTGGCCATTGGTATAATGAAGAATAATAATACTAAGGTGACCTTAACTCATCCTTTGAGTGAATTGAATCTCTTCAGTGAAGAAAAAATGATTCATGGTCCAACCATTCCATAATGGTTCATCTATGGTAAATTATAGAAAATACCTACTATGCACCATCCTTGGGCAATTATGAAATCAATCAAAATCCTTGTGCATGAAGACCCAAATCCATGGATAGTTTCATTTCAAAATAAAGAGAAAAGGATGACTATTCTATGAGATTTAAGTGGAGTACATATGGAGACCACATCTCTAAAGGTGGTAAAATCTTCAATTGTTGTCAAATTTGACCCAAAAACTACTAGTTTTTAGAGGGTGACTAAGAAGAATGCCATGGTTGGTGGAGAGGAGTTCACTTTCTAGAAAGTAGAACCTTTTGTTTGTTTGAGTCCATTGGTAGGGAAAATTCTTGGTGAGGACCCATCATTTAAAAAAAAATCTTTGAATTAGCTCAAGCACTATCAGATCCATTACAAAAAATGATCAAGGGAATCAGTAGTAGAACAAGAATTTAAAAGGAAAAGCTATCTTATCAATCTCAAAGGATAATTTCAATTGATTTGAAGACACTATGGCTGATTTATTCAATTCCTTAAAGATAATCAGGGCTAGGTAGGACGTAGTAAATAAAAAAAGTACTATGGCTATAGGCCAAGTTGGCCAATGGTAGGCCTCAAGTTATCAAGTGAAAAAATTGATCAAATCCTTGACCAAGAATAAAGTACCAAAATTTAGAATAGTTAGCCTAGCCTACCTATATATGGCTATGGCTATACTGGTGGATAAGATCAAGGCCTTGAATAGTTGGTCCAAGCAAATGGAGGAAATGTATAAGGATCTCAAACAACTATAAGATAAAATGTTTCACATGTTGGATATCCTAACCAAAGAACCCACCACACTTATTCCTTTGGGCCTAATAATTGATGAGGATTTCAAGCTTAAAACTAATTAATTCATGTAGGAAGTAATAAATCAAGGACAAGGGAAGACAGGGGATGATAAGAAGAAGATCATGGGATTGATATTGTCATTTGAGGAGAAGAAAGAAGATGTCAGAAGCATCAAATAAGCATTATAAAGAGCTGAGAAAGATCTCAAGAGCCTAGATTACCAAGAAAAAGAACTCTTCATGAGGCATATTTTTGACCTCCAACTTATTAATGAGTAGCATTATAGAATGAAGGTCCTGCAAAGAAGGAAAATATTATGGCAACACAAGGGTCTAAAATTAAATCCAATTGACTTAGGATATTCTATTATATAGAAACATTGTGTATTTTTTAAAATAAAATACTCTTTTTTTAAAGGCATGTACAACTTGTAAAATACATTGCCTATAAGTTAGTCATTTTATAATGTCTAAAAGGTTATCAAAAGATTATAAAAGGACAATTGTCCTTAATATCTGGCATGACTAACTAGCATACATCATCATTTGTCTATATAAAGAGGTATTACCCATTGTAAAAGGGGCATATTTTTTTGAGCCAAAAACTATTTTGTAACTTTTGAAAAAATTAATACAAAGTAAGGAGTTTTGAAAAGTTTTTCCACATTTACTTGTGTGAATTACTATCATAGTTTCTCTCTCATTAGTCTAGTCTAAATCTTAGATTTGAATGATTCTAATAAATTCTAGATGTGAATCTTTAAGTGTAGAGTTACTATTTTTTTCCAATTCTAGATTAGTTAAAATTTCTAAGGTTTACATTGTTTTTTACCTTTCCTGCATATATGTTAATGTGATTTGCTTGTAAGGATGAATATTTAAGGTGAGTCTAATCCTTATATATACTATTTCATACTATACTTATATGTTTTCCTAATGTGTGATATGATTTGAGCTTATGATACTTCATGTCATATGTTGGTTAAATTCATATTCAGATGAAACTTGAACTTTGTCATAATGTTTGGGTTAAAGATCAACAACATATTACTTCTTTTCCTTACCCCTCATTTTTATCTTTTTCTATCATCACCTTATATTATCTTCTTGTGAATATTCATCTTAATCTATATTTAGACTTAGGTTTTGATTATAATGCATTTTAAATAGCACATATCATCCTCAAGATCAAAGATCAACTATTAGGCCATGGTGGCTCCCAACCACCAACTAAGTTAATTTTGTGAAATATTCCACTTGTTCTACCTCTATTACACAAAAGATAACATGATTATCATAACTTGAAACTCATGCATTGGATTCTCTAAATTAAAAAATGAATAGTGTTTCTTAAACACTAAGAACCATCGGTGATACACTTTCAGGGATCAACATATACAAGCTCAAGTTTCAATAACTTAAAATTTTTATTTCAATATCTTCACTTATTTGGCAATTTAAATACATCACTTTCTTTAAAATACCTCTATCAAGTCAAAAATTTACATGATAACCTTATTTCCCCTAACACCTTCTTATACTTTATGACCATCCTTTTCCAACTAAATCATTCATTTCCAAAAAATATAGTTTCCCTATTTATATGTGAACCAACAAACCATAGATATCCTTGACTACATATCTTAAAATTTTATGTAAATTTATTCATGTACCCATCAATCTAGGGATGAATTATGGATTTGACTAAATCCACATATGATTATTAACATACATTCTTCTACTAATTATTTTCCCTAATTATTCTATATCATTGGCCAAAAATTCAAATGACGGTGAGATAAAATAGAACCCTAAACATGTGTTGACTTTCCCTCATTACAATTTCTACTATGGTTACCAAATAAGTGGTTATATCTAATTTTAAGGTTTTCAAACCCTTTTTTAGTTATATTTTGAATTTATTATAATATTAAACTCAATACCTTTTAAATCACATTTTTATGTCTTGGGGTGTCTCTCTTATGCCCCCCTTTTTTAATTTTGTAATATTATGATAACTCAGTTTTTACATCCTTTTTCATAAAAAACCCTACTTGTGACCTTAGTCATTAAAACATATTTGTAAATTGTTAGGAATAAAATAATAATTAAGATTTAATAAAATATAAAAAAAATATATTCTTACCATTATTATGTTATTTTAAAATGCATTGTCACTTTAACATATTAGGCAAGGGGTAGTTTTTTATATTATGACTTAATTAAATATGAGGTGGCCATTTACAATCTTTATCTTATGTTTGATAAAATATAGTTCAATAAATAAAATGTTTGGATGCAAATATTGACCTCTAATGTCCAATTATGTGTCCCAAATGTATCTCATTTTCTATTTACTTTACCTTTTCAACTATGTTTTTCCTAAAACCAAGCCTGAGTTTTAGTGCCCAATCCAAACACCTAGAAAACAACTCATAGAACATTATTGGTACCTTATCCAAAAATAATATAAAACCATATTTGAAATAAATAAAATTTTCAACATTCAACATCATATATAAAATATCAATAATGATAATATATCATATGTATTGGTTGAACAAAATAAAAATTAATGCTCTTAAACATGCATCCACACATAATGTATCATTTGATCAATAACATAATAATCATCCACTAAGAATGATTAGTACATCCTTATAGATAAAACACTTATTATAATATAACTTGAGTCTTAAAATAGGGATATTATAGATAAGGGTTCAAAATTTATATAAATAGACTCCTTTACCTCTCATTAGATACATTTATTTTTCCATTATTTTTTCCATACATTTACATACAAATTTTATACATGCATTCAGATTAAACATTACCATAAAATATAATCATTAACTAAATTTATATATAAAAGGATAAAAAATGCACAATCACACTAGCTGGGAGAATTACATGTGTCTTGATTTACCTCTTTAGAGTATTGGTTACATAGGTAGTGATCAATCATCAATAGGGGTGACTAGATGATTTAAAAGTTTTAGGAATATTGGAGTCTTATTACTAATTTAGTTAAGGGTCTAAAATAATTAAATCATTAAATAATATTTTAATAATTATATTACTAATTTATATAATTTACTATTCATTTTAAACCTTTCTAAAAATAGCAACAAATAAAGAGAAATGCAAGTTAGATAAAAACTAGACTAAGACGGCTAAGACAAAGGCTAAAACTACCTATGTAGGACTTGGATAGTGTCATGACCCTAGAAATAGCTTTCATTTGGTGAAAGGATAAGACCACCAGAAACATGACACCTTAGGGTCTAGTTCTATAGTCCAAGGCCTATTTCTATTGCCAAAATTGGTCACAGAGATTGAAGTTTCTTATATTTTTTTCATTGTTCCTATGTGAGCTTTTCTATGAAATTTTGAATCTTGAATGTTGATAGAGATCCTTGTAGAGTTGATTTAATCTGAAACCCTGGACCTTCATTATGCTTGAATAAATATTGATAAATAGGGGGTTAGTGTGTGTAAGATGTACTAAACATATATCCACACCCCTTATGTGGGCATGTTACCTACATAATGAAGGTCTAGTTCTATAGTCCAAGGCCTATTTCTATTTCCAAAATTGGTCATAGAGATCGAAGTTTCTTATATTTTGTTCATTGTTCCTATGTGAGCTTTCCTATGAAATTTTTAATATTGAATGTTGATAGAGATCCTTATAGAGTTGATAAATAAATATTGATAAATAGGGGGTTAGTGTGTGTAAGATGTACTAAACATATATCTACACCCCTTATGTGGGCATGTTGCCTACATACCAATACTCTGAAGAGGGATGAAGGCATATGTAGTTCCCCCACTTGATGTGTTTTGTACAATAGTGTTATGTGGATGAAAAGAAGATAAACTAGGTATGCTTGAGGTGGCTAGAGACTAGTATGAGGGATTGAATATGATTGTAGCTATATTGGCTAGCTATATATAGAGAATAGAGAAATTTGAATCAATGGTTTTTCTTGTATTCTTCCTTCGTAATATTTTCCAACCCCTTCTAAATTAAATTTGAATGGGATTTTATATAGATCTATTGGTCATAGGTTAAATGTATTTATGCTAAGTTAAAATAATGAAGAATAGGAATCAAAATGAAATGGTAATTTAGGCTCAAAATGTGATTGGATAGGAGCACTAAAAATAGGACACTATAAGGTCCAATGCTATAGTCTAACCCTAGCACTCCTATCCTTTAGGCTCAAGACCTAGGGGGATAGAATTACCATGGGAAATAGATCTTGGTGAGCTATAATTGTGTCTCAGAAGTCTATGAATGATTGGTTATAATCAAAAAGGTGTTTGGAAGGGTCATGAGAGCATGTAAGGTCCTATGGATTGGGTGTCACAAGCCACACTCGAGATACCAATTTGGACATTTTGTATGACTATATTTCCCCCCCCTTTATTATAGTGATATATCAAAGAAAAATACTATGATAAATGGAATTAAAAATTGTACCTAAACTTACTTACAAGGGTGAATCCCATGAAGTTGTGTGATGTCGAGTATGCATAGAGAGAACACATTGTGAAGTGTAAATTTTTAAGAAAAAAACAAAGAGTATATCAGTTCTTACTAGATAAATTATATATAAAATAAGAACATAAAAAAATGATTAAGAGAGAGAGGAAGATAAAGTAATGAATACACCTCATTAGGTACATGAACCAATAAAAAACTTCTTGTGATGTTGAATGATGTTTTATGATGTTTGTTATATATTATACCAAGAGTAATATCATGAACAGAGTTAAGTGCTCAATTCTTTAAGAGTGGCTCAAGAATGCAAAGGCTAAACCTTTATCTCCATCATTTCCTACTAAGTGAAGCTATGTGATCATACATGTGCTAATCTACATTTGGATTATGTGTCTAATCCCTCTAATTAGGTAGCTCAAGAATATAAAGGCTAACTAGTCCTTTGGCTCCATCATTACCCACTAAATAAATCTATGAACTGATACTAGTATGAATGTGTGTCATATATAATGGCTCTTAAAGCCCATGAATGATTTAAAAACTGATAACATGGCATAGATAGTTGGATGTGTATAGGAAACTAGGCCAATCTTGGCTATTTTGAAAGGTGGAGATTAAAATTATATAAAAGCTAACTCCAAAAATAAAAATCATGTTTATGTGGAAGCCACTCAAGAATGTGGAGGTTAGGCCTATATGAAAGCCACTTTAAAATGATGCCAACCACCTACAAATGTAAAAGGCACATAACTATTGAGAATGCCTCATTAATGTACTAAACTCAAAAAGAAAAAAAATCAAATGTGTCATGCACATTACCCCCAATCACCGGTGTCTTTAACATGGATTATGATCTAGAAGTTATGCCAACTACCCAATCTAAAATTAGAAGTGATAACCATCATGCCATGCATGATTCCCCTTATATATGGATTCTCTAAGAAATATTATATTGAAACTATTAAATATGAACTGATCTATATCTAACAAAACTATAGCTAATATTACCTTTATACCTATTTCTAAAAAAATTGGGTTTTTTATTGTTTGGATAGGAGCACCAAAAATAGGACACCCTACTATTTAGAACTATTTTCCATGTCTGGTGTTATTGTCTTTTATTGAATCTAATGATTGTTCTATAATCATCATTATTTTTCTAGTCTATTCTACCTAATTTGACCTCTGATTATTGTTTTGAGTGTTTAAAAACTAATTTTTCAACTGGTAGGGGCTTTGATCTCTATGATAAAACCCTTGTTTGTTTCCCCCTTTTTTGAGGGTAGGAATGAAGACCTTGTAATGACCACCCTCAAAAGAAATAGCCCTACAAGTGTGTTATGCTATGAAATACATGATATATCAATGATAATAAAAAAGATGTCTCAAGATATAAAATAGTTTGTATTGGATATTGTTAGATCAATAGGGGTATTTCTAGATAGATATAAAAATGTAATAACATGTGTAGTATACTGAATTGAAACTAGAAATTATTAGTTGTTAGTTTTTAGTTGTCAAGGAGGGATGGATAATTATGTCTATCATGACATCCAAGCAAGCAAAATAATGCATGGTGTGGATCATGGAATTGTAAATAATTGAGAAGAAACAACTAAACAAGCACATGAGATAAGAGGCAAGAGCATACAAGAGTGGCCAAGGGGCCAAGTAAACAAGGGACATGAGCACATGTCACTCAAACTAGAAAGCAAACATACAAGGTATGTTTAAATGCCCACATACACATATAACTAGAAACAAGTAAGGTTGGCACAAGGGCCACAAGCACATAGAAGAGTACAAGCAAAGGATATTTTCAAATATCCTAAGACACACACTAAAGAAAAAATAGGAACTAATAAATGTAATCACATCTATCTACAAAAAATAAGGAAGGAAATCATGTAATATGATGGAAATAAAATGGCATCTAACTATTCAAAGCAATAATTGAAAGTATACAAAACATGTAGTATAAGACTAAGTATATGCTAAAAAATACACAAATGTTATATACTAGTGAGTGTTGATAGAGTAATCTATGTAAGATAGTAAGTAATGTAAATCAACATGATAACTAGAGTGTGTGGTATAGGAATGACATAACTTGGATGGTTTAGTCATGTAAAAGATGCCCTCGGTGGGTAGCTCTATCGATGTATATCTTGAATGTAAAAGGAGAATTCCCCTTTAATGGGTAGAATGAAGAAATTAAAGATCTAGATGTCACTTCACACACTCAAATAATATCAAGTGAAGAATGGTAATGTAGATAAATAGATAAACAATAGCATAGAACAACAAATGTAAGTCTAGCATGTTAGTAGAAATGTAAAGCATGGATAATGCATACAATTGAATTCTTTTGTGTTTTTGAATTATTTGAATTTTTTTTTGTATTTTTTGGAAGGTTTGAATATTTTTATATTTTTCGGAATATTTGAATGTTTTTGGATTTTTTGAATATTCTAGGTATAATCAATCATAATAATACTATGTAAAAGAAATTGAAAAGAATTTATGTACAAGAAAGATTGAGAAGAAATGATACTAACTAATGAGTTTCATGAGAGACTCCCTATCATGGTGTCATATATCAAACAATGGAATTATGCATGATTGTGAAGCATGAGGGAATGGCTATGAATATGATTCTAAATATTTGGATTCATTGTCAATATATTGGAAATCATAATAACCTATATTATTTCACTCATCATTATCATCTTTATTTTGAACCAATGGAATCCTAGTGTTGACTTTTGTTGTATGCATTTTTTTTTGATAAATTGTGTCTATGAATGATTTACCTTAGGATGATCAATAAATCCCAAACCTTAGTGAAAAACATTATTAACTACTAGAATAGGAGTAATGATTCCTTGATCATGCTTGCCCAACCCTTGACCTTGATAATCAAACTATTGTAAATATTTTTTACCAAACCCATACTAATTTGAAAGTTGAGCCTCATTTTGGAGAGGTAGAATTACATATTTGTTATGATTTACCTATGTATATGGTACTATTTATTGCTTTAATATATGATTTGGTAACCACTTTTGTACTTTTTCTAAATTTTTCCCTTTGTGAACATGTTCCTATGTTACTGTGGATTGCTTGATTGATTTACCTTGTATAGGTTCCTCATTAGCAATTATCTATTGTATATGTTTTCTCAATGCCAAACATGAATATGTGTGATGCAAATGCATTATATGATATGCATAATAATATATAAATCTTCTCACTATATGTAAAGGAGGTAGTTTGATCAACTTAAATTTAATCATTTCCCTTATTACCTCACTTGAACTCTTATTTTACTTTGAATTCTTTTTTAATCACTAGTTGTAGATTTACCTTGTGATTTATGTTTTTAATATCTAACATTTCTTGCAACCAATTGACTAGGCGAAGGTGCATATACATGATTGACACTAGGGTTCCTTTGAGGCTTTTGTATTATAGTCTAATTTTCCAATGTTGTGATCTTTTCATGTAATAATTGATTCTACATTTGTAAATATGAGATTAACTTGTTCATACTAGTGATTTGATCCCTTAGAGTCTTACAAGTGGAAACCTTATTTGCTTCTAATTGAACATGTAATCATATATGTTTAAGAGGTTTTGAAGAAGCTATAGGGCTGAATGTATGCATTAGGAATAATAGTATAGGCTACCTCACATTTTGGGGGGGTGATAGCATGGATGTAGTTAGAGGGAATGTAGATATCACCCTCTTGGGGGAGAGGAGGAGAAGGAAATTATTTCTTGTGCATAAGATATGACATGAAAACTTGACAGATGGTTATTAGCTTATGTAATGGATCCTCTAAGTATGTAAGGATTTTATTCTTAATTGAATTACACCTAATAGAGAGATAGCATGTTAAAGAAGTAATTAGAGTTATAAGTTATATATAAATATGATTATAAATAATATTTCACATGAAAGATAGAAAACAAGGGATAGAGAGAATGGAAATTTGCATTGATACATAAAAAAAAATTGACTTGTAACATCACATTTCTAACATGTTTAGAAAAATGGAGTTGGAAATTATTCTACGTGAGAGAGAGAGAGAGTATGAAAAATAAATATTGAAATCTTGTACATTTTTAGCAATAAATTTTGTAATATCATCCCTTGTTATGAAAACTGAGCATGAGAGGAAAAGAATGAAGCTTTACATTAACATATAGTAAACTTCATTATTCATATACATGATAGAACCGAGTATGGACTCATTATTTGCAACAATTTTTTTGAGAAGAGTAAGATCCATTTTTTTAATTTTATGTAAAATCTAAAAGGTGATACCTCAAAAATAAAGGGACCTATTATATTTAACTAGGGTTTGAATGCAATTCTTTTTAAAATTATTGTGGTAAATTTTAAAAATTAAATGTGAAATTTTGATTTATATGTAAGGTGATGCCACAAGAAGCAAAGGGACATAGTATATTCAACTAGGGTTTAAAATAAATTATTTTTAAAAATTACTAAGGTAAATTTAAAAATTAAATGTGAATTTTTTATTTAAATATCCAAGAAAATTTAGAAAAATATCAGGACCTAGTATAGATAACTAGGGTTTGAATGAATTTTTTTCATAAATTACTAAAGTAAATTTTAAAAATTAAATGTGAAATTTTGATTTAAATATGTAGAAAAAATTTTAAAAAGTACTAGAAAAATCAGCAATGAATTTACCCTAGGGTTTCTAGGGTTTTAGTGTGTAAACAAAGTAAGTTAGGTTCACCAAATGATTTAATAATTTTAGGAATATTGGATTCTTATTCCTAATTTAGCTAAGGGTCTAGAATAAATAAATAATTAAATAATATTACAATAATTATAGTTCTTATTTGTATAATTTATTGTGCCTTTTTAACCTTTCTAAAAATAGTAATAAATAAGGAAAAATGCAACTTAGGTTAAAACTGAAGTGAGACAACTAAGACACAGGATGAAAATATTTATGTAGGACTGGTACATTGTCATGAACCTAACTCAAGATTTCATTTGGTGAAAGGATAGGAGCACCAAAAATAAGACACTTTAGGGTCTGATGTTGTAGTCTAGTTCCTACCACTATTATCCAAACTGGTCACAAAGATATGATTTTTATGGGTTTTCTCCATTGGTCTTGTTTGATCCTACCTATGAAATTTCAAATATTGAATGTCAATGGAGATATTTATAGAGATGATTTAATCTCAAACCCTAGAGCTTAATTATGCTTGAATAAACTTGAGAAAGAGGGTGGGTTAGTGTGTGTAAGATGTACTGAACATGTATCTACACACCTTGTGTGGGAATGCTACCTACATACTAATACTCCAAATAGGGATCAAGCCATATATATTTCTCCCACTTGATATTCTTTGTGCAATAGTGTTATGTAGATGAAAAAATTCTAAACTAAGTGTGTTTGAGGTGGCTAGGGACTGGTGTGAGGGTTTAAATATCTTTGTAGCTATATTATCTAGTTGTATGTAGAGAATAGAGAAATTTACCTTAGTGGTTATGCTTATATTATTTTTTTCTTTGTAATATTTGACAACCCCTTATAATTAAAATCTAAATGATATTTTATAGAGATTTATTGTTCATGGGTCGAATGTATTCACACTAGGCTGACATAATGAAGATTAGGAATCAGAAGGAAAGAATCATTTGGGCTCAAAATGTGATTAGATAGGAGCACCAAAAATATGACACCCTAAGGTCTAACGTTAAATTCCAACCTCAATGCTCCTATATTATAGGATTAGGACCTAGGAGATATAATTAACATGGGAAATAGATCCTGACTAAGCTAAAACTAGGTCTCATAAGTCTATGGATGATTGGTTATAAGTAAAAAGGCATCTGGAAGGGTCATGAGAGCATGCAAGAAGGTCCTATAGATTGGGTGTCATAAGCCAAAATCAAGATACCAATTTGGCCATTTTATATGACTACACTAGAGTCATCTCATCCTATAACACTTTCTCTATTTTTTTAGGTTTATATCCCTCACAACCATAACTAGAACTTTGAGGTGAAGGATTCTTATTTTTTTAGTTGTGTGAATTATTAGTGTTTGGCATCACACATATAGAGATTTTAGATATATATGATTGTAACCATATAATTAAAGAAGCATATTTCAATATAAGTCACTACCAAACACTACATTTTAGTATTGATATTCAATGTTGACTCAAATCTAATGGAATTGACCTTGTAGAGATAGATACACAGTTACTAAGATAGATTAATTATAGTTCTAATTAGTATATTTTCCACTATCAAAACATAGTTATAGTTAGACACTCATCCAGAAATTATAAGTACTCATCCCTTTATTGTACTTATTATATTTAACTTATGTCACTTATCAAATTATTTTAATTAGTTTTGATAATTTACACTTAGATGTATGATTTAATGTCATGTCTATACATTTGAATTATTCTACTAGTTTTTTTCTGATATGGTTTCTAAAAAAATAGGGTAAAATAAATTGGTGAACCCATACAATGATCAAACCATGTCAAACCTTAGGTATCCATTAGGTTGTTCATATTTCTAGGGTTTTATATATTATATTTGACATTTCTCTGACCTAATTAGAATTTATTTATGTTCCCTTGATTTTAGGGATCATCCTTATATTATTTTATATACTAGGGTTTTGTGAAATTTATATGCCTAAGCTTCCCCAAAACCCTAAACACTCTATTATTGTGGATTATTCTATTTTTTATTTCACTCATCCTTAAACTAGTGATATATACTTTCCATACAAATATGTCTATGATGTATGCAATGGGAAATGCAACAGATCTATAAATCAATCCTAGCTTAGATAAGATAGATCCTACTTACACTTTTGATTGTGGATACATTAGATATTTAGGGTCTTGACCAAGATGGATCTATTAAACTTATCTAAGGGACCTCTTACAATAATGAATTCACTAAGGAGGTTTTCAAATCCTCTATTCAAGTAAAACTATACAATAACCCTAACTAGGTATTATGTTTTCATATTCATTAAACTAATAACAAGTAAAGAAAAGTTTAATTTATTTTTCACCAAATCTTATGGCACAAAGTGGTTATAATAAACATGAAAATTAAAAATGTATAAAATACAAATAATCATGTCAATGTCTATGGAATACTAATGCATGGAAGAAAATTACAAATGTATATCTATCTACTCTTATAAAAGAGGAACAAAGTTAGGAATACTTACCTTTGAAGATGAACCCACCTAATCTCAATCTCTCCCTTGGCCAAGGTGATTTTGAAGAGGTTCTTGTGGTATGTAAGGATGACAAGGATAAATTATTTGTAGTGTACACAACATATCAATGTATCCAAAAGACTTTTCCATAAGATAATATTTATATGTCCAAATAAAGTATGAAACTCTAAGCTTTCTCCTCAAATAGAATGGTAGATAAACACATGAGAAATATATCTTACTTATTCTTCTCTTATCCTAGAAATGGAAAAATGAATGTGTTTATATAAGTGGATCTAACCTTAAAACCTTAAAAAAAATTAGGATGACAAGGTTGACCTGATCAACCTAGTATCATAATTGATAAAAAACAAATTACGTCATGGACTAGGTCAGCTAGGGGCTGGCCTCAACCCTAATAAGTTTTGTTAATAAGAATACATGGTTGATGTGGTTGACCATATAACATAAACTATTAAAAAGGGGTTTTAGGTTAGGGAAGGGATAATGAAGGTGTTAAATGATTGGAGGAGCATGAAAAATAGGAGTAAAATCTTAGGGTAATGCTTTTAGGAGATAAGTATGTAGATATCGAGTGGAAAAAGGAGACAACAATCCTATGAAGCATCAATGTTTTGCCCACCCCTTTCCCAGTGCACCACTTAAGGCATGCACTCAAAGAGATTAAGAATGATGGGTTCTTAAAAGATATAAATCATCAGTAATTGATAAATTTTGAAAATATTATGTGTATACATATTACACACTTAAAGCTCATCATTTGTCATGTAGGTGCAACATGGGATAGTGCTTTGGGAAAAGAACATAATGACACATAATGTTGAAGTTGAATAAAGTGTCGTAAGGAGAAAATAATATAAATGAAAGGATATAATTAAAAAACATATGATTTTAGTCTACTTAGTGATGTAACTAAATAAGGAGATGTGAGAAAATGTGAAGGTGTCTAAATGTGAGGAAAATTAGATGAACCTATAGAGATTAGCGAAAAAGAGCAAAAAATTGAAATATTCGAAACATGTATATATAATAGTTGAAAATATTCTCTATGACATAAGGATTATAAAACATTTAATGATTTGGAAAAATATTTGGTAGAGATAAGGATATGAGTAAAATAAAAATGTGATGGTAAATATTTGAAGGGTAAATAATTTTAGACTAGTTAATATAAATAGGGTGAAAAAGAATTCATTTGGTATTATTTACTATTCTAATAAAAATAGATATTTGATAGACCTAATGAGAACCTAAAGAGCCAAAATGGTGAGGAGATGATAGTTGAGATGGGGAGGATGCATAACTATCATAACAAGTGCAACATAGTTAATCAACTAAAATTTTCAATTTTTTGAGTATTTGTATTTTAAATTGATTGATTTATACAAATTTAAATATTGGGAAAAAATAAACTCTGGAATCAACCCTAAGAATATTTAGAGACACTAAGGGTAAAATGAGGTATTGGGTAAGAAGGGGTCAGACCAATGAATGCCCAAGGCATTTATGGAAATTAGTCAAAAATTCATCATAGTAAATGAATAAAGTCAACCAAGTTGACGTAGTTTGTAGAAGACAAGAAAAACCAATAGGATGACTTAGTAGTATGTGACCAATTTAGTTGGTTAAGTGAAAGGGATGACCTAGTACTAGTAGTCTAACTTAATTTGTTTTGAATTGGATGACTTAGTGCCATAGAGGATGAAAGTGGCTGGCTTAGTAGTGGTATGCAAGATAATGGTCAACTTAGTACTATAAATTCTAATATAGTTATAGCTATGAGAGGATCAATCTAGTATCCCTGACAAAAGAGAGGGCCGATTCAATTTGAAATAGGTCAATCCAATAGAAAATTAATAAAACTAAATCAAACTAATTCTCTTTTTATGAAATTTTTAAGAATGTATTTTAATTATAAATGGCATGGAAATCTAATACATCCTTTGTTGTTTGATATGTTGCAGAGGCACCAAAGATTTTGGAAATTAATTGATGCCATGTGGTTACCAAATTTTCTAGAGTGATTGACAAATGTGGATAGAACAAGATTGATTATATTGGGACTAGAAGGTATCATGGAGATGAGATGCATCCCATTGAGTGTTGATCTCATGGTCATGTTTCTAGGAGCATGAAAATGGTTGACCAACACATTTTGATGGGTGGTGGATGGGGATATCATATAGGTAGGTATCACACTAAAGGATGTCCATGCATTTTTTAGACTACCTATAAGAGGGACATCGGTGATCACAAGGAAACTAAATGATCTAGAGGAGAGAGGAGCACTAGTTAGGTGGGTGACATGCTCAGATAAGATCTACCTAAGGCTAAGGGTGAGCTTATTTTATGTATATATCACATAAATTCTAGATATTTAAAAAGTTGTGATAGGACTTATAATAGCATAAGTGTTATGTCATAAATCAGATGAAAAGGTACCACTATATTTGATAGCCTTGTCTCAGTCCATTTTGGATCAAGGGGTGCTCTATGATTTGGGTTTTATCATCTAGGTCTATCTCATTCATGGTATGTATGGAATGTTTTCCAAAGGGAAGAATACCATGAGACCAGTGGTATTACTAAGTACATGGATATATGTGAGGTTCTCAATGTATCATCTAACTAGATTGCCTCATGTGGTTGATTATAGGTTACATCAGGTTGGTAGATGGAGATAAGACTAGGTAGCATAGGCTATGCCCCACATGTTAGTATTACTAATAATCAAACAAGGAGAGATCATGTGGTATCCCTACATATATATTGTAACTATTTGGCCTAATTGGGTGAATGTGGTGCTAAGATTGGCTTGAGTGTAGATCACATGATACTGTACCTAATGGGTAGAGATGTAGCTAGTGGCACACTTAATAATATAGTCTAGACTCCCCAACCCAGTGTTTCCTATAGTAGTGCCTATTTTATTATCATGGCATGCAAGAGAGCTAAGGGTGAGAGGAGGAAGAATACCAGTTGAGAGACCAAAGATAAAGCCATAATGTGTGAGACCATATACTACTCAAACATGATAGCCAACATCCAAAGGAGGAGAGAGCATGGATGTAGATGCATAGGTACAATAATCATCATAGTAAGAGGAATAGTGACCACCTCAAGCACACCAAAAATGGATATGTCATCAATGAGATCAAGCATAGATGAGGGTAGTCATCTAGGATGACCTAACAATTGGTGCAAGATAGAGTTTGTCTATAGAGTAACCACTAAGGAGAAGATTGTGGTGCGTATGGGTGGTGACTTTAGGATTTTATTTTATAGGGAGGCATCCCATGTATGAGTTAATCAAGGGATGGGTGAATGGATATTCCATGCTTGGTGAATGAAAAAATGGGGAGATAGTAGTTGGTGACACCAATACATGTAAGAAATGTTATAATTCATAGTCTTTGAGATAGGATACTAGTTATATATTATTTTAAATTGATATATTTTGATATGTATATGTGATCTTATATCTATCTCAATTTTGGTTTTTTTAGACCTTACAACAGAGGAAATCACGTGGGGATCCTTAGTCATAGTATCATCCATAACATTTTAGCTTGATGATCATGTGGTGCCATCTTCCCCATCTCAAGTAGACTAGTTTAGACTAGTGTGGGAGGATGCAAGTCAACTACAAACATGCCAGGATGGATTGTAGCCACTAGTAGGGGTGGTATTAGGAGAGTCATAGGCCTAATAATCCCTAGCTTAGTGGAGAGTTATACACATGGCTACCATGATCTAGCTAGGATAGGTATAGGCCTAGGTGGCCAACCTATAGGGATAGGTAGAAGGGTTGAGATTTTGAACAACTTCATTATAATGAACTATGAAAATGAGATGGTTTGAGGCATCTATGGGTAGTGTGTCTAGGCCACAAGATAGGCATGATGGAGCCTAGCAATAGAGCTGAAGTGATGTATTTTTTATATTTTGTACCATTGAATAAAAACCATAATATATAGAGATATATTATTTTGATAGTTGGATTTTAGTCTCATGACTTATATGTTTGATATGGTTTTTGATGCATAGATATATTTCATTCTAGAAAATGTATTTGACTTTTACTGTATATGCTATGTTAAATATATGTGAAGTGTTTTCTTTTCTAGAATTATGTAGTACACATGCATGGTTAAAACTAAATAGGCAAAAAAGACTTTGGAAAAGTATAATTAATCATAAACACATACACTACACACTATTTCATGATAGGAAATATGTAATAAAAAAATATGACTAAGCATCCAAAAAGTGGTAAACAAGAGGACAAAAAATGTTTTTGAATCATGAAAAAGATTGGCACCAAATTAAAATAAGTGAAATCACACTATAACACATTGGGAAGTATGAAAATAATGTAATAAATTGGAAATCATGTGAAATACAAATGGTATAAAAACAAATCAATTAAATAAATAAATCATACTAAGTCATGTTGGTAATTATAAAAGAGAAAATAATTTGGAAAAAATGGGCTTAAATTAATCACACCAATTCAAGTTGGGAAGTATGAAAAATTGAAGAAAAATTGTTGAATTCTTACATGCAATCAAAAAATGAGAAGATAAAAATTGAAAGATTGAAAAATTAAGAATAAAAAGTAATAAATCAATATTGGAATCATGTCAATGATGTGTAACTCATAATCAATCATGACTTATCTCAAATTTGACACATGTAATTTCATTATGACTTGGGTATTGGAAACTTTAATGAGGAAGACTAGGTCATATCCATGGTCTTACAATAAAACTCACAAAGGGACCACCAATGAGGTTGAAATAATTTTAAAAGGGGAAAATATGGTAAAAGGGGATGTTTGAAATGTAATGTGAAAATATTGTAATTTGTGAGGAAAGTTTGGTCCTATCCAAGGTCTTACACTACAACTCATAAATGGAATCCCTAAGGGAGTGATCAATAAATAAAAAATATTTCTCAAGGGGAAATATTAGGATTATATGTAATTAAAAAGTAAATTTAATAATAATTTAAGCATATTATTATAGTACCTTAGGAAACATGAGGCACACTAAGGACATCGAAAGACACTAAGTGACTAGTGACCATTGATATACAAAGGATACCGATTCACTATAGGAAAAAAGCTATGTAGGCAGATAAGTGTGGTTTTAAGATCAACTCATGTTGGTAATTTTTAAAAATAAAATTAAAATGGACCTACCTTCAACAACATGCTTCCTATTCTTTAGGACCTCTTACAGAGTCATTAGTCTACTATGAAGATTGGGTACTTACATGAGAAAGTTGGTTGCACTAAAATATTTTTTTATTATCCTTTTCCAATCTACTAGCCTACCATACCAAAATGGACCTTTAATTTATCATTATTCCAACCATGGATTTTTATCTTTGATTATAAAAAGAATATGTGCTTAGAATCATGTCTTTTAGTGTGATTTTGACTTTTGAAATTTTTGAATGTTTTCTTTTAGATCATTACCTTTTGTTAAATGAGTTTGATTTTGAATGTTTATGGATTTTTATATTCCTCCTCCATATATATTTCTAAGGACCAATGATGAGATATAAAGTTATAAACATGATGAGATTTAGGCTTAGGATAAAGGAAGCTAAGTATCCCAAGACATAACTGATATAACACTTAGGTTGAATAATGAACCAACATGTTATCTCAAGTCTCAACCATGTGTATGCTTAGTTTGTGAAAGTAAATAAGGGGAATAAATTGAGATCCAAAGTGGAATGATAAAATGATATTATAATGAGAGGAATTTTTTACTAACTAATCTCATGGTAAGTAAGGAATGACTAAAGGGTGCAAGGTTTGTATAACCAAGTCAAAATAATAATTATTCATGTTTATAGAGATAAGATAAAAAAACAATTGTGAAATAAATAACAAAATATCCATATAAAATGAACCCATGAAGAATAAGTATGTAATCATTAAAATGAATTCATAAAAGAATATAAGAAGAATAATGAAATCATAAGAAACATGTAGTGTGAAACAAAATTTATCATGTAAGATAGATAAGAATTTGACACAATGTCAAATGATATAAGATAGATAAATGTAAATTTAGAGCACACATCCAATCCAAATTAATAAATAAATTAAATAAAACCATGACTGCATTCATAAATATTGATATATTTGTCCACACACATTATTAATAACATCTGATAAGTCTCTATGAAGATAAACTTAGATTGTAGCCAAAGTCTTAATGATCTTCAAGAAAAGTTGAGAAAATACTTCACATCGAATCTCCTTGATGTAAAATGTATAAAATTTTGATGGATCATGATGATGAGGGATATTTTGTGGGGTATGCTCAAGATAAGGAATGGGATTGGAATTTGAGAGATGAATGGGTCATTAGTGGAGAATGGGACATAGGTGAAGGGGTCACTGGTGGATAAGGATCCATAGGTGAGGGAAGATCCACATGTGATGGAATCATAGGTGGAGAAATGATAGGTAGAGAAGGGACCCTAGGTGGTGGAACCATGAGGGAAGAAGGGGGAGCCTTCTTAGAAGGGTGACATATGGTAAGAAGGTTATTAGGTGTAGGAATGGTCATGAGGTGATCCTTGAGATGCTTTGAAGGATTAAAAAATGATTAGTGTGATGAGTATTATATTAGTACTAAAGACAATATACCTCTCCATATTTGGTAAGATATTTAATTAATACTTTTGAGGGAGGTATGGCCTTGTTTATGGTATTGAGGAGTGGTGGGATGCAAGCTATCTATATATTTCTATAACTTATGACAATACATGGATGAATGATTATTTGTGTCATCAAAGTAACATATATGACTAATAGTAGACTATGTATGTGTACTAACAAAGTGAGTGGAAATGGAAGATATGGAATGATGGTGTAATGAATAGTCTCTAGTCTAATGACTGAAAACTTTATGAATATCACAATATGGCTAATTGACCCATTTGGTAGGCAAAGGAACAAGTTACAATAAAGGAAGTAAACCATCACCAAGGGAAGGTGGGGTTGGTAGAGACACTAGGAAAGGCTCAATTGAAGGAGTAATACGATCAAAAATAAGAAGAGACCTAGCTAGAGAGGGAGTGGGAATAAGATCTGAACTGGGCTTAGTTAAGGGAGGGGAGGTATGCATAGAAGGTTGAAAGACAATCACAAGAATATTAGGGATAAGTTGGCTAGAGGGGTCTTAATATCTATTAAAGTGTTAGGGACTAGTCATATCAAGATCCATAAGCATTCTCATAGGAGGATATTTAGAAACTTGAGGTGTGCTCACCATGTCTACACTATGAATAAGAGGAAAAATTCTAAAAGTAGGAATCATATAGGATGGAATGTTATAAGATATATGAAAAGAATGAAGCAAAGAGGAATGATTAAAAATAATTTTAGCATCTTGATCCTAAACAAGACCTCTTAAGAATGGATCATCTAAGGTATATCCATCATCATAGTTAGGTGTATGAAGATCAATAGCATAGGTAGGTATGACATTCTCATCCCATGTGGTGTGATGAATGGAGTGCCAAGTTGTAGTTAAGATGATGGGTATATAATCACTAGGTGGTTTATGGTAATATGGTTTTAGAGAATGTGGAAGGTAGGAAATGAGATGAAGTGAAATATTTAAGGTTTAGATCTTGATATTAATCTTGTTAGCGTCATTGTCATATGAATCTAGGAGGTTAAGTGGTATATCCCTAGTGCATTTAGGGTAATCATTATAACCTCATGTGGAGTTGATAGGAAATTTAAACCATTAAGATTCATAAAATGAAACACTCAACAAGTGTTAAAGAGTTTTAATATTTAATAAACTATGGTCTTTGCATTATTCAAAATTCTAAAGGTTAGTGTCACCTTCAATCCTATAGATTACTCCATTTTGAGGAAATTTGACACATTGACAAGCAGAAGAGGAAACTACTCTCATGTGATGAGTCCATGGCCTACCAAGAAAATTTTTATAAGATAGAAGAAAGTTTAATATCATCACCTTCACCCAAACAATGGTAGGTGGGATGGTGATAGGTAGCTGAACATAGCCTAAGGGAGGCATTTTCATTTAGTCATAGCCTTGACATGTGTTGCATGTGGACTTAAGATTGCATTAAAAATATCTAAGGGTTTTAATAAAACAAAGAGAGAAAATTCAAGTTCTTTAATCCTCATCAATTAAGGCATGATTTAGTTGTATATCACCAATTTAGACACTAATAACTAGGGGATGGTCATCTGCATGAATTAGAATCTCATCTGGGATCATAGAAATAATGGGGAATTTGAGGGAAAAAGATGTGTCCATTATTTCATCAATGTGTATAGACATCTCTTCACACTATTTTAAAATGATATATTTATCTATATAAGGTGGCTTTTCATCCTACTATGGGAAGGTGAGGGATGGTCATTTCAAACAATATCTACATAAGATTATTATGATGACATGGAGAAGTTTGCATAAGTTATAGAAATGGGATTTGAGATGGAAGATTAGTAAGTTTTATGATAGGATCCTACTGTTCATAACCCATAAGGGGACTAATAGAAATTAGGTACATTTTTTTAAGAATGTCCTTAGAATGGGGAGACAAAGTGCATGTGAATTTAGGTAGATAATATGTAGGAGGTTTAATTGGAGGATTTTTTTTTTGATTATATTGAGAAGATGGGGTACTTAATGTAATTTTGGTTTGAGATAAATTGGAAGAAATTTTAATATAATTTTGAATGTCATTGGTGATGGATAAAGAGGTTAGACAAGTGGTGTAAATGGTATGATAAGTGTTATCCAAAATAGGTGTTGAATTTGGGTCATCGAAAGATATAAGGTCTTCTTGGCCCAACTCTATTAAGTGAGTTAGGGAAGAGTCTTAGATAACACAAAAAGTGTGAGATGGTTGAGGAGTGTGGATGGGATGAGGATCAATTAAGTCAACCACCCATCACATATTAATAATATTTATCACATTATCTTTAGGATTTGGGTCCATAAGACTATCAATATTAATGGTAAAAGGAGTAGGCTTATCTTTGTTGTCTTGGTGATTTAGAAGAGGATATTTGTAAATGGCCAAATGAACATTAACTTGGTTCAAATATTGATATTTATTATGTGTTTCATAGGATTTGAATAAAATCTCATAGGATTTTTGACATTTATGAATGATATAGTCATGGTCAAAATTATGACCTAGAAGGAAATCCATAGACAAATTACATAGTTGCCTAAAAGTCTCATGAGAATGACCCCAGCTAGCATGAAACTAATAAAAATTATTGGTATCATACCAGGATTTCATGGGATGAGTGGCATCTAGTTCTCATAAAATAAGTTTTAGTGGATTATTTTGTAATTATACTAAGGATAAATTTTTATGAACATTGATGTTATTTATTGAAGATAAATGAGGATTGGTGAAGTGGTTAGGAGGTGAATCTTGTTCTAGCACCTGGTAGGGAACAATAGCTTGAGAATTATGAATGGTATCATAAGAATCTAATATCATCATTAGTAGAATGAATATTTTTATTTTTAATTAATATGTGAGTACCCATAAAAGGTTTTGATGGATTGAATTAGCACATGAGGAAATCTTGGCACTGGCTTGGTTAATGGCCTCATCTAATGTGCATGGAGAGAGAGTCTAGACCTAATATTAAAACATGGAATAAATAGCATTGGTAAATAGATGAAATAGGTTATCATTTTCCATATTGTGTTCACACTTGTTAGACAAGGTTTTCCATTTTTTAATTAAATCTTGTATGGTTTCAGTCTCAAGTTGATTACAATTAATAAAATGGGCCAAGGTATCTTCAGGGAGATCACTAGTTTGAAATTTTTTGGACTAGAGCATTGACTAAATATTTGAAACTAGTGATGGAATGAGATTTGAGTTGGTTATACCAATATAAATCATCTCTAGAGAGAGGTTTTGATAATATCTTGGTAGCATAAAAGTATTTAACTTGACCTAATATTTGTATATATTTATAAATGTTTTTTAGTGGAGAGTAGGATCAGTTGACTCATTCTAACTAATGATAGGGGTGATACCACCTATATCGATATTAGAAATGTTAGGTGTAAGAGGCTCATTTTAAATGTGCTTGATTATTTTGTTAACAAGAAGAGGTTGAGGGATAATATTACCATGGGAATCTTGAAGAGGAGGTGGGGGAAAATTTTGGCTATGCATTCCCCATGGAACATATTTTGGGTGATTTTAAAGATGGATAAGATGATTTTACATTTACATACTTTTTTTGGAATTATTAGCTTAGAAATCATTCATTTGATTAAGATTTTTTAATATAATTTGATGTGTTATAGTGGTATTATTTTCATTCTGTAATAATGGCATTGGTATTAGTGTCTTGGGTATCATTATTGGTTTTATTAGTGACTTGAAAGGAATTGTTTGTGAGGAAATAGTAGCATGATTTGCTTGTGTGGAAAAATATGTACTAGTAAATGGATGAGAAGAAGTGGCACTAGAGGAATTATTAAAATGGGTATAAAATGATGCACTATTAGATGAATTGAGAATAATGGGTCTTAGAAGAGGCCCATTATATTTAAAACATGCCATGTTAGTAGATATACTTGGCATGGAGGTGGAGGAAATCAAAAAGGAATATGTCATAATATGAGAAGGGGTCAAAAGATAATGTATATGTTAAAAACCAAAGAAGATAGTATCCCCAAATCCATGTGAGAATGTGGGGGAAGGTGAATGGGGATCATTGGTTCAACCACGTATCATGAGATGGTAAATAGGATAATGATCTTTTCCTTGATGCTGAGGAAACTCATTGATGAAGAAGAGAATTTATAGAGTATAATTTAATTTAGGTGGATCTTATAAGGATAATAGAGGGTTTAAAACTAAACAATAATGAGTAGGTGTCTTATAGTTTATAATGCATTTGGATACATAAACATTACTTTCATCTATGTTAGGAGCCACAAGTAGCTTATGGGAGAACCTATTAGGGTTGGTAAAGCTCATCATATCTATTGAATTCAATTCAATGTTGTCTTCAAATAGGAAGTTCATGATGAGGTATAAAGATGAAGGAATATTAATATGATGCAAATACAAAGAGTAAAAAAGGATACAGAGTCAACCAAGTCAACTATGTTCTATAATCCAAGAGGTACATAAGGGTACAAAGTCATATAGGTCGACTATGTACTTTAGATAAGGTATGAAACTAAGTTGATAAGGATATAAGGTATAACTAATTAACTTAGTACTATAATCCAAGATGTAGGTATGGGTATAGAGTCATATAGGTCAATTTTGTACTACAGACAAGGAGATAAAACAAGTAGAAGGGGATACATAGTTGTACAAGTTGACTATGTACGATTGATATGGGAAAATATAGTTTGTAAGAGACTATACCAAACATAATGATAGTGTGCTAAAATAGGGAAAAAATAATAATATAATTGAAATAATAAATGTAATAAAACACATAAATAATTGGATCAATGTTAGTGATTTAATTGGGGCACACATCTCAAAACCTTGCACCAACATTGGCCAATACAAGTTTTTGCAATACAACAAATAATTATTAGAGAACAAATAGTCAAATGAAAATTAAATGATAACTAAGTGGTCATCTTAAGTGTTATTAGATAATTATAAAGTGTTGTTTTAAGTTTGATAGGGAATTTGGCTAAAAATAGGGAACTATAAAGTAATCTATGGATGGTTTCAGGTCATTTAGGTTGAAATGGATCTATGTTGGCAATGGTACTAGCATGGTTTTAGGGCCTACCCACTCACTTCACAATCCCACAATGATAAGGATGTCAGGTGCTTTTCCAATATATACCATTAACCACATATTTATACTTTGTCATAAAGCCAAGTCAATTTCCCCCTTAGTGATGAAATCCAAGTAGGTAAGCCTTGGGAAGACAAGTGTTAAATTTATTTTGAATATTATGTGATTTGGTAATGTGTAAAAAAGAGAAACATAATGTAACTAAATGGAAATTTTAAAAACCACCTATATATACTATGTGAGTTACTATAATCATGAAAACATATGAAAATGAAAGTGTGAATTAATTACTAAAAAATAGTTATTAATTCACAAATTTAGAATGGTACAGAGTTGGTTCAGATGATACTATATTCAAACTAGATAAAATATATTTGATTATGTCACTACTATTCTATATAAGTATGAGTCTTTAAGAACATGGTTGAATAGGTTGTCTCAGTCTTTTAGATAAAAGATAGGCTATAGAACTAAGTTGGCCATGTCAACTTAGTTTGTTGTAGGGTTGTAGTTTTGAAGATTACTAATTTTTATAAAATAAAACTAGAATAAAGTATTGAAGTGATAGATAGATAAAGGGAGGAACTTTGGTGGGTTGAAGGATGATTAAGATTATAAATTTTATGCTAAAGTACCTTGAATGCTACTTTCAATTTATACAAACTAAGTTTACTGGTTTGACCCAATTCTATAAAACCCTCTATGTTGAAAAAGGATAAGATTCCTAAGTTGACCTATTTGACCTAGTTTGTTGATCTAGATGCTATAAGAGAGACCAAGTCAACCTACTCGACCTAGTTTGTTGATCTAAATAGTGGTAGAGAGACTAATTCAACTTATTTGAGCTAGTTTGTTGATATAGATGTTGGCAGAGAGACTAAGTTGACCTATTTGACCTTGATTATTGATTTGGAATTGAAAAAGAGCATTTTTCAACATGTTTGATCTAGTAACCTAATTATAATGAAGACCGACATAGAAATAATATATTCATTTTGATGTGACTGTGTGTTGAACTTATGCATAGAATGTTAGAACTATACTGACTAGTTTGATACACTATCATAAATATAAAAAAATAATAAGATGATATAAATGAAAGTGTGAAAGAAAACCTACAAGGGTTAGATTCACCTCAGGTTCACCAGAATGTATGTAATGGTAAAAAGAAGAAATTTATAAATCATTCCTAGCTCAAAGAAGATAAATCCTACTTACACTTCTGATTGTGGATACATTAGATATTCAAGGTTATGACCATGATGGATCTGATAAACCTATCTAAAGGATATCTTACCACAATAACTTCACTAGGGAGGGTTCTAAAGCCTCCAGTCAAGTAAATCTATATAATAACCCTAAATAGGTCTTATGTTTTCATTTTCACTAACCTAATAAAAAGCAAAACAAAGTCTAATCTAGTGCTCACTAAAGTTTTTGGCATAAAGTGGGGGTAATAGGCATGAAAATTAAACATACATAGAAGACATATACTCATGTCAATGTATATGGAATCTTAATACATATAAGATAAGTATAAATGCATATATAAATATATATATATATATATATATATATATACATACATATATATATATGTATATACATACATATATATATATACATATATATATATATATATGTATATATATATATGTATGTATATATATATGTATATATATATATATATGTATGTATATATATATATATGTATATGTATATATATGTATATATATGTATATGTGTGTGTGTGTGTGTGTGTGTATACACATATACTCTTACAAAGGAGGAAAAAAGTTATGAATACTTACCTTTGGAGATGAACCCATGAAACCTCAATCTCTCCCTTGGACAAGGTGATTCGTAAGAGTTTTTTGTGGTATGTAAAGATGATAGGATAAATCATCTCTAGGATACACAACCTATCAATACATCCAAAAGACTTTTCTACAAAACAAGATCTATATCTCCTAAGAAAGTATGAAACCCTAAGCTTTCTCCTCAAGTAGAATGGAGGATAAACAGTGTGTAATATATATTACTTATTTTTTTCATTTATTAGAAATGGAAAAATGAATTTGTTTATGTAGGTGGATCTAATTATAAACCCTTTCAAAAGTTTAGGTCAATAAGGTCAATCTGATCAACCTAGTATCATAATTAGAAAAAATTAATTAAGTCATGGACTAGGTCATCTAGGGGATGACCTAGACCCTAATAAGTTTTGTCAATAAGAAGACAAGGTTGATGTGGTTGACTATGTAATGTAAAATGTCAAAAGGAGTTTTAGGTTAGGGAATGGATAATGAAGGTGGTAAATAACTGGAGGAAGGTGTAAAATATGAGGCAAAGCTTAGGGTAATTGTTTTAGGAGACAAGTGTGTATATATCAAGTGGGAAAAGGGATAACAATCATTTGAATCACTAATGGTTTATCCAACCCTTTCCTAGTGTACCCCTTAAGGTGTGCACTTAGAGAGATTGAGACTCAATGGGTACCTGAAAGGTAGAAAGCATCAATAATTGATGTTTGAAAATATTATTTGTAAACACATACTAACATTATCCCAAAAGGTATGGATACCTTGTGGATAACCATGATCTAAGAAATATTATATCTAACATAGCTATGCAAGGATAAATGCATTCTCTTCAATATCATATTGAATATTTGAATCTTGATATTCAAAGACTCATTAATTAAACACTTTTATAACTAATGACAAAAAAAAATGACCTAATATGGGTTTGTATTAATAAATTTACAAAATTGGAATATGCAAGACAAGGACTAGGAAAACATGCACAAGATATTTTTCATCCCATTACAACATCCACTCAAAAAGGATGACAAGGCCATTATTCATAGAATATTAATAAACTAATAAGTATATTGAAAATTCAAAGTAATTTACTCAAACATTTCCTAAAATCAACAAATAAAGATTGTGTTGACTCTTATGATGCATATATGTCCAACACTCTAAAATATTAATCTATTATAGATAATTTCATCAAAATATAATTACAAAATAGCATAATTATCTAATATACATTGGGCCAATATTATGCACTATTTATCCTTGTTATAATAACACATTGTCTCAAAAAATGTGTCATTGTTGATTCTATATCAACTAAATACGTTTGTAACTTATGATTCTTATATGCATTAGAATTTGATATGATAAATATAAAAAATAATGGATTTAATTATTACTAAATCATATCTCTTGATATGACCACCACTTGGCATAATATCAATGAATGTGACTAGGACTAAAGTGGGTGCATTCCATATTTCAATTCACACTTAATGATACACATCAAAACTAAAATTTAGGCCAACCTTGGATACATACCATGAAATAAATACCATATATAATACATATATTTTTACATTTAAACATGATGGAAATATACATACATTAGCCACAAAAAATTATCATTTCAAATACTATAATTACCATCACTTTTAAATTTACCAATCATGATAGTTAATAAGAATAAAACAAAGATATTAGTTAATGTAGTATCACAACCAAAAAATCAACTTCAACTATTATCTCCATTGAATAGGTAATTTTCTAAAATTAACATCACCTCCTTGTATATTTTTACTAAAATTACTTGAGGTAAATATTATCACTCTTCCTCCTCCAAAATAATTATATCTAAATAGGCCTATGCAAAAGGACTATGAAAATTATTCATATTGTGACTATCACAAAACTATGATACATTCTATGACTAAATTCTAGAAATTAAGATGTAAAATATAAGATATTATTTTAAAAAATATTATTGATATTAATACACCTTCATAATAATCAAGATACAAGTGAATGGCAATAGTAATTCAAAACCTATTACAATTACTAAAAACATTTGACATGCATGTGTGAAACTTAAGCATGATAGTGATGAGGAATATCACACAACATATTATTAGTATACATATTCAAATTTTTATTATGATATAGGTAACACCAAATTAGATAAATTTGATCAATTATATAAATACAGTGATACATTGATACCGCCAAATATAGGACTTCCACATGAGCTCTTTTATTTGGTTGAAAAACATATCATTGTAAATATCTTCTTAATTATTGTTAATTAGATCACTATTTATTATCTTTATATGTTATACATATGGCTTGGTCTTGATCATTCTTCTATTCCTTGGAGTTGTTTTCACTTGGTCCTTGCCTATTGATTTTTATCTTGATTCATACATCTATGACACTTATCTTATAATTATTTTAATTCACATCCTTTTCAAACATTTACTTGTTTAGTCTTACATGTTGACTAATTATACATTCTTTCTAGATTTCATTGAGTTTATATGATCATATAAATCTATATCTACATATCACATGAGCACACACTTATTCCTTCCCACTGTGGGCATGCATATTTTTTACCTCCATATATGTTATTGATCTATATTTCTATGAAACACATATACAGTGCGGGCATATTTATTTTTTCACTTCCTCCACATTTACATGTTATCAGATATAGTAAATTATATGCCTTGACACATGTCATGGATTATTTAGATCCATCTCATTCTTCTATTTTTGAAGCCTTGCTACTTGGCCTCAATTGATTATATTAATGTGTCATAAATACAAAAAAACCACAAAATCATAAATCAAGATTTGAGCATGACATGATTATTATATTACACTATTTACATATTTTATTTATCATATGTTTAGTATATGGCATATTATTTTGATACACACATTTGTTTCAATGTATATGAGTGTGATGTAGGACATATAGGTTATATGTACACACATAAATAGACTTTCTTCTATTTAGTTGCTAGTCTAATACTAAGAGCATCTTATTCCATGCGTTTCATTGTCACATATTATAATTATTAATATAGTTCACAAGAATAAGGTGAAGCAAAAAATTGGTGAAATATCACTACTAAAAATTTGACTTCAATTATTTTCTCCACGGAAGAGGAAATTTTACATATTACCATCACCTTCACATATATTGATATAGAATTTAATTAAAGATAATAATTTTTAGAGTAGGTTGTTTACCTTAGCTCATGTTCACCTAGGTGATTTGTTATTTCTTTTTATTTATTTATTCCCTCCCATTTATTTTTATATATTTCATTTATCTTATTTTAGATATTATGAGATATTACATATTTATCTCTTAGATATTATGGGGATATTTGCTAGTTATTTCTATCCTTTAGGGATAGTTATCTCTTGGTCCTAGTTTAGATATATTAGTTATGATTGATCACTTAGATTTATCACTTAGTTATGATTAATCACTTAGACTGATCTCTTAGTTAGGATTTATATTCCTTGCCTATATATCCAAGGCATATTCATTGTATTGGATAAGTTTTGGAGATATAATATATGATATTATTAATCTTTTTTTGCATATGTATCTATAAGTAGATGTTGTCAAATTACTTAATTTTTTTTTTTTATGAATGTGATGTTATATTAACACCATATATATTTGTGTATTTAACCAATATAATTATTATTCCTTTCATGTTATCATAGATTAAGGTGTTATAGTCATTCATTTTTAAATTCAACATAAGAGAATTTTTTTTACATAAACCCAATAATTTTTTGTTTGATAAAATGGGAGCCAAGAAGATCCATGCATTTTTTTATAGGGTTTAGAATACAACATTTTGTAGTGATTGTTTGAAAGGAATAATATCTCAATTGATCTTTAGATATGTGTTGGATATTTTATTATCCATAGGTTAGGCATGTTTCTGATGAAGGTCTACATTTTTGTGGATTGACAACTAAATTTCTATGTTTTTTATGTGTTATGGTCACATCTATTTTTCATATCAATGAAAAAAATAGTAGCAACATTCAAATGGGTGTCAAATTTAGGAATACAAACAACAATAGGTCGACATGCATGAAAGTGTCAATTTTAGGCCAAAAAATAGAGATGTATACAAAAGTGTCAATTCTAGACTAGCAGATAAGATCACTATTCATGTCAAATTTCTCTCTTTTGATAATGATTTAATACCCACATCAATAAAATCAATCAATAGGGGGAGATCTCATACTCATCCTTATCCCCTTGGTCGTATGGTATGGCCATGTGGAGGGTACTTGACTTTTTATTCCTACTAGTGGGAGATTAAATCTAACCCTTTAAATTTGGTTTTGTAATATCTCCAAGAATTATTTTTTTCCAAAGCATTTTAATTTTCTAGTGCAATTATTTTTGACATATTTATGACAGGATTTTTTGTAAAAAATATATATTTTGATTTGTAACTCAAAATTAGGTGCTATTTTTTTTAAAAGTGTATGTTTTTTACACCTAATATATTGGTGTCATTTATTTTTTAAAACTCACTAAAATATAAAGTCCCAAATTTGGTGGGGGGACTAGTCATGTAGAAACTAGGTTCTAGAAGAGAATGAAAGCCTTAGAGGATGCAATTAAAAAATACAAGATTTATATATCCACTCCACCTCTTAATGAACATGGAAAATAAATTAATGTTATTGAGAGATCTCATTAACCTATTATAGATATTTGGGTTGTAGATTTTGGTGTTTCTCATCACATGACTTCTTTTAAGGAGTCTTTCATATCTCTTAGTTTGAGTTTTAATTCCACGATTGAGGTTGGTGATTCTTCATTTATTTATGTTAAGGGAAAAGGTGACATAAAAATTTATGGTGGTCACTTCAATGATGCACTATATGTTCTTAACATCACTTCACATTTGTTGTCTATTTATCAAATTTTTTATTCTAGTTAGGGTAAGACAATGGCTTTCACAATGGAAGGGGCTAAAATTTTAACTTTGTTGGGGCCTCATTCACTTGTTGCATAAGATTTTTTTGATCATAATTCTATAATATATCACTTTGAGAATTTTGATGAGACGTATTCTATGGGGACATGCTTTGTTTTTTATGTTGACTTTGATAGTAAATTTTGGCATGATATATTTGGACATCTTGATTATGGATATTTCAAGGAGTTGAGCACTCATGGTATGGTTGATGGTCTTCCTAGAGTTTCTTGTATTGATGTAGTTTTTATTGGATGTGAATTAGAGAAACAACACCAAGATACATTTCTTAAGGGTATGTCCAAGAGAGTTTATTCACCACTTGAGCTTGTGTATAGTGACTTGATGGTTTTTTCTACTCCTTCTTTCAATAGAGCTAAGTATGCACTTACATTTATTGATAATTTCTCAAGATGTACTTGGGTTTATTTTATCAAGTATACTATTGAAGTTTTTTCACAATTTAAAATCTTCAAATCTTTGGTCAAGAATTAATCTTCTAGTTACATAGATAATCATCACACTGATAATGTGGGGGAATACTTTAGCAAAGAGTTATATGATTTTTTGGTAGCTCATGGCATTGTTCACAAACATTATGTTCCTTATATGCAACAACATATTGGATTGGAATAAAGTAATAACTAAAATTTGAAGGATATGGCTAACTACATGATACATTCTTGGAATTTACCTCTATTTATTGGGCAAAAACACTTAATTGGGAAAATTACATTCATAATCACACACCACATAGAGCACTTGAGCATTTGATTCCAAAGGAAACTTGGTATAGAAGTAAGCATGATGTCTCATTATTTTGAGTTATTGAGAGTGATTCTTAGGATTTTATACCAAAGAAGAAAATGAAATCCTTGGATAAGAAGAGCAAACCCTTGATCTATATAGGGTATTTTGAGGACATGAGAGCTTATCAACTTTTAAATCCTGATTCTCATGATGTTATTTTTTGACCACATGTTTAGTTTGATGAGAATTTATATTCTCATGAGTCTTCATCTTCTTCCATGAATTATTCTTCTTATTTAATTCCATCCATTGATGATTCTCAACTTCATATTGGTGATCCATTTTTTGAGGATCTAGTTTAGGAGGACATTGAGGAGGTTATGGATGTAGAATTAGATGTGGATCATATTATCATTATGCTGAAGTAGGATCATACTATAGTTTCTAAGGTAACATCTTTCATATAGGATCTTCCATCTATTAGACATCCTTAGATTCATTCTACGGGTTCTAGACTTTAGTGTCTAACATTCTCTAGGGATCCCCAATCTTTTTCATAGGCTCATGGGATACATGAGTTGGATGATGTGATGATTAATGAGTATTATAATTTGATTAAGAATCATAATTGAGATTTGGTGTCTCTTCCTAAGGAAATAAATTTGGTTAGATGCAAGTTTACATACCAAACCATATATAAAGATGATGGTTCCATTGATAAGTATAAGTCTCATATCTTTCAAAGGGTTTCTCACAAGTCAAAGGTGTTAATTACTTAAAGAAATTTGCCCCTATTGCCAAGATGGATCCTTTGTCCCTTGTACTTCCTCTTGATACATCACATGGTTAGATACATAAAGCTGACTTCTTACATGGATATTTATAGGGGGAAATATACATGGAGTAACATGATGGGTTTGTTCATGATTATTATCTTATTTTTCAATTACGAAGGTATTTATATGGTCTCAAATAGGATCCTTGATCCTAGTATGAGAATATGTACTATTTTATTCTATCTATTAACTTTGTTCATTGCCACTCATATCCTATTGTTTATATCTAACATGGTGGAGATGATATTGTTATAATATTTTTGTATGTTGATGATATAGTTCTTATAAGTAGATCTTCTTCTTAGATTCAATCTATTTAGCATATTATTTTAGTGTAATTTTATATGATATATCTCAATCATTTGCACTTTTCCCTTGGTTTGTAGATTTTCTAATCAGATTTAGGGATTCATTTGAGTTAGAAAAAGTACACCTTTAATAATATGTATCATTTTAGCATGGATGATTAAAAGCCAAAACCTTCTCCTTTCTAGTCTAGGATCACTCTTACTTACACCTACACTACTCCTATTTGTGATCCTACATTATATAGTTAGTTGGTTATAAGTCTCATATACTTGACCCATACTGTAATATTTATTTTAAGTTGGGTTTGTATCTCTATTTGCACATGCTCCTCATGATATTCATTGGCATGATGCCAAGAGGATTTTATGATATCTTCAAGGTACTTACCACTTTTTATTACACTACATTAGAGGTTATACTCAGTTGGTTAGATATACTTATTTAGATTAGGTAGGTTATATTGATGATATGCATTCTACTTCTAGATAATTTTTTTGTCTTGGTTCTTCTCCATTTTGTGGGATTGCAAGAAGTAGTAGTCTATTACACTTTCATTAGAGGTAGATTATAGGGTAATAATCATAGTGAGTTAGTAAGTTCTTTAGCTTTGTTAATTATTGATAGATTTTGGCTTCACATAAGATTCATCTACTATAATTTGATGTGGCAACCAAAGTGAAATTCATATTTCTCACAACCTTATTGACCACTAGCAGACCAAGGATATTGATATTCACATGTAATTTATTCAACAACATATTCAAGATGGATTTATTTGCTTGGGGTACATTCTGACTCAATAGTAGGTTTCAGACATATTTACAAAACCTTTTGCTTCACCTCATTACCTTGAGTTGTGTGGCATGCTTGGGGTTTAGAAGTTCTCCTTGGGGGGTGTTCATGAGGACATCTTATTTCTTCATTTATTCATGGATATATTGTACATGAGTACTTGATCAAGATTTATTTTTGAGACTCATATTTTGGATATGCCACTTTATTTTTAGCCCCTAGATTCACTTGAGGGGGGTTGTTAGAGTAGGATATTTTCCTTATCTCATGTTCACCTAGGTGATTTATTATTTCATTTTATTTATTTATTTATTCACAACCATCTATGTGTGGATATTTAATTTGTCTTATTTTATATATTATGAGATATTACATATTTATCTCTTACATATTATGGGGATATTTATTAGTTGTTCCTATCTTTTAGGGATAGTTATCTATTAGTCCTAGGTTTGATCTCTTAGCTTGATCTCTTAGTTATGATTGATCACGTATCTTGATATTTTATTTAAAATTCATATTCCTTGCATATATATGCAAAGCATAGTCATTGCTTTAGAGATATAATATAGGATATTACTTCTCTTTTTTTCATATGTATCTATAAGTATATGTTGTCCAATTAATTTTAGAATATTATTTTTATGAATGTGATGTTATATTAACACCATATATCTTTATGTCTTGGAAAAATATAATTATCTTTCCTTTCAATCCTATCACTCTTCCTACTCCACAAGAGTTAGATCCAAATAGTCCTATACCAAAGACTATGATATCAATATATATTCTAACTATCATCAAATTGCTAAACATTCTATAAAAGAATTATTCATATTAAGAAATAAAATACAAAATTTTATTGACAGCAATATTGTTGAAAATAATACACCTTTAGAAGATTTAATATTAAAACTAAATGATAATCATAATTCAAATCCTATTTTAATTACTAAAAATGCTTTACATATGCATGAGTAACTTAATAATTTTAGTGACAAGGAGTATCATATAGAACATTATAAGTATATATATTAAGAATCATATTCATATTCAGATACATAAACATTAGATATACATGATAGATTGAACCAATACATTGATACCACCAAATACAACACCTTCGCATGATATTTTTTAATTTCTTACAACACATATCATTGTACAAATAATATTCATGATTATTCATTAGATCATCCATTTTTATCCTTATTTTATACATATGGTCTGACCTTGATCATTATTCTATCCCTTGGCTTTATTTTCACTTGGCCCTTACCTCTTGATTTTTATTCTAATCCAAAAATACATGACACTTATCCTACATGGTTCTAGTTCACATCCTTTATGGCATTCTACTTCTTCACTCTTACATATTGACTAATTATACATCTTTCATGGATTTCACTGAGTTTAAATGATCATATACATCTATATCTACATATAAAATTAACACATATTGATTATTGATTGATGTGGGAGTGTATATCCTTATCTCTACATATGTTATTGAGATACATTATTTTGATACATATATATAATGGAAGCATATTTCTTTCTTTTAGTTCCTCTACATTATTATTATGTCACATCTAGTGTACACAATGCCTTAACACATGCTATGTATTGTTTATATCATTCACATTATTTTAGTTTCTAATCCTTGTTACCTAGTCTCACTTGATTATATCAATTTGTCACAAATGCAAACTATGAAAAAAAATCAAGAACACAAAAAAATTAAAAATATATAAAAAATAAAAAAACCAAGACTTAAGCATGAAAATATTGCAATATTTACATATGTTATTTATTATGTTTTGCCACACATTATTTAATGGTATATGAGTGTGATGTAGGACATATAGGTTATACAAGGACATATAGATGTTAGCATTTACTCTACCTAGTGTCCATGTTGATACTAGGAGTATATTATTCCACATGTTTCATTATCATAATCTATATACTTGTATGACCTACCTACCATGTTGAGCTACCTATCTTACTTACACATGTGTTAATAGTTACTCATAGCTTACATAATGCTATATGGATATGTTATTATACTATGATGTGACATTGATACATATGGATGTTGTAGACTAGTCTTTACTTTTTTGATGCCACACTGACACTATTAATTCTTACATTATAGGATACTTTTTGATTATATTGTGTTTGTCTCCTTGGACTTGTTTTTGAAATTTTTATGTCCCTTATGTCTGGCCCTTGGCCTTGTTTTATGTAACATATTTATTTCCCTTATTTATAACATATTATATCCCTTGTTTTCAACATATTTATTTCCCTTGAATGTGGACATTGGACTTATTTGTTATGACATATTCATTGTCTCTTATATGTCACCCTTGACCTAATGTGTGATACTAACTCTTGAGCTTTTTGAACTTCTTGAAATTGTTGTGTTTACTAACATTTAATGGTGACATGATCCATATCATGTACCTTTAGTATGTAGTCTTATTTACTTATCTTTTTAGTAATGGTTTATAGTTTGTTTTTCATTGATAAATTTATCTTTACATGACACTTATACTCTTTCCATTGCATATGTTACATATATGCCTTTATTGACATAAACATTATTATGATGACATATTCACATGATTATACATGATGTTATATTTACACATTTAATGATATATTTAACTCTTATTTTAAGTTTAGTGACTTATATACACATCCCTCATCTCAAAATGGGGGAATCATAGTGGAATTTTAGAGAGACATAAGCCTCCATGAATAGAAAATAATATCAAAGTATAGATTGTAAATATGATTTTTAGGAATAAACTATGTAATTTGTGTTAGATAAACATGTTTTAAATCACCATCTATGATTTAAAATCAATAAAATATATTGTTGAAGGTGATGAATAATAAATAATGGTTAAAAACGCATCGATCTAAAAAATCTTAAATAGTTTATTTCAAAAAATCATATTTAGAATCTCATGAACTATGAAAATATTAGAAATTTGAGCAAAGTATAGATTTTAGAGATTTAGAATGGTTTAAGTATCATATGAGTTTATTTTTATGACATATATTTTCATGTAAATAAAAATTATGGGGCCATGTGCCATACATATGCATTCACTTTATAGAAACATGAGTATAAATTCATATTAACTTGAGTGCATATGCACACAATTTACAAGAACATGAATTATAGTTTTCCACATGAATATACATTTGAGATTCAATTTTTCAATTTTAGCATATAAATGTAGAGAATTATATAAAAATTGGTACCAATCCATGAGGAATTATACTAGTTTATGCAATAGACAATAGTGTAGTTTACAAGTTGAATGACAAATGTTTGTCATTCCAATTCACACCTGATAACATTGAGATCATGATTGGGGCACAAGCATTATTCACTCTTTTTATCATGCATTCATTTTGTATTGAGAAACCTTGAGTGAAACTATACAATTAAATATGAGGTCATAATGGGGACATGAACATTATGCATTATCTATCAATCATTCATTTATTATACATTGAGATAACTTGAGTGAACTTGATCAAAACTATAAAATGGAATATATAATCCATTTGTAGTTTTTTATCTAGTATTACTTGTAGTAAACCTATCATGTAGCTCCCCTTTCTTGTTTGATTAGTTATTTGTGTTAGTGCATCATGTACTTCTCCCCACATTTTTATTATTGGGGCATATTTTATTCACAATCCAATGGGTTGAATAATTATCAAAATTTGGGTTAGAGTCACTCTAATTCACCATGTGATTTAGAAAGGAAGCATAGTTATCTAATGCTTCTATAGGGAATAATCATCTCCAACATATTATAAGTGAAACATAATTTTTATTAATAAATATGTGTACTTCCTTTTTCTTTAATCTTCAAAACTCAACTTCATATTTCATATTTTCATCTATGGACATTAAACATTTCATGTTTGTTTCACATTTTTTATTGAATAACCTACATAATTGGAGCTTCCTACCACACACCAAGTATGGTGTACACATTTAGGTATATATCTTCATTTTATTCTAGTCGTTTAATTACTAGAATAAAAGGGGGGAATTTTTAAGTACTAAAATATAGTATCAAGTATTTTAAAATAAAAATATTTATATAAATTTACCACACATAACTTATATGCACAAATATGTTCCTAACCCACAATTCTCTCATACCTACATGATACTTTATGGTTTTTATCCTTCATTATACTATCACACACCTATAATAACCTTACTATTTATTTCAAAGTTACATACTATCTTGCATAAACATATCTTGACCATTAGTTTAGTCCCCCATTTCATGGGTTAGTAACATCAAACTAGGTCAATATCTCCAATCGATACTAATTTTTGTCTGATGGTACCTACCCTCTCCTAAAAATGATTACTTTTTAAATTTTAATCCTTATTTAGGTTCAATTTATATTCCTAATGTGTTCATATTGTGATTAATTACCTAATTAGCCTCATATATATATATATATATATATATATATATATATATATATATATATATATATATATATATAAATCATTTCCTCACTTTAGAGGGTACTTGACACTTATCAGGTACACATATATATGTTGTTGTACATAGAGAAAATATGCCAAATGATTCCTAAATTATTAATAAATAACTTGGAGTAGTCACAATACATTTTTGAATCATACTAAATCCAAGTCAAAGAAGGCATTTTCAAGTATCAAATCCAAATAATTAACTACATCCATATAACGAATGAGCATAATTACACAATCACACTAGGTGGGAGAACTATATGTGGCTTGATTAACATCCTAATGGTATTATATATGTAGGTAGAGATAAAACATCAATGAGTAATATTTATATTATCTCATCCCATTTCACTTTCCCTATTTTTATAATGTTTTATCCCTCACAAGTACTCATCCCTTTATTCTACTTGTTACATTTAGCATATGCCAATTTTCAAATCATTGAAATTAGTTTAATTATTTTACACTCAAGTGTATGTTTTAATTCCATATCTATTAGTGTTAATTATTATAATAGTTTTTTACCTATAAGGGTTTATAAAATAAAAATAGGGAAAAATATATTGGTGAACCCATACACTAATTGAATGATGTTAAATCCTAGGTCTCCATTAGGATTTTCATCCTTCTAGGGTTTTATATTTCATTTTTGGGGTATCTCATACTTAATTTATGTTCCCTTTTATTTTATGGATCATCCTTATATTTATATTATTCAATATACTAATGTATTTTCAACTTTATATGCCTAAGCATCCCTAAAAACCTAACCACTCTCATATTATAGATTATTTTATGTTTTCTTCCAACTCTCCTCAAGGTGGTGATAATTGATTTCCCTATTAGGTAGTCCATCCTAACACTATCCTAAAATGTAGGCAATGTCTCAAAAACAACCATGATCTGAGAAATAACATATCTAACATAGCTATGCAAGGTTGAATTCAATATCTTCAAAAGAATATTGAATATTTGACTCTCAATATTGAAACATTTGATAATGAATTTTCCTATAGAACAAATGATAAAAAAATTACCCAATATACTTTTGGATTAATATATTTTTTAAAAATGTGATATGTAGATTTGGAAACATGTACAAGATATTGTTCATTCCATTACAACATCCACTTAAAAAAGATGATAATGTCTTAGATACATATCATATTCAGAAACTAATAAGGACATTACAAAGCCAAAAACACACACTCATATCATTTTTATAAAATCAACATAATAATCTCATATTGAATCTTATGATACACATATGTCCAACATTCTAAAATATTACTTTATTATATAATTACAAAAAAGCACATGTATGATGTATATAGTGGGATAATATGATGCACTATTTATACATGTTACAATATCACATAGGCTCATAAAATAATTCATCAATGATTCTAAGTCAACTAAAAATGTTTGTAACATATCATTATTTCATCCATTAAGGGTCTATATGAAAAATCTGAAAATAAAATATCACATTATTACTAACATAGCATGATATCAATGAATGTGACACTAGGACTAAACTTGGTTCATTCTATATTTCAAGTCATACTTCATGATACACATTATAACATAATTGTGGGACAACCTTGGATACATACAATGAAAGTAATACAATCTTCATTACATATATGTGTTACATTTACACATGATGGACATCTATTTACATATATTATGGAAAATGATCCTTTCATATATTATAACTAACCATAACTTTTTATTTTAACTATAAAGATAGTTCATAATAATGAGGCAATGATGATAGTTAATGTAGTATCACAACCAAAAAATATATTCAATTTTTAGCTCTATCGAAGAGGTAATTTTATAGATTACCATCACCTCCTCATATAATATTAAAAAATTTATTTTAGGTGAATGTTATCACTCCTCATCCTTCACAAGAGTTAGATATAAATAAGCCTACACTAAATAAGTATGATGGTAATGCATATTATGAAAATAATCAAACTTTAGAATATTCTATCAAACAAATATTCAAATTAAGAAAAAAAACTAGATATTATTAATAACAATATTATTGAGATTGATACACCTTCATAATAATCAAGATTACAACTAAATGATAATAAAATTTTAGAGCCCATTGTAATTACTAAAAACACTCAAAATACATGTGAGAAACTTAAGCATGATAGTGATGAGGATTATCACACAACACATGATCAATATATATATTTAGATTCAGATCCATATACATATATAACTACATCGAATATTTCTAATTTATTATATCAATATAATGATACATTGATTCCACTAGATATAGGACCTTCATACAAGCTCTTTAAGTTGGTTGAAACACATATAATTATACATGGATTCTTCATGATTATTATTTAGATCATTATTTTCTATCCTTATATATTATACATAAGATCTATCCTTAATCATTATTCTATCCCTTAGATTTTTTTTCACTTAGCCTTTACCTCTATATTTTTATCTTGATCCAGACATCTAAGACA
>JARHVA010000998.1:3775000-3820000 GCA_037957365.1 Torreya grandis | reverse complement strand
TTTCATTTCAAATCAAGGTACAATGTCTTGCTAGAGTAGAGTTTCATTTGGCTCTGATAGAAACAACACTTAGGTAAGGGGAAATCAATTTAAATAAGATTTTTCACTTCTATAGAAAATGTACCATGGCAGACCCTTCAAATCTTAAAGGCTCACTAGGATGTTTATGAATGGGTTTATTTGTGGCACCTATGTCTCTTTACTCTTAGATGCCAATACCCTATATTTTGGAATTTATTGAATAATGTAACTAATAACTTAATACATGTGGTAATAATTCCTTGCAAGAAACCCATCAAGGAAATTATTCTTCCCATCCATTTACACATGATTCACCAACTCTTTATTCCTAACAAATCTATATTGTTACCCATGAGACCACTATACATATTGACTTATGCCCAATAATATTACATTACTTTATCTCAATGACCCTAATGATGTATCCATATATAATAATATACCTTCCACTATATTTAAAAATTCTAGTAGTTATTCAAACTTGCATGTGGTTATGCATGAGTTGAATAAAGTGAAACTCGAGATGGATGACTAGTTAGGTGGTGTGAGCTAGAAAAATGCCAATAATTATTATGGATTAGATAGTTTATAGCACACATTAAGGGTGTTTCTTTGATTGATCTAGTCTCATCTAATGAAGAATAAAATAATTAACTCTATTTGATATTAAAGTTTATAATTGAACACAATTGTAATAATTTCATATTACAATTTATATCAATTATTACATTTTTTAGATTTTGATAAAATTATTGGTATTGGTATCACTTGGTATTAGTATTAAATGTTGTTTCATATACAATTGAGATTATGTCAGGATTTTTTGATATTTTAATAATGCATGGCTATATTTAGGTAACTTGGAACTTGATTGTTGAATATAAATCTAAAATTATTACATGTTTTTATAATGTTTATTGCGATTTTGATTATGGATTGATTTTTTTAATACTAGTAAAAATATAGTGAATATTGGCAATATATAATAGGTTTTTATTTACAACTTATATGGATATGTTTTATTTGTCCACATCATGATTTGACTTGATATGACAAGTAGAAAATCTATTGTTTTGAAAATAAATTATAGGAAATAAATATATTGATTTTAAAATAAAAAATTAAATATTTCTCAAAATATAAATAGAAGTCAATGTACAACTCATATTTTACTTATTATTAATGTTGTAATTACTCGGTTGCATGAAAATAGTGTATTTGACTAACTGAATGTTAGGTGGAGTAAAATGGTCCCCACACATGAAAAATCTCTAACTTACTTGAGTCTTCTAAAATTCACTTAGAGTGGATTATTACTTTTAAATCCTAAATATTATAAAGTTATTTAACTTAAAACTTATAACTAACTATTAAAGTTAATTTTATAATTTATCTAATTTAAATTAAGTAATAATGACTTTATTTAAGTTAAAATGGTTACTTAAAACTTTAAAAGGTAACTAATTCCTATTTAAGTATTTAAAAAACATTTATGGAGATTATTTGAGTGACGAATTCATACATCTAGTTCATATTTTATATTGCTTTTTCTTTTATTTTAAATAATATTTTATTGAGTATTGATTATAGGGAGATAAATTACACTTTCTCTAACAGTGAAGTGCATTACTCGGTATATTCATATATATCCCAATTTATTATTTACTTATGAATTGATTATCTGAAAATAGCCAAGGATTTACTTTGTTTATGGATACAAAATAATACAATAATATACACTTAGATCATATGTATACCTTCTCATAAAATGATGTATACTTAATACATTATTTTTAATATTATTGGGTCATGTGGATTATAAATATATGCTTATCTTAGTGTAAATATGTAATCCATTATAAAATATTATGATTCCCATTGAAATAATTATTTAACTATACATGACTCAAGTTAAGATTTTATTTTATTTTATGTTTATTCTAGTATCTTAGTTATTTATTTTTGTACTTTTATAATTATTCATATTTATTAGTTTATCTTTATTTATTTTATAATGTATACTTTTTTCCTTCATATACCTTTTTTCATACTAATTTTGTGTTTTTATAATAATAACTAGGTTTATTTTTTTGTTGTTGGTTTTATTTTATTTTTATTTCTTTATTTTCTTAGTTGTTTGTATTTTCTCAATAACTATAGATATAAGGAATAATAAACATATATTAAGACATTTAAATAATAATATTTAAAATATATACTAATTAGAGTATTTATTCATCCAAGATTAATCCTCTCCCATAGGATTTTCTCTATTGAATAGGGCTAATTACATATTTTGAAATGCTAATAACTTTTGTATGAACTAATACATAAATTTAAATCATACAAGAAATAGTTGAATCTAAAAGTGATTATACTTTTAAATATTATTGTCTTATACTTGATTGCTATTATATTTTCTAAATCATTTTTGGTAGTGAATAAAATAAATATTGTTTCATGTGTGATTATCTATTTAGTTATATACTTGAATTTGTTTACTTTGGATAGATTATTCAATTTCCTTTACTTTTTAAAGTCTATTTGATAAGTTATATACTTCAATTCTTGAAATTTAAAATACTCATTTTGCATGCCTAAGTACCAATATTTAGTCAATAATTCCCTATGATTAAACATGTATGATTCCATTTTAAACCTTATGATAGGCAAATGTATAGATTGGTTGAAGATACAAATTCATTGTCAAAAAAATTGGTGACTTTGTTGGGGAGTGTCTAACTCAATTTTATAAATAATAGTTACATTTGGTAAAAACAAGTTGAAAATATTATTTACACCCTTAGGGTCATCAATCTAAATAATACATAGATTTTGAAATATAAATAATTCATTTATTCAATCTTTAGATAAAAACTACTATAACTCAACAAAATTTTCATTTAAGGTGAGAATGAGAACATATTCTCACTACCAATCCTTAACCTATTATCTAATTCATTTATGATAAGCCCTCGAAGTATAATTAGTAAAATTTCTCTAAAATGGTAGATCAATGTGTTATAAATCAAATTTAGGATATGCCTAGTTTATAAGATAATATAGAAACATATGAAGTAATTGATGATGAACTAGATTATGATGTTGAGGATACATAATAGGTGAATCCTTGGACAAGAGGTAATCTAATTTATATTAGAGACTTGCCTACTAAATTCCCTTCTTTGAAAAAAGTAAGCATGCCTAAATTCTCTAGAGACTCAAGTGAGTCATGGGAATATCACATAGATTATTTCAATTTAATTTAATTTTCTCTTGGAATCACTAACAAAAAAACCCCTTAGGATATTTTCTAAATACTTAGAAGGTAAATCCTATAAATACTTTATCATTTTACCCACTAAAGTTACAAAGAATAGAAAGATATAGAAGGATAATTAGAGTCATGTTTTATAAACCCTAAAGAATATTTAAAATTTGTGAATGAAATGGCTAATGTATCTATTGATCTTGGAGAGAAGAGTTATCATTTCATAACCAAATTTACCAAACTTAGGTAAAATTTCCCACAAAATGTAAGTCCTCTTAAGAAGTTAATAAGGTTTTATTATTACAACACATTTCCTCTCAAATAAAAAATGAACTTAGAAGACAAAAATATAATAAAATATGAGACAATGGTTACTTTTTCATATAATATGAGAATAAAATCAAAATAATTAGTTTTTAAAATAGAGCCTCTATGGGTTTAACTTATGATATTTTAAAATTTATAAAAGTTATTCATAACATTAGGAATGAGTTGGTTACCATAAATGGTAGTTAAATGATCAATCCTCTACATCAAGCAAATATATTAATACCAAAAAAGGTAAATTTGAATGCAAATATCATTATTTTAATGTTTGTGAACTTGATCATAACCCTGACACTTAAATTATTATTCAAAAACTTAAGAAATTCATCAAAGCAAAGTATAATATTTCTAGTGACTTTTCCAATAACATAAACATGTGTAGTTATGAAGAACCTTTAAGTGAAGCCATGACTAATAATGTTTATGTAGCTAAAACAAGAATAAATACTATAATTATTCTCCTAAAGATGATTATAACATAAAAAAATAGCTAACAATTAGTCTTATTTCAAAAAACCATTACCTGAAGATAAAGGCAAAGACTAACTTATTCTCCTAAAGATGATTCTAATGTAGAAAAATCATATAATAATACGTCTTATTTCATAGAACCATCATCTAAAGACAAAGGCAAAGTAATAGGTCAAGATATGAATGTTGTAGATAACCCATTTAAAATTTCACAAAGTAAAAATAGTCTACCAATTTGGTATAATAATGTGTAGTACCAACCATCTTATAGACTCATAACTTACACTCAACATATTACAAAAACTTGACCTTATATCATACTGAAGTTTTTAACCAATATAAAGGATAATGTTTATCTTATTTAGGGTATTAGTCTACTTAGTCAGTTAGAGAATAGTAATGTACCTATTAAGAATGTTTATTTAAAAAAATTGTAGGTTTTTTTTATTGTAATTTGGTTTTAAAAACCCTAATAGGCTAGAAACTAGTATAATAATTTAAATTGATAAATATGAAATTTAAGCATGCATCTAAAAGTAAAATACTAAAATTGTTTGATATGATTTGATAAGTGGCATATGATAAATATAGTAAATAAATAAAGTCATGAGTACTTATCTATTATAATTAATTTTTTAATTATGATTATGTTCCATAAGTGTAAATTAAACTAAAGTAGGCTTGTAATTCATCTAGTTGAGGAACTATGTTTCTATTTATACAGGTTTGATTTCATAGATCTAGGTTAGTATTAACCTATTCTATTTAGCATTGACCTATGTGGAAATGAGTTACTATGAATAGATGGTCACCTTTGATTGAATTTGAAATCTTTTTATGTGTGATTCTAAACCCTATTGATGTGTGAAACTCCAAAAATCAGCCTCCTTCACCTTGACAACCTAGGTGTGCTTGTGAGGTATATAAACATATAAAATTTGGGAAATTATAATGGGTTGAATTGATCCCAATCAGCCTCATATTATGATTGATTTTTTCCTATGTATTTGGTACTTTTAGGAGGGAAATAAAGCTACATATAGTGTCCCATCTAGTTTGATGGTGTAATTATGTTCTTTTATTATATGTATGTAGCTAATGATTTGGATTTTATACTTGAAAATAGTTATTTTTACATTGATTTGGTATGTTTCAGACTTGAATTGTGACTATTCCTAGTGACATATTCATAACTTGGGAGTATTTTATCACAATGTTTAATTTTATAAAATATCTCATAATAAACACACATTTTTTGAGACAGTTAAATCAGTGATGTTACTTATGTAATTTGATGTAAATTTTAGATCACAAAAAACCATAAAGAGAGATTTAATTTTAGACCAATTAGATACAATACCAATAATTGACATAGATCCATTCAAATATATTTTTTAAATGATTTTACTACATATAATATTCACAAGGGTACTTGGAATATGTAATTTAATGGATATAAATTCACCTTAGGCATTGGAGTGGGAATAGTTCTATTTATTATGATTTTAACACACAAATAACATCATAAAATATGAGGCATTAATTTTTGGATTAATGGTCACATGAACATTATAAATCAAATTTATTTGGATTTATGGGGATTCTTAGCTTATAGGCAACTAAGTTTTAGAGCTTTATCAAACAAAAGAGGAAAATTGAATTCCCTAAAAAAATATGGTGCAATGTATAAATATATAATTTAAATATATTGTAATTGAGATAGAACCTCATAAAAATAATTGTCATTTGGATGTTATGGCCAATGCCATTTATTTTATTCCTATTGACATAAATTATGATGAGGCTACATTAACCATATAATATTTATAGTAATTGTCAATTATAAAAATATATTTAGACACCTTAGTAAAATTTTCTATCAAATGTAGTGATATTAATTTAAAATGGTACAATGATATATAATAAGGTTTATATCCTAGTTAATTTCTCCAAAATTTATAAACATATAATATAATGTGAAGCAATTCATTATGCTAAAATTGGTGGGGCCTTGTTCAAGTGATTTTTTATGGACATTTATCAATGTATTGATCCCAAGATATGCTTACTATAGGTACATGATAGTTAATGTGGAGGCCATTTTAAGGGGAAAGAAATGTCTTAAAAATTATTTATATAAGGATACTATTGTCCTATGACAAAGCAAGAATGTTAAAAACATGAATAAATTGTGTCTAAAAGCTTAGAGACAGCCATTTGAACCATGTACCTTCAAAATAATTGTAATTTATTTTCTCATCATATCCATTTCCCCTTTGGAGATTTGAATTTATTGGAAAGATAAATATGGGATCATTAAAGGGTCGCAAATTCATCATTATAGATACAAAATGTTTTACAAATTGGGTTGAGGCCATACCACTACAATCAACTAAATGGAAAGACATATGCAATTTTTTATGATGAACATCATTTCAAGATTTGGTCCCCATTAAAATATAATAATATATAATTTATTATCATTAAAAAATAATATAGTTTGGATTTTTTTTCTAAATTAAAGATCTCCCATACTTTATCCACTTCTTATTATCCACTATAAAATGGACCAATAGAAGAAACAAACAAGAAACTTTTTAAATTATTATGTAAAATATTTATAAAACATCGTGAGGATTATCATAAACAAGTAATTTATTCCTTATGGTCCTATCATACCACTTTTCACGTGCATAAAAATGCTACTAATTATATTTTTATGGAACATAAGGCCTATTGACATTAGAATTAGAGATGCCATTTTTTATTGTTTATTTGAAAGATATTATCAAAGATAATGAATATCAATAAAAATAATTTCATGAGTTAGAAATGTTAGATGAAAAATGCATACAAGTTATTGATATCTCAAAGTATATTAAAATTGCATTAAGAGAGCATAAATCAGTAAGATTCAAAATCATGAATTCAAATTTGGTGACTTAGTATTAAAAGAGAAATAAAATAATACTAATGCAAATAAATAAGGAAAATGGAAGTTCACACCAAATTAGCTAGGATAATTTATGGTTAAAAAAAGGTAGGTACATGACTTTATAGTTAGGCTATACTTTAAGTGAAAGGCATGAGGAATATTATAAATAGCATGCACTTGTGTCAATTTTACACATAATCATCTCACACTTAGATATTTACAAATATGAAAAAAATTAAAATATTCTACGATTTAAAAAAATAAAAATATTCATAAAAATAAAAAATGGGGACATATGCATAACATGTATTTATAATGTAAATTTTTCATTTATTGTTTTTATCATGTTATAGTAGATTACATATCATTTTTAATATTCACATGCATTTCATTGTATAAATAAGTGTGTGTAGGACATAAAATTTTCATATGACATGGACATTTAGATGCCATACATTCCTACATCCAATGAGCTACCCATGCTTACATTGGGGGCATCTCTTAGGTACATATATTTAAGTTACATATTTATATGACCATTCCATTATTCATATTTACCTACCTTATATTTATTTCATGACTCTCCCATGTTTATACTACTTACAGTGTTAAATGGTTACTATACTTTACCAAGTAATACGATAATATACAAGTATAGTGTAGACTATCTTTTCTTGTTTTATGAATGTTTTATTATTGTTTTTTGTTACATTATATGGCTAGTGTGTGTTACATTTTACACCTTAATGAATATATAATCTTAACTTTTGAACAATTATCCTTGAGTGAATATTACATTGTTTGTAGATCTTTTTTTATGTGACATTAATTATTCATTATGTGTGGCTCCTTCCTTGAGTGACATCACATGCATATGGAGTGCACTATGTGTGATTCTTATTCTAAGTGATATTGAATGTGTATCAACTGTAAAACATGTCACTATTCTTTTAGGTGATACTTAGTGTAATTTTGTGTGATTTTATTATGTTTGTCATGGTCATGACATTATGTAAATATTTGTGGATAAATTTAGGATTATATGTTGATATTGTGGTGTTATATGTATCACACATATTTATACTTATGTGTGGTTCCATGATCTATATCATGCATATTTATACATAAATTATTATTTAGTGCATCTAACTATTATGATCACTATTGCATGCCTAATTTATATATTTATCTTGACACAATACTTGCATGCCTTATGATACATGTTTCATATAGGTTTTGATGATTTAATCATGTTATGATGGCATATTATCCAAATATTAGAACATAATTTTCATTATCAATTATTTATATATAACATTATGTGGTTAAATAATATATTTTTAGATGAGTAATTTGCAAGTTACAAACATCACTTCAAAAGGGGGAATTTTAGTGGCCTTGTCATAGATATCAACCCTTCATACATATAAAATTCATAATTTTGGGATAGATTACAAGATTAAGAGGTTTATATTTAGTCAAATTATTAAATTGGTTTAATTTATAGGATAGTTTTATATATATATATATATATATATGGGGGAATATGTAGACATTTTGCAAGTACATGAGTGATATTTTATCATATTTATCATATTTGGGTATAATGACTTATATATTTATGCCATTCTATATCATATTGATATAATTAGATCAAATTATGGAACATGAATGTTATTAATGCATACACTTTTATTTTTTCAAGTTGGTAATAAAGTCAATAAATGTATCATTATGAATATAAAATATATCTAAAATGGTAAATTCAATCTATTAAAATTTACATATGAACCTATTATGAGGGTTCCACCTTTACATATAAGCCTAGTGTTCAAGATCAGTTAAATGAGAGTGCAGTTGAGATTTCAAGTCATTCAATGACCAAAAACTTATCCTCCTTGATGAGTGTTAGGGAATTAATTTTACCAACCCATGTTTTACACAATTTTACTAAACTTGGGGCATAATTTTCCTCATCTCCAATTTTATAGAAGAAAACACATTCTTCTTAGGTACTTGTGTATTCCTTCCTTTCTCTTCAAATTTTAAATGTTTCATTGATTTGTTTGAATTTATATTTCACATCATATATGGAACATATTTTCTAAAAACTTTCATTTTAGGTTTTCGTGGATAAATATAGCCACTCATATCCTTCTCCAAAACATAAAGTGTGGTTACACACTAAGGTACATAGTTTTTATACCCTTTTACTCTAGGATTTTTAATGCAATAATAAAAGGGGTAAATTTGTAGACACATAAAACTGATATTAAATATTTTATAATGTCATTATTGAATTATATTTACCATACATGACTCTATATAATTTTTATTCCTATCTATTTATCTTATATGGGCTCGGTTTCCTAATTCATTATTAGTTGCCTATAAAAATTCCCTAGTCTATGCCTAATCTACTTATTGTCCTCAAAAAATTATCTCCTAATCATAAAGTCATTGTTTTTTTATTCCTATATGACTCTCATCATACTCACATATCTATATTTTACCAAATTGGTCCACCTATACCAAATCTATATGCACGTCTTACAACATTCATTTTCCTAAATTAAAATATTTCCCATGGGTTATCCTATACATGTCAAATGTTGATTGGTGTAATAAGTTATGTAAAGAAATAAATATTTATATATAATACGTATAGTATTATTAATATTTAACAAGCATGTATCTATAATCTACCAAGAGATATTTTATCATATTCACAATTAGGGAAATAACCCTAAATATTCCAACTCATAAACCCCTCATATTATAAGGCCCTAACCAAGTTTAAACCAATTAAACCAAGCAAAGATTTCACATTTTCAAGTGTTAAAATTAAATTTATAGGTTTCATCCATACTAAAGGATAAATATCAAACACATGCACCTAACCAAGAGAAATACATTTTATTTGAGCCCTCTTTATGTTATCATAAACATAGGCAACACTTAACCACTCATCATGGGTGATTTAGGATAGGAAAATTCATCTTGTACATTCCCTTTTTCACATAAACCTTGTGTCAAATATATATATATATAATTTTTAAATTAAGGAGGTATAATTTTTAATGTGTTTTCACATATAGCTTAAGATATCACATAGAACAATGATTTACAAGTAGGCACAATGATTCATGATAATAAAAAAAATGAACACATATTATAAGGATGTTTCTAGTGGGAAATAGATTACAACAAGATTTTATAAACATTAATCTACTAATATATCCATCCATGTAGGTCTAGGTAGTTATTTTATGAGTTAGAGTGATTATCGATCAAATTTTGATCCTTCATGATGCCCACACATGGTCTTAGAACCAAAAAAACAATAACAAGCCAATTACCTTAGTCTTCTTACTCATTTATTAAAATAGTGAAGTGTAATAAAACATATGCTTGTAACATCTAGATTTTCTTAATTTATACATATAGAAAATTTGAATATTTTAAAAAATATGTTATTTATACACACTAATCAAAATTAATGTAAAACATATACTAACACCATAATTTATCATCTCTCATCACACCTTTACACATTTAACCTAGTAAAATAATCCCTTCATCTTTATTAATACATGTAATATTATAGTTTTTATTGGGATAATATAAACCAATGGGCCATCAATGGTCATTACTACTTGCACTTAGTCCTTATTAATTAAAACAAACATTGTTTGATTTTATAACATTTATCCATAATTAATGACTAAGATAAAATATATTTTTTATTACATGCACTCCTATTATTTTGAATTTTATTTAAACATATTTAAACATTTCTAAATGAATGCAATATCATTTCTTAGAACTTGAAGCTACATATAAATTATTAACTAGTACATTCTAAATAAATAGTTCTCATTTATAAGTCACATGATCATGATAACATATAAACCTATGACAAAAAAGTGTAACATATATAGACTATGATATTTAAATCACATGTCATACACACATATGTACACACACACTTATTATTTACATAAAATTCATATAATACAAATTATCTTCATGATGATAGTTATCCCCAACCTTATCTTACATAGTTGTGCCAACTATAGGGTTCTCATTGAATAAATAACATATGTCCATGGAGTTCTAATTAAATGTGGACTTCAATAGGATTTACATAGTAAATGTGCCCCTAGTAATAGTTGGAGCAATATCTACATTGTCTTGATCCCTAATAATCTACTCATTTTCTATCTCTATGTTTTTATGGGTAGAGGTTAGCCTATACATGGGTTTATGATTGAATGGTGGACTTATAATCAATTTTATACTCAACTTAAATATAGAAATGTTATCACTCTTTTTTTGTTGCACCACATGATTATTTACATCTATGTTATGATCATGATCATATTTTTTTATGATTATCTTATAGAACTAGTTATACCATTAATATTAATGGATGAATTTAAATATTAGACTTATAATTTTCAAATCACACTTAGTTATAACCATTTATATGTTAGTTTATTAAAATATAGTACATGAACATTATCACCACCTTTTATGACTATAAACCATAAACTAACCTATACGATAATATTCCTAGAGTGAGATCATGGTATGTGTTGCAAGGTATGAAAAGTGATGTACTAATTAATAATTTGTAAGTACACTAAATTAGATAGAGATCACTAAAATATAATATTAATATAAAACTATTCTTTATGGGTAGACACTAAAATCTAGTTTTTGACACTTGGCAATGTCAATATCAATCTAAACTTATCCCCGTGACTTATTCATCTCCAAAAAACTTTCACTTTTCATTCTTGCAACTTGAATGCTAGTTATGAACCAAATCCACTCTAAGTTTCTATCAACCACATACAAGAACATTCTAGTATATGTTAAATCAATGAAAAATCCTATGTAGACATTTCCAAATTACCAAATTTGTATTTATGTCTCAAAACTAGTAATGTTATACTTAGAAAGTAACATTGACATTAATTTCTTGAAGTTGACATTACCATCTTTTACTTTTTAACAAATATTTTTCAAAATTAAACCCTTCCCATAGGTTGGTACATTCACCTATCATGTCTATGGAGTGGAAAATTGCCTAATTGATTGAAAATAAATAAAATCAAGGTCAAACTTACTCATAATAAATAATTCTTAAGAACCTATCAAATATACCATTGCAAATTGAGAAAATTTTCCCTCTTCTTCACAAATTTCTAATCAATCACTAGGAGAAGTCATCAACCAAGTCTAAAACACACCAAGATAGGTCAAGTGCCAACATTGTTTACATCAAATCTATATTTATAAATATATTCATATATAAAAATATCATAATTACATTTTCACACTAAGAGGAATAAATAAGTGTGGGTTGACTTCCTCTTTAGAGTATTGGATACATAGGCAATAGTAAACCATCAATGGGGGTGATTAGGGTGATGTAAGCCTAATTAAACTTCCTTAATTTTTACATTTTTTCATCTTTCACAAATGGACATAGTGTAGCAAGGAGAAAGAAGCTAATTTATGGATCTATTCATATAGTCAAGGGTAAAATATTACACATATAAATACATATTAGGTAGGAACACCCTATTGTGTGGTTATACATAATAAAAATATTACATGATAGTAATATTAGCCTCAAATTTCCTATGCCTAAAGAATATACCCCAATTCTAACATTAGTCATCCTATGTGCACATAAATATAATTATAAAATATGATTAATCATTATCATTATTTTATTTTATTCCCACTATCAAAATAATGTCATGGTCAACCTGTCAAATAGTAAAGTTGTGTATACTAATCTCCTTCATACTTTCTAAATATAGTAAATTACATTATCAGATCAGTCTCAATTACTTACATTCATATTTATGTTTGATTACTATATATGAAAATATATATTAATTATACAATTTTATCCTATTATGATTCATAATAATATAAAAATAGAGTAAACATATTAGTGATCTCATATATTTACTAAAATCTATGAAACCTAGGTTACCCTTATGGTATTGTTTCATCATTATTTCTATAGTTTTTAGATCTATACCTTAGGTTTTTATTTTAAAACTTGATTTCTTATTTTCCCTCAAATTATAAATTACATGTGGTTTTAATAAATGAAAAATTATTATATTGATTCATGAAAATCAAGATATTAATCATTTCATATTATTTGACTTGGTTATGCATGAGTTAGATTAAATATTTACCACTAGTAAGGATAAAACAAATAATAAATTATCCTTAGCCTCCCTTAAAACACACCCCCTTGGTGGAATTATTATGATAATTAAGATAATAAATACTCAATGATATGCTAGAAAAATTAGCTCATGCAAATAGATGATGAATATGAAAGACAATTGACTCACTTTCTTAACCAAAATATACAAATGCAATGTGTTGGTTCCCAGTTTTACACCTCATACACTTGGCCTTACACACTTGAGAGCAAATGACAAGCAATAATGAAAAACCTACTAGTATGTCATTGTAGTTGGGGAAGTGTTTGGCATCAAGATTAGACCAAACATAGAAAATGACTAAGAGGCACCTATAAAGGGTATGATCAGCTCCCTACTACTTTTGAATCTACCTAAACCAAGGTGAGAGGACCTATGGGTTAACTTTCTCACATGGAGAAATTATGCAACTCAACTTCCATGGGGATTTTTGACACAAGGAATAGATATGACTAGGGCATGACCAAGTTTCCACACTTCATCCATGAAGGTTTGTCACATAAAATGCACAAATTATCTAAGTCATATACAAGCTATTAGAGATAGCAGAGAAATAGAGTACAATCTTGATTTTATAGAATCTTAAACAATATGGGTCAAACAAAAGACTAAAATGCTAGAATTTAAAACACAAACTAAAAACACATTTCAAATATGCAAGATCTTATGCATTTTCAAGGTAAATAATACTTATAGTATGTAAAGGGTGTATTATTTATAAGGTAGGATAGGGTTAGACAAGTTATATGATTAAAAAGGAGGGTGGTGTGTTGGTGGATTCTAAATAATAGGGTGTTTTGTAGTATTTCATGACAATATTCCTTAGCAAAGATTTGGAAAAAACTTTAAATACAAGATAATGGTAAATACCAAATGATTCATTGAGAGACTAGAACATATACTAAAATTAATCTTTAAAATGTTTTTTCTTGTCAAATCTATAAACCTAGGGTGCCCTAACAAGTTATTCAATGACCTATCCTAAAGTAATGTAGAAAGAGTTTATAATCTAAGTCTATTCTCAAAATGATAACCAATAGTGAGCAAAAACCAAAAAGTCCAATCATCAATTCTTGTAAAACATGTCATTGTACTTCATCAATAGGAAACAATAAAAAACCACAAACATTTTTATTAACATGAATATAAATATTACAAACATCAATACTTTAAAATTCTTTCATGGAAACAATCATGGTGAGATTTCTCTTTTGACAAGGAAGCATAAAGATGTTCTTAAAACTCACTAATGGCTATACAAATGCAACCACCTTAGCAAGGGAGACAAGATCTACACACAACAATTGATCTAAGAATTTTTTTTGTAGAACCTAGACTTAGAAAAAATGAACACCTAAAATAATGACTAACAACAACCTTGAATAGAGGATAAACCCCATATTTATACATTTCAAAATTGGGACTGTGGGTCACAACTTTCAAAGTTTAAAAACAAACTTACAAGTCCACCAAGATGCTTCCAGTTAGAAAATATTCCCTTGTCATGCCTAAAATCTTTATCTATTTGAAAGAAAACTCATAACTCTAATTGTATCTATGAGAAAAGATAAATATTTAGAGCACATCCTTTGATTTTATGGTGGGAGATGCATTTTACATGAGTTAGAAGGAGAATATATATGGTAGAGGGCTGAACAAACTTTGTCATTATGTGCAACTACCTGGGGATGCTCTCGACCACTTGCTTATACAGCTAGAAACTTATGGATAGATGCCCTATTTCTCATGCATGCCATGGAACAAATTGACTTTTCCATGATTCCCTTGTAATATTCTAGATCCATGGCCATTTGAATAATCTTCTTTAGAGTGGCCCACCTTGGACTTATAAACCTGTAATATGTTTCTATGGAGGAACTTGGGCAAACACAATAATGAAAAATGAAAAAGGCATAGGTCATCTTCAACCTTTTACTTTTTGGCTCTAACTTGTATTTTCACATTTTAGCACTTTTTATTATTTCATTTTTTTAATGCATAAATGCATTATTTTCAACTTTTGACCTAATTGAGAAAATTCTAAACCCTCTTGCTAATTTTCATATTGCAAATTTATAGGATGGAAATATTCAAATGAGCACATAAGGGATTAATAAAGCCAGATTAAATTGTAATGCATTGATCTTTGTCTATTCCATTTTTTCAAAAGTAATTTTCTCTTCTTATGTAGGATTTTTCTAATATCAACACCAGATCATCAATCATACAAGCATAAACCCTTTCATACTAGCATGTCATAATTATAGTAGAAACATCAACAAGTTACAAGTGCTTTGTCGTCTTTAGATTTATTGTGGAGGCACCATGCCTCATTTTCTATTTATCCTACTCAACCTGCTACCATTGGTGAAAGCTCCACCAACTAGTTTGCATAGGGTCCTATTATTTATATGATGTGTATGCCAATGTGGCATCACCATATCACTTTGTTCATTAACTTGAAATGTGATTATTTCCCCTAAGAAAAGTGTTAACATGTCATTAGGTCTAGATCATTGAACAATCCACCTAAGACTAGAATTTCCAGGTCCTTATCTACATGATGAATGTGAGCATGCCACATGATAGCCCTATGGGTTGTCAACATCCCATTGTCATTAGATTTTTATTATGATTTGTTAAATCCTTATCAATAGCCCCAAGATTCTGCCACTTGGATAATCTATGGATTTATACATCTTGCATAGTCAATCTTTACCAGGTTAGCACCATTCTACCACATGGTTGATCCTCATTCAGCCCACATTTTTTGACAAGTTAGATCTCACTTATGTCATTTATCTTGAATAATGATCAAATGTTAACCATTGATCTAAATCTAAAGGATTAAATGTTATTAGTCATCTATTATGGATTAAATTTGATGTCCATGTGCCCATCATTTAACATCCATAGGAACACCTCTGATGAGCATGTGACCATCATTTTTAAGCCCCAATAGATAATCATCAAGCTTAATTTTATGTCCTTGCACCCATAATTTGACATCTTCTTGAACGTCATTGATGGGCATATGACCATCAAATTTAAGCCCCAATATATAGTTATCATGGCTTAATTTTGATGTCCACATCCTTGTCATTTGATGTTCACATGAATTTATTTGATGGGCACATGAATATAAAATTTAAGCCCAAATATGTAGTTATTATGCCTCAAATTTGATGTCCATGCACCCATCATTTGACATTCACATGACCATCAATGATGTTTATGCGATCATAAAATTTAAGCCATTATAATGGTTGAGCTTAATTTTGACATCTACATGAGTGTAAAAGATATATACATGGTCATAACACTACTTGTTCAAATTTTTTAAATCTTTCATTTTAATTCAAAAAAAACATGAAGGCATTGTTAGTAATTTGATTTGTCAAGGCCAAATTATTACTCCTATCATTCAAAACTTTCAAGAAATCATTCAAGAACCCTTTAAATTTGGGAATTATGGCCTAAAATCACTAATTTTCATAAAAAATGTGAGAAATGGATTTTTAATGGGTCATTTTCATTTCAAAATAGCATTTTAAAGTTCAAATATTTAAATAATCTAGCACATGGGGTCAATTTTGAAGGAAATTAAGGATTTTGAGAGCTTTAGGTGGTTTTAAGACATTAAATTTTTTACACAAGGTCATCATGAATTTAGGAAAATTTTAAAAAAAATCATGCCTATTGGATTAGTGTATATACTTTCTATTTTGTAATAGTCCTCAACATGGTCGTTGGAGATCACCATTGGAGCAAGCATCTTTCTGGAGTGCCATAGAAGATTGTAAGTCTAGGTAAAAGTTTTAAAAGCATGTAATGATGTTTTTACATCATAATAAGACTTTTAAAGAGTGTCAAAACTCAAAATTCTAAGCAAACCATGCTCATATAAGGTTTTGAAAGTAAACATGCATATAGGCCAAGCAGGGGTTTTTTAACTTTTCAAGTAAAATGTGATTTTAGAGTATTTTTATAACATGTTAAAAACCCCATGATGATTTTTTAAATCATTAGGAAATATTTGAAGATTTATTTTCATTTTGGTGAATTTTTCATTTTTTGCAATTCTAAACACCCTTCCAAGCCTCCTATTAAGATTCTCATATATTTCACGACATGTGGAGTTTGGATAAATGATCTTAATATGTTTTTAGGAAAATATTTAATTATAATTCATTAAAAATTGAGACTATTTGATGATATTTTAATTTATGAACAATCATTAAGAATGTAGGCAACTCAGAATGCAATCAAAACCCCACAGGCAAATTTATCCACATGATAAATTTTCTTATATTTTACATGGGAACATAATATTTTCAAGGATGTTAAGTATTTTATTTTGATACACATCAATTGAAATATTTTAGGATTTGGAGGTATGTATTTCATAAACCATTATTTTGAAGATTTAGCTTCAAAGCCCTCCTAAACCCTCAAAAAACTAGTTTTGCAATAAGTTAATTTTATTTCCATAAAATAATCTTGGATAAACCTAACACATTTTAAAATTTAAATCTCACTTAGATAGGATTCCATAAATTCCAATTTTATGCATGTAATTATATAGATGAGGGAATAAATCATGTTTTTTGTGGAAAAAACATGTAAAATGAAGTATAGGACACTTCAATGAAATATAATCAGTGGAGATAAAATCATAAGACTTTTTATTCATCAAAAAAATTTAATTTGGTCATAAATAATCCCAAAAGTGTCCCAATTAGCTCAATCAACATGGCCAATCTAAAGGAAAATAGAGCAAAATAGGCCTAGTCAACCCTATTGACTAAATGGCGAGTGTTTTCTCATCAAAATAAAATATCTTGTGATGATAAAAGCTTTTGCAAGTATATTTAATTATTTTTTTAGTTTTCATGGCATATTTTTATAGGTTTAATGGATTCCAAATGCAAGAAGATAGGCTATTAGGCCTAATTGCCCTAATAGGCTTCATTGGTCAATCAAACAAGTAAAGAATGGCATTGAAAATATATCAAATGAATTAATTTTGTATTTAATAAATGAAATATATTTTTTTAATTTTATATATAATTATAAATTTAAACCACAATTTTCAATTCATGAAATTTGAGCTCACATTGAGTTAACTAGTCCTTAAGGGTCAAATCTCTTTGGTTGACTAGTTTGACTAGTTTCATACATCTCCCATGCTTTTCATGAAATATTAAGAAATTAAAGAACTTAAACCCACTTTTAATATATATTTATCATCCAATTTATATCATTATTTTATTTTAGTGAAGGTTGACAAGTCAACATGGGCCCACCACTTCTCAATTTTATGCCAAAAATGAAGAACATGCAATTTTTGAAGACTTGGAAGATTTTAAAGCCTTTATTTAATATTGTAAAATATTTTAGTCCTATTTTAACTCAAATAAGACTAATAACTATATTTTCCAAGCCACTTTGGCTCTAATTAAGGTTTTATACTTATATATTGTCTTTTTGAAGCCATTTTTCATTAATTTTTGAAGCAGAGCCAAAATTGCAATTGACACCATTTATCAAATAAAGAAGCTTTTTTGAAAATGTTTTTTGGATCAGAATAAAGTGTAATTTGAATGTGTACCAACATAAAAGTGGCATATAGTTTCTATTTTTTTAGGTCCTTTCCACACTTACTATGAAAATATCATCATCTACAAGTCATTTAAAAAGCTAGGATTTGAATTTGCTTTACAAACTTCTTTCATGTATTCTTTTGAATTACTGATGTTCAAGATTCAATATAGTGTTTTCTTTCAAATTCATATGTGTGTCTTACTCAATTTTAGAAAAAAATTTAGATAATATCAATCATTTAGGTGCATCACTCCATTTAGATGGGATTTCCCATTTCAGTTTCCTTCTCCCTTTTCATCCCAAAAAATAAAAATAGTTTAGTTTTTAAAGATAAATCTTAATGGAACTAGCCATCTTTAGAGGTTATTATAAATATATATTCACCCACACTCTAAGAATTTCCAATTGTATTAGCTAGAGAGAAGGTGTGCCTTATACATATTCAAATAGGGTACTCTCTAAAGTGATAATAGTTCTTAGCATGCCCAGTGGAACATTATTTAGAAGATCAATGCAACTTTTAGACACTTAAAACTAGTTATGAACATCAGGGATCATTTCAATATTGATTACTTTCAATGTTTGGTTTACTGATGGTCTCCAATGGCTTGTTTCATTAAGTATCCATATGATCTTCACTATAATAAATATGACCAACCACACTATGATCCTCACTAGGAGTTTGAGGATCTATATCAAGTATATATGCAGGATTACTACCCAGATCCTCGATATGGATAGTCAATCCACCTTAATATTTCCCCTTACCAGTCTTATCATGGTGATTTTACATCTATCCATTCCATACCAACACTTAAACAAACTTTAGTGAGCCTTAAAAATCATGCACTAGAGTTGTATTCATAGAACTATTATAGCCAAGATACCCCTAATCACTAGATCCATTATGTGAGAGGGTCATTAAAGCAAATAAAAGAGCAATGGGCACCTATTGAGAGGACAAATTGGGGCAATCTCACTGGTAAATTATGGATATAAGTGATTACATTCAAAGCATTGAAGATAAACTAAAAGGCCTTAAAAAATAATAGGTTCAACTTCAACCTTATTATATGCCATCCATTCCTCCTCAAAAGACCATTACAAGAGCCCCTTTGAGTTTGCCAATTTCTTCATATGTGTCTTAGACCTTCCCCTCTTAGAGATCTATCCAAGAGAACTATCAAAGAAAGAAAGAGGTTACTATGGGATAACCTACTATTGAGACCACTAACCACTTTAAATATAATATATTCTAAGAGAATATTGATAAGCAAATTAGAGATTTGGATCTGAAGAAAAGGAAAGAGGAGGAGAACCAGAATCAAAAGGTCAAAAAAGAGCCTTTATCTTTCCCATCTTAGAACCAAATCATGGATTCAAGCAAGAAAAAGGAATAATCAAGAATCATTCAAGATGTTGAATTAAATCAAGAGATCATTCAACCTTTATCCCTTATTTTTAATAATCCTAAATCATTTCCTTCATGGAAAACCATTCAATAAAAAGTGCATCAGAGAGATGCGGTGAAGGTGATCCAAGAAGAACAACCTCATGAGCAAAATTAGGTATCTATGGTAACTTATATAGATATTTCTCATCTTAATGAACACTTTTAGGGATCTAACATACCACTTTTGGAGCAAAAAACTCTTATTTGTGAGGAAAGTGAATAATATGTAGCTACAGAGATAGAAAATTATGACAATTCTAGTGATCAAGAAGAAGAAATCATAGTTGGGACACCACTTGACAAGGACAAAAATGATTTAATTTTCCATGATGAAAAAGAAGATGACTTGCAAGAGGATTTTCAAGATTCTATATTATTTAAGATAGATGAAGTACAAACAAACATTTTTTCAAAAGGTAGCCATGAAGATAACTCACATAGAGCCATTGCTGAGATGGAGGATATTCCTGATAAAGATGAGACAAGTGCAGCAGATCAAGAAATTTCATTTGACTTCATCCAAAACATAGAAATATGTGATCAACATGTTTTAAATGGTAATTATACTAAAATTTTATGTATTTTCCATTGATCATGATAAATAATCCTTTTGAGATGACTTGGAGAGCTTTTGTGCAGAATTTGATGGTCCATCTCCACCCCAAGTGGAGATTGATGAGTCTCGTAAAAATTACTATTGTAGCTATTCATCAGGAAGAAATTAAAGTCATATTACAGCCATGTTTGGATGCTTATCAAGGATATAAAGACTTTAAAAAAATATAGCTTTAAATGAAATCAAATGAAGACATCAATTCAAGTATACTAGTTGAATTTCCAATACAATCATTGAATGAGAATGTGTCAAATCATGATCACCCTATGAATGAGGCAGAGATAGTAGTCTTGATGTAACAAAGAAAAATATGGAAGATGATTGGATCTTAGATACATATCTTAAATCCATACACATAAGAATGTAAGTTGAAGTCCTAACTGCATCATCAAGAACATATGAACATATAAGTGCTCCTATTTGCAGAAGAGAGCTATCAAAAGGAAGCAAATACATTTCAAAGTTCCATAGTACATCAAATAGCTTTCCATTTGATCTAGGAGGGCCAGCAAGGTGGAGGTTAGTTTATACATAATAGACTACCTTTTTTTTCTCTAAGTGAATATTTGCACATGCTTTTAGAAGTGGTTTTTTCCTCTTCATGTTGTTATTTCTTATAAGTGCACATGTGCACATGTTTTTTGTTGTTTGTGTCAGTTTCTCTTGTTATGTATTGATCTACAAGATTTCCTAGTTTTAGTGTATATCTAAGTCTATCCTTGTTAGATTTTATAATTTATTTGACCATCAGGCTGGTCAACCCCCAAAAGTCACCAAAATTGTTAGTAATTTGACTTGTCAAGGCTAAATTACTACTCCTATCATTCAAAACTTTCAAGAAACCATTTAATAGCCCTTTAAAGATGGTAATTATGGCTTAAAATAAATATTTTTGGTAAAAAATTTCAAAAATGGATTATAAATGGGTCATTTTCATTTCAAAAGAGCATTTTCAAGTTCAAATATGAAAATAGTCCATGCACAGGGGGTCAATTTTGAAGGAAATTGAGGATTCTGAGAGCTTTAGGTGGTTTCAAGACTTAAAATTTTGTAAAAAAGGTAATAATTACTTGAATAAAATTTTTAAAATATTTCATGGCCATTGGATGAGTGGAGATACTCATTGTTTTGTAACAGTCCTCAACATGTTCGTTGGAGATCACCATTGGAGCATGCATCATTTTAGAGTGCTACAAAATCTTATAAGTCCAAGTAAATGTTTAAAAATAATTATATTATGTTTTTAAATAATTTTAAGACCTTTAAGTATTTCACAACTCTAAATTTTAAGCCAACCATGCTCATATAGGGTTTTACAAGCAAATAGGCATATAGGCCAAAAAGAGGTTTTTTGAATTTTCAAGTAAAATGTGATTTTAGAGTGTTTTGATAGTATGGTATAGAACCCATGATGATATTTTTAGGAATTTTTAATTATTTGAAGATTTATTTTCATTATGGTGAATTTTTCATTTTTTGCAGTTCTAGACACCCTTACAAGCCTCCTATTCAGATGCTCATATCCTTCACTACATGTGGATTATGGATGAATTATCTTAGTATATTTTTATGACCTATATTAAATTATAATTCATGAAAAATTAAGACCATTTTAGGTTATTTTATTTATGAACAATCATTAAGAGCATAGGCAGCTTAGAATCCAATCAAAACCCCATAGGCATATTTCTCTACATGATAACTTTTCATATATTTTACATGGGAACCCAATATTTTAGATATGTTATCAGTTTAATTTTATACACATCAATTGAAATATTTTGTGATTTTAAGGTATGTACTTCATGAACCATCATTTTGAAAATTCAACTTCAAAGCCCTCCTAAACCCTCAAAAAACTATTTTTGAAAAAAGTTGATTTTATTGCAATAAAATAATATTGGATAAACAAAAAAAAATCAAATTTCAAGTAAACTTATAGAGGATTCCATAATTTTCAATTTTATGCATGGAATTATACATATGAGGGAATAAATCGTGTTTTTTTGTGGAAAAATCATGTAAAATGAAGTACATGACACTTAAATGAAATATAATCAATGGATATCAAATCCTAGGACTTTTTATTCATCATAAAATTTTATTTTGGTTATAAATCATCTAGAAGTATCCCAACTAGCTCAATCAAAATGGCCAATCTACAGGAAAATAAAGCACAATAGGCCTAATCAACCCTATTGACTGAATGACGAGTGTTTTCTCATCAAATTAAAACATTTTGTGATGAAAAAAGTTTTTCTAGGTATATATATATATATATATATTTTTAGGTTTCATGGTATCTTATTTTAGGTTTAATGGAGTCCAAATGCAAGAAGATAGGCTATTAGGCCTAATTAGCCTAATAGGCTTAATTGGTCAATCAAGCAAGTAAAGAATGGCATTAAAAATATATCAAATGAATTAATTTTAGAGTTAACACATGCCATATGTGTTTTTTAAGTTTATATATCATTATAAACTCAATCCACAAGTTCTAAGTCATGCAAGTTGAGCTCAAGTTGAGTTAACTAGTCATTAAGGGCCAAATCTCGTCAGTTGACTAGTTTGACTAGTTTCGTGCATCTCCCATGCTTTTCATGCAAGATAAGGAATTCAAGAAATTAAAACTACTTTTAATATGGATTTATCTTCTAATTTATGGTTTTATTTTCATTAAATTAAGTTTGACAAGTCAACATGGGCCCACCACTTCTCAATTCTATGCCAAAAATGAAAAACATGCAATTTTTAAAGACTTGGAATATTTTAAAGCCTTTATTTAATATTTTAAAAATATTTTAGTCTTATTTAAACTCAAATAAGACTATCCATCTCTTTTCCATTCCAATTTGTCTTTATTAAAGGTTTTAAAATTATATATTGGCTTTTTGAATCCATTTTTCATTAATACCTGAAGCAGAGCAAAAATTGTAATGACACCATTTATCAAATAAAGAAGATTTTTTGCATATATTTTTTGGATCAGAATAGAGAGTAATTTTTATATATACTATCATAAAATTTTCATCTACTTTTCCTTTTTTCAAGTCCTTTCCACACCTATTATGAAAATCTCATCCTCTCTAGGTCATTTAAAGAGGTAGGATTTGAATTTGCTTTGCAAACTTCTTTTAGGCCTTCTTTTGAATCAATGATGTTCAAGATTGATTGAAAAGTTGTATTTCAGATTAATATGTGTGTATTACTTATTTTTAGAAATATTTTAGATAATATCAATCATTTAGGTACATCACCCCATTTAGACAAGATTTTCCATTTCAGTTTCCTTCCCCCTTTTCATCCCAAAAAATCAAAATAGTTTAGTTTTTAAAGACAAATATTAAGGAAACCATACCTATATGGGGATTATTCTCAATGAAAAGTCACCTTCACTCTGAAAAGTTCCAATTTTATCAGTTAGAGAGAAGGTGTGCCTTGTACATATTCAAAGAAGGTGCTCTCCAAAGTGATAACAAGCACCAAACTTGTAGGAGATATTAATGGCATCTAAAATACTAATGCAGTGTGATCCTTTGACCATGAGATACTTTTCATGCAAAATTAAAAAATGTATAAGTACACTAACTATTCCATTTCTACATTTACTTTGAGCTCTATTGAAGAGGTCCTCATTCTAGCTTGCACCATCAATCATGTTTACATGAGTCAATTATGGGTCATTGATCTCTATGCATAGCGCCTAGTCATTTGTTCTATTTTCCATTTGATTTCTTGATAGGGTCCCCACAATTCTTATACTTATCACCATTTCACTCATCTCATGGATTTTTCTAAAACATTGGCCTTCTACGTTCTATTGATAAGGATCTGTATGCTTCACCATGTACCATCGAATGATGAGAACCTATTCAACTTTTAATCATGCCCTATAAGCTCAATAATTATGCAATATAGGTGAATTTATTTTAAGATTTTGGTCATCAAGCCTTTTGGTCTTTGATACTTTTTTCTTCAACATTCTTATCTTACAACAACTTGGTCTTTGAAATAATTATTTTGAACATTTTGTCCATGACATTCCTGTCTTTGGAATTTAGGTGTTTGGTAGAATAATTGTGGGATTTTTATGCCTTAAGAATTTTTTGGGGCCTCTTTATTTTTGACACTTCTACTATTGGGCCCTCTATTTATCGGGATAATTGTTTTGGACATTTTATCTAGGATAATCTTCCTAAAACATTGAACTCTCTTAGACACTTCTACTATAAAAATTTGGTCTTCATCATCTTTATCTTCTTTGGGACAATTATTTTGGACATTTTGTTCAAAAAAATTTCCTTGAAGAAATTTATCTTTGCACTTTTACCAAATAAATTAAACTTTTCACTTTTGCCAAAGAAATTTAAACTTTACATTTTTGCTAAAGAAATTAAACTTTACACTTTTGTTGAAGAAATTTGAAATTTGCACTTTTGCAAAAGAAATTGAATTTTGTTGAGCTTTTTGTGTAGGAAAAATAACCAAATGAAAAGTACCCTTAATACTTGTTTCCATAGAAAAAAATTCCAAAACAAATATATATGTGATCTTTTTGCCACAGACAAAAAATATAAAACAAATAAGTCTTCAAAATATTTATATGAACATTTTCTATGAAACAAATAAATCTTTATACATACTAAGGAAAGACCACATTACACTTAGCTAATTTAACATGAACTTGACCTTTGAGTGAAAATTTGAAGATAGAAAATGGGCTAAGGACTTAATCATTTATACTCAACTCGGGTTGGACTTAGGTACTTTCACTTGATAAGGGATCAATTGCTTTAATTAAATTTTGGGTACTAACATGGGCTCTCACCCAAGGATTCATACCCCCTACAAGTGTGCAAAGAACCCCAAAACATAAGACTAGGTGCCAATCCATTGGGTCACAGATTTAAGACTTAGCAATTTGGGAAAACACCCATGAAGGCTCAATAAAACATGGTAGACTAATAAAAATAGATCAAGAGGATCTAAAAATAAACACATGATAGAAACACAAAAGGAAACTATACAAATAAGGTCCAAATTAAAGGGGTGACAAAGCAATGAAATAATAAAAATATAAAATTATACACTATATACTAATGTACATAGGTTATGGACTCAATCAAGGAAGTGTTTTAGATGTCTACCATTGACTGGTAGATCTAGTATTTCACCATCCAAGTATCTCAAGAAGAAATTATGTTCCCTAATCTGATAACCAATGAAATAAGGACCCATCCACAAGGCATGAAATTTTTCATGCTTTCCTTTCTCTTCATGCATGTTGTCCCAAATTAGAACTAGATCACCTACTTGGAAGGTTCTTGGAGTGACCTTCCTATCAAATATCTTTTTTAGATTTTCCTTTAACTTGAGGTATCCTTCATAAGCTTGTCTTTTAATTTCATCAAGCTTAATAATTTGGTTCATCCTACTTTCATAGTGGTTGAGTTGTTCATCATCCTCTAGTTTTTACATAAATTTATAATCTGGCAACTATAAATTCATAAGAAAATTTGCTTGAGCTCCATAAACAAGCTTAAAATTGCTTTTGTCTATAGCTCTCTTGGGTGTGATCCTATCATCCCATAGAGTAAACTTTAGTTGTTCACCCCACTCCTTGCTTGCTTCTATAGTTCATCTAATGATTTTGAGCAAGTTATTATTATTATATTATGTTTTCCCATTGCCTTGAAGGTTATAATTATAAGCATAGGTCAGTTTAATCCCATACTCTTTGAATAATGCCACTAAAGGTTTGGCTTTGAAACTCATGACATTATCTGTAATAACTTTGATATGCATATTGAATCTAAAAATAATCTAATTTAGCAAGAAATCCATAACTACTTGGTGTGTTGCTTTATTTGTAGGGATTGTTTCAACCCATTTTGTGAATTATTCAATTAACTAGTATCCATCTATGTCTAGCACTTGATGAATCAAAAATTTCTCAAATGAAATTCATTCCCCATTTTCTAACTTAGCCTTTAATCATCACAAGCTACAAGGGAAGAGAACATAAAGCTTTCATCCTCCCAGTAAATCACTAGCATTTTTTGCATTTTTTAACTTTTTGAGTAACAGCTTTAAACAATGATGGCCACCAATAACCAGCTCTTAGAATTTTATGAGTTATAACCTTAGGTGAAAAATGGCCACCACACACTCCATTATGGACGTCTTCAATCAGGTTATCAGTTTGTTCTTCTAACACACATCTTAGGATAACCCCATTTGGATTCTTCCATGTTAGTCCACTCTTAGTCAAGAGGTATTTTTTGGAAACAAGTTTGAGAGTTCTTTGATTTTTATCCAAGTCAAGGGGATAATTCAAATTTTGAAAGTAGTAAACAATATCTCTATACCATAGAGATATGTTAAACTGACCTAATGAATCATCAACATTAAATACAATATTGTTTACCTCAACAACTTACAAATTGGTCTCAACCATAAGCTTGGCTAGACCCATCCTCCTACTAACTTGATTATTTAAATATCAATGTCTTACTCTTGTAACTTATTGACCCACCTTCATCTCTTGTTGGATACTTTATTCTAAGTCAAGATGTCCTTAACCATGGTATGTAAAACATAATCAACAATATTTAAAATCAAAATATAAGGCCTGAATGTCTTGACAAATTTCAAGAAAGTGAAAGCTTGCTTTTCCATGATGGTATATTTCAGTTCATGGCCTTGCATAGCTTTGCTAAATAAATCTATGGGATACTCATGACCATCTTCATTATGTTGTAAAATAATAATATCAATAGTATTATATGATGTAAAAGAGAATGTTTGAAATGACTTAGTGTAATTAGGGATGACTAGAATAGGGGTAGACTTTAAAGATCCCTTGATGTCATTGAATGGTTGTAAGGCCTTCTCCTCACACTTGATGATTTGGTCCTTATTAAACATAGAAGTAAGAGGCAAAGTGATCTTTGTAAAATTGGACACAAACCTCCTTACAAAGTTAATTTATCTAAAGAAAGATTGAATTCCTTTCTTGGACTATGGGATAGGCACTTTGTCAATGGATTCAACCCTTTTGGGGTCAATCATGACACCATCCTTGAGCACTATATATCTAGGTAACTTGTAATTTTGTACTCTAAAGTGCCACTTTTTTAGATTAAGTGAAATGTTTAAATCCTTACATGTGATCGACACCTTTTTTAAATGCTTTAAATGCTCTTCTCTAGTCTTGGAGTACATAGCAATGTTTTCCTAATACACAATAATGAATTAGTTAACTATCCCTATAAAATCAATGCCTATAGCTCGTTAGAATATTACACCAGTATTCATCAACCTAAAAGGCATCCTCTTATGTACATACATGCCCAAGGCATTGTGAATTTAGTCTTGGATCTCTCATATTCCTTCACCATAACCTAATTGTATCTAAAGAAATCATCTAAAGTAGACAACATCTCTGATCCTATAACACTCTATAGAAGGTTATCCATATTGGGTAAGGGATAATTATCTTTTAAAAAAGATTTGTTCCTTTTATTAAAATCCACACATAAGCATTATCACCATTCTTATTTCTCAAAGGGACTAAAATTTCCACCCATGATGAATACGTGATGGGCTGAATGATTCTACCATCCCTCATCTTCTTTAATTTTTCCCTTATCTTGGTGGCCAAGATGGGGTTAATAGGTCTTTATTTTTACTTGAAAGCTTTTTATTAGGATACAATGGGGTGCCATTATGTAATATATCTTCCCTATATTCTTTCATCTCCTAATAAGACCATGCTAAATAATCATGGTACCTTTTAAGTAGCTACATGTAATCTTTCTTCTCATTTTCACTTAGGTGAGTACCTAGCCAAACCTTTCTTGGATTCTCATGAGAACCCAAGTCATACTTAGTCACATTTTTTGAGATGAATGAGTCTCTTGATTTGATTCTATTTGGTTCATCAAAAGATGCTTCTAAACTTACCAATCCTCTAGGAATCATGATTGTCTTTAGTTGAATGATGTCCTTCCCAAAAAATATTCCCTTCCTATCACAAACCTAAACTATAGATTTCAAGTCTGTGAGTTGATCATGGAACTCAACCTTATAATTTATAAACCTCTTAATCTGGTTATCATCATCAAACACCTACCAATGATGAACATTGTCTGGGATTAAAGGCTAAATAAGCACCTTCACTTATTATTGAAAATGAGGTCTCATATTTGCAATATCAAATTGAGCACCTAACCTTACAAGTCTATCAAATTCTTCAATGAAACTTCTATCATGATAAAAAGTGTTGAATGTATCAAAGAATTCAATCAAATCCCAAACAACATTCTGATATTGTTTTGACCTTTTATTTTTGGTGGCATAATCTCTACAGACCTGCTTTACCACTAACTCATAATCACCCTTTATAATCAAACTTTTAATTTCATATTCATGAGCAATCCTTAAACCAAGTAAGAGTGCCTCATACTCAATAGTATTATTCATACACTCAAAGGAAATTTGAAAAGAAAACATGAAACATTTACCATTAGGGGCATATAAGACAACTCTAATTCTATTTTCAAGATTGGAGCAAACCCTATCAAAACACATCTTCCAAACTACACTTTTTTTGTCTAGTTCAACATCAAGAACAATAGGTTACTCACTAGTATCAACATTCCCAACAAAGTTGCCTAATTCAACATCTATGTACAATACTTCATTTAAATCACATTTTAGATCTTTAATTACATGTAACATCTTTGGCTCTATATAAAGATTAACCATATTACCATCCAATGGAATGGTGGCATAAAATAATTCCATTTATATACTTCTACCCATGATAGTAGCCCATTTTAATGATACCATCATCCCCCACTTAGGTGGGAAATATACAACTACCATGTCTATAGTTAGATACTTTCCTAGATGCACTACCAACTATACTACCAACCTTTGACTTATACAACAATATGAACCTCTCATGAGTCCATGGCGTAAAATTTTCCAAAGGATGATGTAATCTTCACTCTAATCTCATTTATGACACCCAAGAGCATTACATTATAATAATATCTAGAGTTAAACATATAGTTGTGAAAAATTAGACCATTTATCAATAGGGTTGTGTAAAATGGATCCTTATTCAGCTGACTTTCTACAACTATAGTCCCCAAATAGACCTCTAGAGCAGGTTCAACAACTTCTTTTGATTCTTCATCACTTTCTAAGGGTGTTTGGGGTAACTCAATTTTATTTGTAACTAAATTCTCACCAAATTATAAATATTTAAAGGCCCTCTTCCTATGTTCAGGTATTTTTAATAATTTAAGTGACACGATGACTTTCAATTGGCTCAATACTTGGGCCATATCACATATGCTATATTAAGGAAGAGGAGTATTTGGTGGAAGGGTAACAACACCTTTAGTTGGAACATAGTCATTCAAGGTATATAGTTGATTAGGCTAGGGTGGATCTAAATCTTTAATAACAATCTTCAAAGTTGGATTAGTTTTATCATCATTCGTAGCCTTAGGGATACTAAACAATATGGGTACTCTATTTTTGGCTAGATCACCTCTAGGATTAGCAAATTGGGATATAGGCACTGGTTTTAAATATTTAGTTATTTATGTAGTTTTATTAGCCTCATTATTAATATCCCATATCTTTGGATTTGAAGGGGTATTGTCTTCAGGAGAATTAGTTTGATATTTTCTTCTCAAGTGATACTCCTCTTGGGAAATTACTTCATAGATTAGCAGCTACCTATCCTCAACTAAAAAAAATTTCCCATCATATTTCTTAATCATCATAGAACATAAGAAATCAAAATCATGAATGGGTAATTTATATTCCTATTCTATGTTAACATCATAATCAAATTTAAGAGTTGGGATATTTACCTTCTCAACTGCACTCTAAAATTGATCAACAATAGTAGCACTCAATAATTCTATGGATATAATCATTTCACTTTGAGGGATTTGAAATTTCAACATCAATATCTCATCATCAGATGATGTAGACTCAAGTTCATCCATATCTTCATCAATTATTTTAGTTATATCACATGGAGGATGTGGAAGGAAGCACTTGTCATGCCAATCAATATCAATGTCACAATTTGAAGCATTCACCTTATAATTTAAAGGATCAGGGACTTCTTTTCCATCCCCTCTATTCTAATTTATATATATTATTTATTCATGTGCAAGCCTCTTCCCTCTATCACTATCTTGATGGTGGAAAGTAGGCCTTCCTTATGCTTGATTGAGATTTAGATCCCTCTCTTAGCTGGTAGACATATGAGGAATCCCATTTTCAACTCTAACCAACTTATATGACATTTATTTGATAGTAAATGCCAAAGTTTTAATATTCTCCTCAAGGTTGGTTGTCTTTGTGGATTGTATTTTCTAGATTGACCAATTTTACATCAACTTACTTATTCAGGGGCTTTCCCACAACCTTTATGTTATTCTCAATTTAGATGTCCATATTAAATACCAACTGTAGGTTAATGGGAGCCTTATCCCTTAAGTAGTGTATAACCTTCTTGTTAAAGTAATCAAAATATTGTATCAAACACATTATTTTGTTGGGCATGATGTTTTTGGGTAGTTGCATCATAGTTTTGTTAAACTGTGTATTAAAGTCTTAAACACACTCATTGGGGATCTTCTTAATATTTTCAAATTCAACCAAAAGAAAACTTAGATCAATCTTATCACCATAATAAATTCTAAAAAAAAAAATCATCTCTTCCCATGAATCAATGTATTTAGTGGGAAGAGAGTTGAACCACTCATGATCATCTTCCTCTAACATGTTCACAAATAGCTTGATGCACACATCTTCATACTCGACCTCATAATATTCAATGATATTTTGAAAATCCCTTAGGTTTTGATCACTACTCACATCATTGTTCTTTTGAAAATTTGGGAGGTATTTCCTAACTTCATTTGGGACTTCATTAGGATAACCTTCCATTTCATCAAAATTGATAAGCATAAATCTAGTAATATGAAATGTAGGAAATTCAATCTCATCTAGATTCCTACACCTCATGATTGGTTTAATGGGAGGTTTAATAACAAATGACAAAGGAATGTGATGGGATAAATAAGGTGGACTTAGTGGATCAAACTTTGGAGAGGATTTAGCTTATTGATAAGTTGGGTAGTACATAGGACTATAGGTTTCAGAGTTGGTAGGAGAGCTATGATAGTCCTCAATAATAGGGGTTGATAAATAGTTTAATATTATTAGAATCTTGATAACCCTTAGTAGCTAAACTTTTCCCTTCAATAGGCCTCCAAACTTATCCCACTATCCTTGGATGAATACTTAAAGGAGAGATGACTTTTTTTTATGTGTCACCTTTGAAAGATGATCTCAATCTTTCCAAATTTACAAACAAGAAAATACTCAAAGTTTAAAATTCACAAAATAATATTCAGAATAAGTACTGATATTTTTTGAAACTAGATGATAAAAATTGGAGTCACCACTAGAATCATAATTCTATAATATAACATTTAACAAACTGATAGTGATACATGATGAAAACACATTTTGCTAAAGATAATGATGAGAATAAAAGCAAAGACACTAAAAATTTTAGAATAATGTTTAAAAGATTAAAAACATCTTTAAACATGTAATGTTAACATATCTTTGCAATAAATGTAGTAGAATTCAAATTTTCAAGCCTTAAAACTTCCTGGCATGTCCCTAGTGGAGTGTTATGACATTGATGGCCAAGATAGTCAAATCAGTGCAGTAACAATAGAGAACTTCACAAGATGAAATACTTATTATCTCTCTACAAGATTCCCTATCAAAAATAGTACCATAGGTGTCTTTTCAATTTTTAATCCCCAACAATGGTGTTAGAAGATTGTTGGTTCCTATTTATACACCTCATACACTTGGCCTTGCACACTTGAGATAAAATGGTAAGAAATGATGAAAAACTTGGTAGTATGTCATTGTAACTGGTGAAGGGTTTATCATCAAGATTAGACCAAATGTATAAAATGAATAAGAGGCACCTACAAATGTTATGGTTAGCTCCCTACTACTTTTGGCTCTACCTGAACCAAGGTGAAAGGACATATGGGGTAACTTTCTCATATGGAGAGATTCTACAATTCAACCTCCATGGGTATTTTTAGCATAAGGAACATATATGACCAAGGCATAACCAAGTTTGCACATTTCACCCATGAAGGGTTGTTACATAAAATACACAAGTTCTCTAATTCATATACAAGCTACTAAAGATAGATAGGAAAGAGAAGGCAATCTTTATTTTATAGAATATTCAATAACATGGGTTGAATAAAAGATTGCAATGGTAGAATTTAAAACACAAACTACAAACCTATTTCAAATATGCAATATCTTATACATTTTTAAGGAAAATAACACTTATAGTATGTAAATGGTATATTATTTATATGGTAGGATAGGTTAGGACAAGTTAGATGATTAAAAATAAGGAGGGTGGTGTGATGGTGTCTTCCAAACATTACGGTATCTTATAGTATTTCATGACAATATTGTCTTATAAAAAATGCATAAAAATATTCAAATGTAAGAAAATGGTAAATACATAATGATTCCCTATGAGACTAAAACATATACTGAAACTAATCTTTCAAATGTTTTTCCTTGTCAAATCTATAAACCTAGGGTACCTTAACAAGATATTCAACAACCTATCCTAAAGTAATACCAAAAGAGTTTATAATCTAAATATATGCTCAAAATGATAGCTATTAGTGAGCATAAACCCAAATTTCCAATCAAAAATTATTGAAAAACATCTCACTACACTTCATCAACAAGAAACAACAAAGAACCACAAGAATTTTTATTAACTTGAACATAAATATTACAAACATCAATACTTAAAAATGTTTCCATGGGGACAAGCATGGTGAGATTTCTCTTTTTACAAGGGAGACATAAATATGCTCTTAAATATCACTAATGATTGTATATCTACAACCACCTTAGCAAGGGAGACAAGATATACACACAATAATTGATCACAAAAAAAATTATATAGAACCTAGACTTAGAGAAAATGAACACCTAAAACAATGACCAAAAACAACCTTTAATAGAGGATAAACCCCTTATTTATAAATTTTTAAAATTGGTACTATGGATCACAACTTTCAAAGTTTCAAAATAAACTTTCATGTCCACCAAGATTCTTCTAGCTAGAAAATATTCCCTTGCCATGCCTAAAATCTTCATCCATTTGCAATAAAAATCATAACTCTAACTGCCTCTATGAGGAATGATGAATATTTGTAGAACATCCTTTGATTTTATGGTAGGATATGCCTTTCACAGGAGCTAAAAGGAGAATATTCATGATAGAGGTCCAAACAAACTTTTTCATTATGTGCAACTGCTTGGGGATGATCTTGACCACTTGTTTACATAGCTAGAAACTTTTGGATAGATGCCCTCCCTCTCATGCACACCATGGAACAACCTAATTTATCCATGAATCCATAAGAATATTTTGGATCCATGGCCCTTTGATTGATCTTCTTTGGAGTGGCTCACCTTGGACTTGCAAACCTACAATATCTTTCCATGGAGAAGCTTAGGCAAACATAATAATGAAAAATGCAAGACTTAGGTCATCTTTGACCTTTTACTTTTTGGCTCCAACTTGTATTTTCACATTTTATCACATTTGATTCTTTCATTTTTTAATGTATAAATTCATTATTTTTAGCTTTTGACCTAATTGAGCAAATTCTAAACCCTCTTGTTAATCTGTAAATTGCAAATTTATGGGCTATAAATCTTCAAATTAGTGCATAAGGGATTAATAAACCTAGATTAAACTATAATTCATTGAGCATTAAATGTTTCATTTTTTAAAACAAAATTTTATTTTATTATGTAGGATTTATCTAATGTTATTACTGTATCATCAATTATGTGAGCATAAACCCCTTCATATTATCATGCCAAAATTATAGTAGCAACATCAATAAGTTGCAAGTGCTTTATCATCTTCAGATTTCCTATGGAGTCACTATGCCTCATTTGCTATTTAGCCTAGTCAACATGCTTCCATTGGTGAAAGCTCCACCAACTAGTTTACACAGAGTCCTATTATTTATGTGACATGTATGCCAATGTGGCATTGCCATATCACTTTGTTCATTAACTTTAAATGTGATTATTTTCCCTAAAACATGTCTTAATGCATCATTAGGTCTGGATCATTAAACATTCCAACTAAGACTAGCATTGTTAGGTCCTTGTCTACATGATGAATGTGAGCATGCCATATCATAGACCTATAGGTTCTTGACATCCCCTTGTCATTAGTTTTTTATTACTATTTGTTAGATCCTTATCAAGACCCCCAAGATCATACCACTTCGATAATCTATGGCTTTCTACATCTTTCATAGTCAATCTCTACCAGGCTATCACCCTTCTACCATGTGGTTTCTCCTCATTCAGCCCAATTCCTTTGATAAGTTATCTCTTACTCACATCATTGATCTTGAAGCATGATCAAATGAGGATCATTGATCTAGATTCAAAGGATAAAATGTTATTAGCCATCTATTATGGATAAATTTAATGTTTGTGTACCCATCATTTGATGTCCACAAGCTTATCATTAAATATCCACATGAACATCTTTGATGGGCATGTGACCATCAATTTTAAGCCCCAATATAAAATCATTGATCTTCATTTGACATTCACTTCCCATCATTTAACTTCCATGTGAATGTCTTTGACAAGTGTAAAACCATCAAATTTAACACCCAATAGATAGTTTGCATTGCTTAAATTTGACATCCACATGCTCATCATTTGATCTTTGTATAAACATCTTTGATGAGCATCTGACCATAAAATTTAAGCCCTAATAGATAGTTACTATAGTTCAAATTTGACATCCATGCACTCATCATTTGACATTCATGTGACCATAAATGAAGTCCATGTGATTTTTAAATTTAATCCCTAATTTATAATGGATGAGATTAATTTTAAATTCCACATGAGTGTCAAATTTAATCCCTAATTTATAATGGATAATATTAATTTTGACATTTGTATGACTATCATAGATGTCTGCATGACCATCATACTGCTTGTTCAACTTTGTAAAAGCTTGCATCTTGATTCAAAAAAAACATGAAGGCACCAAACTTGTAAGAGATGTTCATGGTGTCCAAAATACTAATGTAATGCAATCCTTTGACCTTGAGACACTTTTCATGCAAAATTGAAAAATGCATAAGTACACTAATCAGTCTATTTTTGTATTTGCTTTGAACTCTGCTAAAAAAGCCCTCATTATAGCTCACACTATTGATCTTATTTGCATGGATAAATTATGGGTAGTCAATCTCTACACATAGGGCCCAGTCCTTTGCTCCTTGTTCCATATAATTTCTTGATAGGTCCTTGTGATGGTAATACTTGTCACCATCTTTCTCATCTTGAGGCTTTATTTGAAACATTAGCTTTCTCTACATTTTCAATTAGGATCTATATGTGTTACCATGTACCATCGATCAATGGGAACTTGCTCAACTTTTAATCATTGCCTATGAGCTCAACACTTATATAATCTAGGAAAATTTATTTGGAGATTTTGGTCATCAAGCCTTTTTATCTTTGAGACTTTTATCTTCGATATTTTTTTCTTACATCAACTTGGTCTTCAGAAGAATTATTTTAGACATTTTGTTTATGGAATTCTTGTCTTCAGCATTTTGGTCTTCAACATAATTATTGTGGGCCTTTTTATTTTTAGCACTTCTACTCTCAGGCCTTCTAATTATCAAGATAAATATTTTGAACATTTTATTCAGGATAATCTCCCTGAAGTATTGAACTCTCTTGAACACTTTTCCCACATAGATTAGGCCTTTAGCATCTTTGTCTTCATCAGGACAATTATTTTACACATTTTTTCTGAAATAATTTCCCTAAATAAATTAACCTTTGTAATTTTTTTGAATAAATTGAACTTTTCACTTTTGCCAAAGAAATTTGAACTTTTCACTTTTTTGAAGAAAATGAACTTTGCACTTTTTCTAAAGAAATTTGAACTTTGCACTTTTGTTGAAGAAATTGAATTTTGTTAGGAATTTTATGTGGGAAAAATGCCCAAAGGAAAATTACCCTTCAAACTTTTTACCATAGAAAAAAAGTTCAAAACAAATGGATCTACAAAATTTTTACCATGGACAAAAAGTCTGAAACAAATAAGTCTTTGAAATATTTATGTGAACATTTTCCTCCCAAAAAACAAGTCTTTAAATATACTAAGTAAAGATAAAATTACACTTAGTCTATTTAACATGAACTTGACCTTTGAGTTAACATTTGAAGATATAAATTTGGCTAAGGACTTAGTCATCTATACTTGACTTGGGATGGACTTAGACACTTTCACTTGACAAGGGCTTAATTATTTTAATGCAATTTTAGGAACTAACACAATGTTGTATATAGCCTAAGATGAATAGAAAAAACTAGGCCAAGCTAGTAAATCTAGGGGGAAATGTAACCCTCTCTATGATATTAATCATACTACTATTGTTGATAATATTCTTACACCTACAATTACACATGTGATATCCATGTAAGGTGTAGGGGAAATAAAAGACCTCGCAAATATTTTTATATATATTCATATGAAATAGACCTATTACCATCCTTTTATAGCTATGTATATTAATCATTTACCTCACCTACTACATGTTCCCTTGATTAGACTATTTCAACTTTTAAAGATAAGGTTTTGTAGTTAGATTAAGGTACATCTCAATCTAATCATATATTAGATTTTATGCATTGTTCCATAATCCATTAGCTCCTAAGATAGAATCATTTCCCCTACCTTTAGTGTCTGTATCTACCAAACTTCCATTATATGATAGAAAATGTGATGGGTAAGTGTACAAACTTGGGGGACAAAAAGTGGCCTACCCATGGATATGATTTTCTTGAAATTTCAAAAATATAAACTTCTATAGATAATTTGAGACATCTACACTCCAAATTTGAATATGGTGTAAGTTCATCAAATGTATCATTTTGAGTCTAGTTTCCAAAACACTACTTTTTTTTAAAATGGTTAAGTATAACTAGGTCAAACATCTACAATTTGAATAGGAACTCTTATTTTTTTGAGAAAACATAGTAGATAGATGACCATGGGGTGCACCTTTTTTCTAGCAGAGTTTAATATTATTTGAAACCTTTTGGGAAAATTTAGATAATATATTATAGTTTGTGACCTATAGTTTTTTATATTTTTTCAATTAATACTTCTTTTTAGTGAATCTTGAAAGTAAATAGATCCTAAAAATTGACAAAAAATTGGATAGTCATCTGTGTGGCACAACTAACTACCTCAAAAAAAAAAAAATTCAAATTTTGTTAATGTGTATAATTAGACCTATTTTGTTACCATCTAACTTGTTTTTCAATTGGATCAACAAAAGACAAATTACATGAATATGTATAGGCATGTATATTTGTAGCATGTAATGGCCCAAAAAAGGCATATTTAGAAATCAACATAGTTTGAAACCTTAAATTAGTCCAAAAATTATAAAAATCATATTTTTGGAAAGAAGAGAGCATTATAATCGTGATGGTATTAAGTTTTTGAATTTTCACATTGAAATTGTTAGTGTATTTGGAAATCAAAGTTGATTTTTTTGTTCTTATCATACCTTTTAAAACTTGGTTGTACATTGATAGTCTAATCCTTTGGCTTGGGAATCCAAGCCATTCCTAAGTGAAAAGATGTGGGAATTGAATTCAAATTTAAATACTATGATCACATTAATAACATGATCATGTTATATATTCTAAACACCGTACAACTTGAGTAGGAGCCATTAGGCCTAGTAGTCTTAAGATTAAATATTGGTTGATTAAGATTATTGTTTGGGACCAATGTTCTTGTCAAGAATTGATAGCATTGAATAATAACTAGATATGTATTAACCTATGAGTCAATTTATTGTTCCTTTGATCCCAATATGGTGTACAATCAGGCCAATAGATCCCAAATTGACATTAGATGGACATATTTCCTTAGATGGAGCTTGGTTGGCCCTAATTACATATCAAAATAAACTAAATACTTGGTTTTTTATTATATGGTGTGTAATTAGAGACCCAATTGACATAATATGGAAATAATTCTTTTCTCAAGACTCATTTAACCTTGATTGTGTATTATATTTAACTAAATACTCAATTAGTTTAATATGGTAAGATATCAAATCCCTAATTGACATTATATTAAAAGAATTCCTTGCATGGGGATTGATTACTCTTAATTAAAGATTGTATTGAAGAAAATACTTTATTGGTTAAATATGATGTGAAATTAGGAAAAAATATTCACAATGGACATTAGATGGACATAATTCATTTTATGGGGTGAAAAATGCCTTGATTGACATTAGGTGGAAGTAGTTAATTACATAATACTTGGGTGTCTCCAATTGTGTATAGTATTGAAAAAATATCAATTGATTTAACATGATGTAATTAGAGACCCAAATGACATTAGATGGATATAACTCTTTGCTTGGGGATTGATTGGCCCCAATTGCATGTCACAATGAACCTAAATACTCAATTGGTTTGATATGGTGTGCAATTAGGAATAATGGAACGTAACCAACATTATATGGAAAAAATTACTTTCATGGGGCTTGGTTGGCCCCAATTATGTATAAGATAAAACCAAATTCATGATTAGCTCAATATAGTTTACAATCAGGGCCAACAAAGTCATAATTGATAGTAGATATATTCAGTTACTTGCATGAACCTTAGTTGGCCATAATTGCATATTTGATTGAACTAAATACTTGGTTGATTCAATATTTTATGTATTTGGGACCAACACAGCCCTTTTTTGATAGTAGAAGATGAAATTTTTTACACAATTCTTATTTGGACTAAATTTCATATTAAATTGAACTAAATATTCTTTCAATTAAGAATTTGATGCACAATTATAATCCCAATTGTTATTAGGTGGATGTAATTCCTAATAAAGGGTTAAATTGGTCTTGATTTCATATCATATTTAATCAAACACTCAATTATTTGAATAAGGTGTGAAATTAGGGCCCTAATTAAAATTATGTTTACATAATTCCTTGGGAAAGCCTCAATTATCCACTATTATCGATCATATGGAACCAAATACTTGATTAGTTCAATATGGTATGTAATCAAGGATAAATAAGCCCTAATTTCCATTATATATGAATGTAATTCCTTAGACACAACTCCTTTGTACCAAATTACATATCAAATTGAAAAAATACTTATTTTTTTAATATGGTGAGAAATTAGATCCCCAATTTATATCATATGGATGAAATTCCTTGCATTGAGGCTCAATAGGCCCCTGGGATAAATTTATCCCCAATTAACATCCTTTATATATAATAAGAATTATGTTCACAAGGATGAAACTAGTTAAAATTACATCACTCGTTACCACAATTGACTTTGTAGGCTCAATATGTGATAATGTGGGGGATAATTGATCCCAAATTCACATTCTTTACCCATAGATCTAGGTTCAAGGAGCTCAAATTTTTCCCAATCGCCATCATGATTGTACCTTATATACCCTAAAACCTAATCCCTAAATTTCCTAGTCCATAAACTCTAAACCATAAATATAAACTCTTTAAACATTGAACCAATCATTTTATCCCAATTTAACATCATTTAGTCTATGAATTAAGCTCACAAGGCTCAGTTTGGTCTAAATCACATGACTAATTACCCCATTTGACTAATTCACTCAATCTAGATGAATACATCCATGGTATAATGACAACCCAAAAACACATTATATAGTCACACATTTGTCCAAGTGATTAAAATTATCCTCAATTATTTTTGTAATTAACCCTATGTACCCTAAACCATATATATACTAAAACCTAATCTATAAACTATAATACTTAAAAACTATACCTTAAATTATAAACCATAAACTTTCCCTATTTACCAATTTAAATCTAGTCCCAATTAACATCATTTGTAGTAATAATTAGGTTTAAACATGGCATAAAGTGATTAGAAATTAATATACAGGTCCTTAAACCTAAACCCTAATCCCTACTCCCTAATCTATAAAACATAAATTATAATCCCTATGCCCTAATGCCCACTACATGATGAAAACATACATGCCTTAAGATATAACTAATTTTATCATGAGATGTAATAAAATACACTTTTTAGACCTATGGCCAAAACCTAGCCTTTGGATTACCAATCTAGTTGTGCATCTAAAGTAAATTGGGGTTATTTTTAGCCCCTTCAACCTAATTAACCAAATATGAAGAGCTAGTTGATTATTTTAATTGATGAGTCATGTGAGGCTAATTTGAACCCCTTCACTAGAAAGATATGATTTAGGGAAAAATCAAAAGATTTATCTTTTATCATGAATTGATCTAATTAGTTACTTTGTGTAATTCCCTGCATGATCTAGAAAAATTGACCCCTAAACCAAATTTATGGCTCAATCAATTGTATAACATGTATACAACATGTGCATGGCATAATTGACCCTACTTTTATTATAAATGCAACCATGAAGATAATCAAATGACAAATAGGTGAACAAGTAGCTAAATTATTCTTTAATTACCTTAGCGATTGGACCCTATATCTGATATCTTAAGCTCTAAACCATGTACCATTTAAATTTAAACCTAAACCTTGTACCATTTAAATTAAACCCTAAACCATAAGACCTAAACCTCAAACCCTTAAAATTATAGACCTTAAACCCTAAACCAATAAATTTAGCCCCAATTAACATCCCTTATGTATATAGTAAGAATAGGTTCATAAGGATGAACTTGGTCAAAATTACATCACTCATTAAACCATATTTGACTTAATTAGCTCAATTTGTGATGATTTAGGGTTAATTTAGCTCAAAATCACGTTCTTTAATCATATATATAGTTTTAAGGAGCTCAAATTTGCCCCAATTACCTTCATGATTGTACCTTATATACCCTAAAACCTATACCCTAATCCCTAATCCTTAAAGTTCCTAATCCCTAAACTTTAAACCATAAATATAAACTCTTTAAACCTTAAACCAATCATTTCAGCCTAAATTAACATCATTTAGAATAATAATTAAGTTCATAGGGCTTAGTTTGGCCTAAATCACATGACTGATTGCCCCATTTGACTAATTTACTCAATCTACATGATGACATCTAGGGTATAATGATAACCCAAAAACACATTCTATAATCACAAATGGGTCTAAGTTATTCAAATTACCCTCAATTATCTTTGAGATTGACCTCATGTACCCTAAAGCATATATACATTAAAACCTAAGCCCTAAACCATAAACCCTAAACACTATACCCTAAATTTTAAACTATAAGCTTTCCCTATTTACCAATCAATTTAGTCCTAATTAACACCCTTTGTAATAAAAAATAGGTTCACATGGCATAAAGAGATTAGATAAATTATATATAGGTCCTTAAACCTAAACCCTATGCCCTAATCTGTAATCCCTAAAACATAAATTGTAGTCACTATGCCCTAATGCCCACTACATTTCAAAAACATACATGCCTTATGATATAACTAATTTATCCTGAGATGTCATAAAATGCATTTTTAAACCCATGTCCAAAACTTAGCCTTTGGATTACCAATCTAATTATACATCTAAAGTAAATTAGGGCTATTTTGATACCCTTCAACCTAATTGCATGATTATAAAATGTTATTTGGTGTTGATCAGCTCTAATTTTCCCTACTTGCCATCATGATTGTACCTTATATACCCTAAAACCTATACACCAAGCCCTAATGCTTAAATTTCCTAACCCCTAAACTCTAAACTATAAATATAAACTCTTTAAATGTTAAACTAATCAATTTAGTCCAAATTAGCATCATTTAGACTAAGAATTATCTTTTTGATTGACCCTATGTACCCTAAACCTAAGACCTAAACACTATACCCTAAATTGTAAACCAAAAAATTTGCCTATTTACCAATCAACTTATTCCCAATTAACATCTTTTTTAGTAAAAATTAGATTCACACATGGAATAGAGTGATTAGACCTTGTATCCACCCTTAAACCCAATCCCTAAATGCCCTGATACCAAATCCTTAAACCCTAAAACATAAATTATAATCCCTAATCCTTTATCTATATTAAGTATAACATTACTATGTTATTTAATAACACGATCATATTGTCGTTAATATAGGCAACCCTCATTTTTCATTTCCAATTACTAAACCCAAATCTTATATTAATAATAATGTTATCATTTTATTACATAACATGATCACATTATTATTAATATAAGATTCTTAGTGTATTGGATGGAGTAAAACCTTATACAACACATAACATGATCATATTATGAAATAAATTGATTATGTTATGTAGTAATGTGATCACGTTATGATTATTTTATACTAATCTCACTTATCAATGACTTTTTTTAACCCAAATCAATAATTATATCCCCACAAACATTCTTTGCATACTTGTACTAGATCTGTGGTACCTATGTACTTGACCCACCTTTGAAAAGTTATCAATTGTCCCTTTTGATGGGTGAAAAATCATGTTTAAAGAAGAATAATATGTTGAATAATAAAAAACTAGAGGAATTAGAATATTTGAGAGAGAAACACAAGGTACAAATGTAAAAACTTCATGGTAGACAAGGTACAAACCCTCATAGTGATGAACCAAATGCCATATACAATGAGTGAATTGATAATAATGAATTAAACAATGATTAAATTAACTTTCAATTGAATAATAATGAAATGAATAATAATGAAATTAAAAATAATGAACTGGTTAATGTTGGAAGTTCACATTCAAAGTTCCAAGTTTTTAATTTTGTTGATGATGAGTCTATATATGATTTTTCACCCCCCATGAATGAATAAAATTTTATGGAAACAAATAATAATGAAATTAACCATCAAGAAAATTTCATGGAAATATATAATAAAGCTATTAACAATGAATAAAATTTCATCCCACCTCTAAAAAATGAAATTAATAATGATTTTGAAACACCCTCTCAACAAATTCCACAATTACCAAAACCTCCAAGAATTATGTGTAGAAAAAACAAGTACTTAATTGAAGTCTATGAAAATATTTTAGAACTAATACATAAAAAAATGTTTTATTTCCATTTAAGAAGACTGGCTCAACAAATTTTGGATGCTTTCTCTCATAATTTGGATTATAATAGCCAAACATGTCAATTATTTGTTTCATTGATAAAATCAATTAATATGAGACCTATAATGTACACATTAGGACTAAGAACATCTAACATGGATGATGAAAAAAATGAAAATGTTGAAAATCTACATGATTCATATCATATTGGAGGCCCAAAATCATGCACCAAAGATTGTCATATTTCCCGACATATACTTATAACTTGTGTTGTAAGTGACAAAATAGGGAAAAAATGAATGGTCTCAAAAACAAGATGAACATTCTTATAAATAAAAAAACAATAATGTAAGAAATTGAAAGATGTGAAAGACTTAATAAACCTAATACCAATGAGCTCTAGGTATTCTCTGGTATACTTCCACAAAAGGAAAAGGCTATATCGGATACCCTCAAAGAGTTACTTGCTCAATTTTGGAAAGACAATATAAGAGATTCACCCAATGCAAGGGATGTTATGAAAAGAAGAGTTGGTTCCTATAACTGTGAACTACATCCCAAACATTTATTGGATATGACTCAAACACAATTATACTCTAAATTTTTGGAAAAACATCCATAAATTTCTATTTGTCAAATATATTTTAAGATGGAAAAACCTTTTTATGTTAAAATAAATCAGACACGCACCACTTATTATAGGCAACATATTAAATTCTTAATGCACTATGATGTTTTTCACCATATTCATTGTACTTTGTATACTAACAACATT
>JARHVA010000998.1:3725000-3770000 GCA_037957365.1 Torreya grandis | reverse complement strand
CCAAAAACTTATCACTCTTAAAAATATTATCTAATCCCTTTAAACCACCAATTCCATCATCATTATAAGATCCTATACACATAGCTCCATAATAACTACAACGGGGGTTGGGTATGCAAGTTTGTGGCATATCTATAACATCACTTTTTGAAATCCTACTTATATGTTGAACAAGTGTATCAATGAATGAACTAAGACCTTAGAGAGTGTCGATATCCATGACATAATAAACTAAGGAGGAGATCTCAATCTCAAAAGTATTTTGGATATGGATATGTGTAGGTTGACTAGGCATATTACATGCACCTAGTCGATCCTAGATAGAGCCTTTTCCTTAGCCTTGAAACCCACTAAAAACAAGATAATTAGGAATCTTGTTGAGGAAAAACTCATAGTAGAGTTTCCTTAAAAAATATAATGGGACCTCATGGTTATTACATGGTGGATAGTCAAAGACCCTCCACCATCTATCCTAAAAATTGGTTGTGATTAAGTTATGTACACAGTAATGGATAGGAATTTTTTTAATGGTTATAGGAAATAGGTCATTGGTGGTTGGGTCGATGAATAGGGCACAAATAAAGGTGTTTGAAATTTATTTTATCTTGACTTGAAGTGATAATAATTTATCAACATAATATGACCTAAAAATATCTTGATATGAGGTCCATCTATCAATTTGACTCATTATAGAGTCAATTTGACCTAATAAGATCTTTAGGAAATTAGCTAGATAGGTACAATGGGGGTTTGTCAAAGTGGGATCCCTCATTCTCCCAATTAACTCTTAAATTTAAATTTTATTTCCCATAATGTTATCCATCAAAATGTCTTGACTATTAGGGGGTTTGGGGGAACTATAGGAGGGTTAGGTGGAGGGATAGTAGGATGGGTTGTTAAAAAAATTACAAATAAAAATTGGGGTTAAAAAATGAAAAGAATGAAAAATTAGGGTTAAATAGGGAATATTTCATCACTTGCCTCTCCTACATGGTGGCATCATCAATCAACATGTTCATGGGATGAATTTTTTAGCTTCTTGGCACTCTCTAGTCTATTCCATGTAAAATGTGATCACAAAAACTAGAGGAGAGTAAGGAAAATCAAATTCAAAATGAGGATTTTGAATTTGGGTTTTTATTTTTTATTTTTTCAATACTCAGGTAATGTGATCACATTATTAGTGCAATCTCATTATTGAAAATGATAATAATGTGATCTCATTATATAATAATGTGATCATGTTATGGCTCGATAATCATCAAGTCATAATTCAAATAATGTGGTCACATTAATTAAATAATGTGATCACGTTATTAATTAACATGATTTCATTACTTGAAATGTCCATGAAAATTTCCCCTAACTCTACGTACTTACCATGATCCTCAATATAATTTTTAATCCTTCTATGCAGCATGTTTAGATTATGAAACTAAAAAATATCTATTTAACAAGTTATTTACACAAAGTCTCAAATATTATGCTTTGATGTGGTTTTATGACCTTCAAAATCAGTCAATTAATTTTTTATTTCCTCTTTCCAATCAATTTATATCAAATTTATATATCAATATTGATGATAAATTATCTTATACATAAAGTTACAAAGTAAATAAAGTATGCAATTAACCATTCAATGAATATGTACTATGATACAAGACCATGATAGATAAAAATATTATCGTATGGTAGAAAATGAGTTACAATATATCTTCAAGCAAATATTGCTTAAAGCAATTCATGAGTCCATATTATTCAATAAATTTATATATTTTGATGAGTTATGACACATAGTGAGGGATTGTGAAGTCAAGATCATTGCACTTAATATTAAGTACGCTCCTAATAGTACTTCAAATTTTAAGTTTCAAAGGAAGCCAAATTATAAGTGAAAATAAAATTATAACAAGAATGAATATAAGATTATAGTTAGTGTAGTATCACAACCTAAAAATAGTTTTCCTTTACCTACTCTACACATTGCACACTTACCTTAACATCTTCTCAAATTGATAGAAATTTTATTTGATTTTTATATACTATCTCTACCTCCACAATTACTTTTTGATACAATAAAACCTCTACATAATGGATATAATCAAGCTACTTATATGGATTATCATTGATGGGCTACACATTCTACAAGCTTATGCTTTAAGTTAATGCACAAGATAAAATATCTTATCTATGACAACACTATTTAATTAGACACACCCACAAAGTCTATACCATAAAAAATGGGAATTATAAGTTAAAAATATTTAATGACCCATTTTGAAAGCATTAGGAAATATGAAGTATAATTTAAAAGTAAATCATATGTACCATGGATATCCTCCTCTTAAGACATATATTCATTCAATATATAAGATTATTCACATACTTATGATCATATTACCATAGTGACCTATTTTTATATTTGGTAATAGAGAGATTACCAATGATGTTAAATTTATATGCATTATTCATATGATTTCAGATTAATGAGTACCCTATACATAGTGTATGATTGATAATGATTCAAATAAAAATGTTTATACCATGACACTTTTCAACTCTCTTAGATACACACAAAAGGATATAAAATATATGAAAATAGTGATCAAAAGGTTTAATGGACATAAAAAATACACCTTTGAATGTATTGTGATGCCTCTTTATGTATAACCCACCATAGTGGCTATTATATACTTGATTATACTCATTATGGGGTATTTGACATGTTTTCAAGACACATTTGGATTTATAATCTCCATGGATTACCTCAATATTACATTGATGTGTCAAGTATATACACTTTGCAACATCCTAATTTATATGGCATTACTTTTGTTTATGTTGATTTATTTAATTCATTATTTTGTCATAATTGCCTTTTTGGTTGTCTAGACATCCCTTGGATTACATGATGTTAGGTATAAATTAATTTTAGAACACCTTCAATCATATTAAAACTAAAAATTATTTATTTCTATTGAATTTGACAAATTTTTTCTTTATCTTATTCATATATGCTTGTGATTTAATATGACATGTGAATATTTTGTGCATGAAAACTACATCTTAGTATGCGAGTTGAAACTTTTAGGACTTTTCAATGTGCCTTAATTATAGATGACTACAAATATAGATAAAGGTCAATAACATATGTATATCCTTATTTTATTATATTAATTACATTTGTTGATACATTAATGAGTCATGAAACCCAATTCAAATGCATCTAGAAGTAGTCAAGATAGTGATTTACTCCATGAGGAATAATAATAAAATTTGCATAATGGTATGCAAAAAAAATATTTTTATCTTGATATGTTTTAGATTGGTTTGAAAAAATATTTTAAAAATCATGAATAATAAATTAAAATATTGGCATGTATATGATAGTTGAGTCATCCTTGTTTAATAGTCTATTGGTGGTGTCCTACCACCCTTAATTGACTGTAAATTTTAACACTATTAAAATTAGTTTTGATGTCACATTTTTCACAAAATAAAATTATGCATTACTCAGGCTATTAGGACCTTAAAATAGGGTTGGTATATACCTATAGATGATTTCATTTATAGTTATAAAATTTCTTGTGTCACATGATTTAATTGAGTATATGGTTGTATTTTTTCATGAAATTAAATTTATCTCATTAAATCATTTATTGATGGTTTTTTATTTACAGATAATTAGATCATTAATTATGAATTGTAATTTTTTGGAATTTATTGTAATATGTAATGAGGATGTATTTATTTCATTTTGTACTTGATGATGCTTGATATATTGTGAGGATTTTTTTATCATTAATGCATTTGGTTTAATCAAATCATTAAATTTAGTGAGGGTATGATATGTAATTATGGCATCATTACTTGGTAGACCATCAAGAAGTTGACTAGTTATTGAAACATGAAGCAAATATGTTAAATTATTGTTTTACTATTATTTTGTGTTCCAAAAAATTACATTGGTCCTTGATTCCAATTATAGGTATGTATGGCAGCCATGAGATGTGGGCAAAGGATTATTTAAATGGGGTTTGTCCCTATGATTTGGTCTATGAGACCAATAGTTCATTATAACTCAAGTGTTTATTGTTGACTTATTTTTTGGTTGGAATTCATGTTATGGAATTGTGTATTATCTATATAAGACTTTAAAATTATTAATTGTACTTTATATATGATGGCATATGTAAATATGACTTTTCAAAGTCTTTTAATGGCATTTTTACATGTAATTAACATATTGATGTAACTGGATTATGATAATACGTGTGTGTGTGTGTGTGTGTGTGTGTGTGTGTGTGTGTGTGTGTGTGTGTGTGTGTGTGTGTGTGTGTGTGTGTGTGTGTGTGTGTGTGTGTGTGTGTGTGTGTGAGTGTGTGTGTGTATGTGTGTGTGTGTGTGTGTGTGTGTGTGTGTGTGTGTGTGTGTGTGTGTGTGTGTGTGTGTGTGTGTGTGTGAGAGAGAGAGAGAGAGAGAGTTTAGTCACACTTCATGTGCAATTTACTTATGGGGAGATTATTAGTTAGTATGACCTAATTATATTTATTATGATGAGATGTAAATTTTGGATAACTATTGACATGGTTATATGAAATTAATCAAACATTGTAGGATTTCAATTTTTAAGTCAGATTGAAATTCATTCAATGTAATCATGTAACTAAATAGATTTAATTAATTAAAATACTATAAAATAAAAATTAGGTGTGGAAAGTAATGTAGTGCATAATTAATACATGTCCAAGTAATAAATTAACTATAAAAGACTTGAAGTTCACATATTTAAATCTACAATCTATAAATTATTTTCAACCTAGACTTTAAACTAGCCTTGTTAGTAAATTATCCTATTATAACCTAAGTTAATAAAATTAAAAAATTTAATGTTAACATGTTTATAAATAATTGAAGTATAAAGAGTACTCATGTCCATGATAGCTTAATGATGATAGGATCCTATAATCCCAATGCCACAATTTAGGGAATAGTTTCCTTAATGAGACTAAGAGATAATGAATCTAAGAGCCTTCAGTAAGATCGAGAGTCATTATTCACTCATGCCATGTTTGGGTAAGGTGTATCCCCTCTATTAAATAAATGAACTAGAGTATATTTACACATTAATAATAAACAAATCATAGATAACTGCAGGCTCATTTGATCCTAACTCTAAACGTAGTCATGATAATCAATAGATGATTTTTCCATCATTTAGACTTGATCAATTACCATCATGATTAAAAATCCTAATCTATAATTTAAATTCTTAATTAACTCACTATAGTATACATGCATGTGGAGTAAGTACACCTTAATGATTTAATTTTATTTAAATAATGCATTATGTGCAATTTTAGTGGGGAAAACTGAAAAAATGAGGCTCAATTTTTGGGTCTCTACACACTAAAAAAATGTGAAGACACTATTTATAAATTAGATAGAACCTCAATCTTGTAAACTTTGAAAATATATATCATGGATGTACCTTCAACTTCTATACCTTTTCTCACTATGTTGACGTAAGTGTTCCACCTTAACACAAATATCTAGTGCCCTAAAGTTGTCTAATTTACAAATGAAACATATCCTAAAGTTCATCCTAAGTGATTTAATGTGATATATTCTCCAATGGGGATTGGCATAAATATAAGATCAACCCTTATTCATTGCTCAACTAGAAAATACCTAGATATGGTAAAGAAACTTACCAAAATCATTTTATTAAGCACTCAAGTGAGCATAACTTCTATATTTTCTCATATTTCCATATCAGTCATAAGGAAAACATATCTACAAGTTTTAAGTATTGAAGGAACATCCTAAAATCTATATTTTCCAAGTTACAAGCTAGGTCACTATCACACATTGCATTATTCACACACAATCCAACACATAGGAGATAACTACATAAGTCGGAGGCCTTCTTCAAAGTATTGGCTATGCAGGTAGTGTTCATTGATAGAGGTATCTTTGGGTAGCTCAACACCATGTGCCCACAAACCCATTTTAACAACAATCAATATAAATATGAATATTAATAACTAGGATTTTACTATTTGACAAAGAGTGACAATCCATGACTTAGATCTGATTTCACTAGAGAAAAGGTAACATATAACCCATAATCATCTTGGTGGTCACATCCAATTTATTAGGTATTCCATACTAGACATGTGTCTGAGTCAAACAATAACATTGATGTAACCATCCTAAGTTGACACAAGTGTTTGTAGCTATAAAGGCATAATTTACAAAATCAGGTAAATGTTTTATAATCCAAATTTATTCTAATTTATACTTGTTCTAGATCTAAATATATATTAGCTTTAGAAATAATGAAGTATCATTTTTTCATAATTATAACAAAATCTAGCATATTTGTACTTTCTACCTTTAGAGTCTCAACATAATAAATTTAGTATATGTTTATTTGAGTTTCATAGATGATTGACATGATCTATAGATAGTCTACCATCCTTGTGCATGCATCTAAAAAATGTTTTGGCCATATTACCTTGATGTGGGTGACTTGTTATTAAAATAAAATCAAAAGAACACTATTGCATAAAAATACAATAAGGGAATTTTCAGACCAAATTGGTTAGGACTGTTGATGTACATATTGTGCTCACTATGTCACTAAGAAATAAGGGGAAAGTGAGAAACTCGATTTTAAGTCTTGGAAGACTTGGGGATTGATTTGTTTATATATTTATTACTAGGAATATCATAAATAGTAGAGATATGGTCACTACTTTGAAATTCTACAAGCAGACCCTATTGTAGGGACAATAAATGTTTATGTAGTTACATAGTTTCTTACTAATCTTTATGGATTGTCTTAGTATTTTTCAATTATTTCCAAAAATGTAAATGAATGATGGATATTTATAGCATGCTCTAACCTAGAGTGATTTATGGGTGGATCAAAGAGTGAGTAGGGTAGGTCAAAAAAGAAGATAGCTTAAGATGATCAAAGATACCAATTCTCCTAACTTTTAAAGCAAAAACAAATGAAACTAACATCTAATAACCCTAATGTAATGCTAAAAGGTAAATAAATGTATTTAAAGCTTCAAATGAAAGGAATGCACATATTTAACAATGTACTTTTCATAACATTTATCACTCATAATAAAATGCATAGCACATTCAGTTGTAAATGAGAAGAAAATAGAGTAATTGTACTATTAAATTTTTCATCCTAGCATTAAACTCAAACTAAAAAATTCATATATAAAATGTAATTAAAAAATTAACTTGCATAAAATAAAATATAGAACATCTAGAAGAGTGATAATTTATAAATCATAGAACACACACAAAAGAACACTACAAACAGACTCTCAAATTATTTGGCTCTCTATATTAATTATGATAATAACTATTTTTTGATTTACAAATGAGTGAAACATCCCTATTTATAGGATTAAAAATGCCTAAGATAAGTTTAATTAGTCTTTAAAAAGGTGCCCAAACATAGCTAAGTGGATTAAAATTCCACATTACTATAGAATATTCTATATTTGAATTTACAAGATAAAATATAATATCCTAAGGGCTTGGAGATTGATATGATAATTATTGTTGTTTTTATTATTTTTATTGCCTCTATTTCTTCTCAACTTCTTTTTTGGTCAATAATTTAGCACATGTCTAGTAGTCCTGATCTATTTGATCAAAGTCCAAGATCATGGGTCTAAATAAATTGGGTATTCCCTAAATTAGCTTCCCCTATTCTATACTTATTGGCCTAGGTGATTCTTCAATTTCATCTACCTTTTCCATCCTTTTATTTTCAAATGCCAAAATATCTATTACCTCAGTAGCAGTCTTTGCATTAGCCATGTCCTACTAAAATTTGGCCATGAACACCTTAATTTGCACTCTAAATACCTGATCATCCATGAAAGAACTATTGTAACTTGGATTTTAATGATTTTATGAGATGTATAATCTCTCTTCATCTAAGTGTCATAATTAAAACACCTCTAGGCTTGTGGTTAGCCTAAGGATGAGGTGAATCTCTAGGTAAGGCTAGCTCCCTTGATGTACCAATTTAGATCACTACTACACCTAAAATTTGGGGGGGGGGGATGAGAGAGAAAAATAAAATAAAACTATCCTAAGGGAGGTGATATACCAAATTAATTGATGACTACCAACCAGTTGCATGTTACACATGAAACTAAGAGACTAACCAAAAATATACTTCTTCAATCTACATCTTCTCACATTAATGTTACATTATAAGGTTTTGGATGAATGTTTAGGATAGGAAGAATATATAAGAGGACTTGAATGAAAATAATGAATAAAATACCTCACTTAACCTTGACACTTCCTATAAAACTTCACATGTTCTACAAGAAAAAGATTTTAATTGCAAATAAGATGAATGAATGAAATAACATGCTAAAGAAACAAGAGTTATCACTTAATCAAAATAAATAATCCAAGTATAACACACTATGAAACATCATGAATACTAAAAATCAATATTATTATAGATCTAATTCTATGAAAATGAGTAGGTATTTGCCATACTTAGGTGGAGCATAAGTTATAATGGCCAAAATGGCTAGTTCTTATAGAACTTGAGAGAGAGAGGAGATGAAATATGTCCAATGATCACAAGGAAACTTTAAAAGATGATAAAAGGAGTAAATTATGAATGAGAAGAGCATGTGTAATTAACCATTCAAGGTTAAGAATCACAAGTGTCCATCCAAGTCATAAAACTCATGAAAAGTGACATGAAACTCCTCAATCTGGCTCAAAAAATTACCTTCATAATTTAAACCTATTTGAACATCCAAAAACGAATTATGGATAGGTTTGATGATTGGAATTAATTTTAAGGGTTTAATACATTCTTCTCCATGTATTTTTTGTAAGCTTGGTCATCTATAATCATTTGGAAAGGAGCTATCACTACTTGAACTCTAAAAAACTCCTCTTTCATGCACCCTACACACTTGGCTTTCAAAAATGAATCATTTTTCCATGAAAATTCATGGGGGGAGTGTATGAAACTTTTAAGGACCCTCCATGTCCCTATAACCATTAGGCACACCTTAAAATTAGTTCACTTAAATTTTTCCACCCTTCTCACTAGCATGTCTGCTATGTCAATTTTGACTCGCTAAGGTGAGAGCTATTATATGAACACTTATGAGTTTTTATGAAGAAATAAATTTCCATATTGAGTTATTAAAATTCATAATATTTCCTCCAAACATGATTTCATCTTTAGAATCCTCTAGAACATAAAAAACACATAAAATAGTTAAAAGTACCCTATTTTGTACCCTCTCTGTATAATTACATACAATACAAAAGTATGAGAAGCATATTTATGGAGTATCCTAAAATTTTAAATATTCATCCTATTCAAACTATTTCATTATATTATCTTTCCATCTCCATTTCCCCAAACTAGTCACTAGCAAAGGTTTGCAAGGGTTTTAGCCTATTTTGACCTTTTAAGCTTCATTCATAAAACTAGGAAATTAAACTTGAAAAAAAATTCCACAAGAAGTTTTTTATTACCTATTATAACTCTTTATTTTTTCCCCATACAAATCACCAAGAGAGATATGAACTTCCACAGTTGCTCTATTGAGCTCTTCTTTCCACATGCACAGGCCTAACATTTCCTTTGAGCCAAAATTGAATACCCTTGAAAATAATATACATTAAAAAAGATTAGTCACATAAAAATTAACCCTATATAAATTTTATAACCTATTATAGATATCATCTCATGATATAAGTGAAAGTGATTCCCCAATTGGGCTCTAGGTTTCAAACGGTCCTACCTGCATACCTAGCATCCCAGACCATTCTATTTAGTTTCATTCTTATATTCTTGGTTATTCACATTTGCTTATATGTACCTCAGATTTAAATACCTTTTTAAAGGGTCTTATTATATTTTGGTTTATTTCTCTTACCCATCTTTCTAAACCTACTTGTTTAAGCATAAGGGAAAGCTCCCTCTATCTGAGATAAAATACAGGGCACTTCCCCTATTTTTCTAACCAAAAAAATGTTGGATGGTATTTTTCAAGTGGTAATGAGTTTATTTTAAAAAAATTACTATTTAATAGGTTATTTGGCTTTTTAAATCCTTAAATACCCAAGATAGACCCTTGATGTGATAGACTGTCTGTAGGGTTTGCATTTTGGATTGAGTAATACTTATCTAAATCCCTTTATATATGATTAAACATAACTAAAAAGGTATAATTAACTCTAAAAACCTTACCTTAGTGATCTATTATCCCTTAAATCATCCACTTAACTTCTCTTTATTCATACTCTTTGGATAAGCTTGTTGTTCCTCAAGAGTACTCTGCCTTTGAGATAGAATATAGGAGTATTGCTCTCTATCTTAGGGAGGGATGAGTGTTTTTATAGTTACCTCATATCTTAAGGACTATATGTATTTAAAATTAATTTATTACTCATTTAATTTATCTTTAATCACCTCAAAAAATTTAAAATAAACCTTAAAGCAGAACTGTGTTAGCATTTTTTATTATCTTGTGTTTGCAAAGGCACCTGTAGGTATAGTTGCATGATTAGGCTTGATAAAATTATTATAATTAAATTTATAAATTCAAAATATAATTTTAAATTATTTTAACCTATTATCTCATCTTTTTATTATACCAATCACCAAGGAACAACTCCCTTTATCTCATTATTGTAGATAGTCAAACACAGTTGGCTATAAGTGCTCATTGTCAATTGAAGGGGCATCTGAAAGTGTGTATAGTATAAAAAATCCATATTATAACTTATCCTTTTGGTATTAATGATCCATAATTCTCACATTAAACTCTATTGTACTATGTTCTATGTTCGCAAACAAAGGACACCTTTTCAAACTTTACCCTTGGTTGGTTGTAGGTGCTCACCAGGCCTATGTACGGAGTGAAGGTGTGTATAGGAAGCAAAACATAATTAATTATCCTAATTAATTATATTTTATATCAAAATTATTCATTTAAACCATTGGAAACACACAAAAACGGTGCATAGTCCATTATGCAACTTTGTATGAAAAAGGTCTCCCTTGGATCAAACCTAAAGACATCAATGCCTGAATTTAGTGTTTTATAGGCAATTTGAGGCATCCTAATCACCATCCTCCACTAACCCTATATCCTTAAAAATATAAAAGTTAATTTTAATATATGGGTAATATAATTTTTAGTCATAAATATTCATAAAAAGCCTTTGCAACCCTCTTATGAGATATCATCAAAACACTAAGGATCTCTATTTTATTCCTTTAGGGAAAATCTTTCTGAACAATCATCTTATGCTTTTGAAGGTAGTATCCATTGTCGTTTGCTCATATGAACCTAAATACAAGTATTCCAAGGTCTATTAAACACACTAAGATGTCAATAAGGTTTTAACATGTTTAATCTCCTCTGTATAAGTACCTTCATACCTCTACCAACACCACTTGTAGGTGGACATGGTCAAGTATAGACAGTCAATATGAGTTTAAGCATAGAGAGAATATACATGGTTATGGTCAGTACTATGATTTCATAAAGTATATAAATTAAATCATAATAACAATAAAATGTTAAAACACTCATCTACTTCCCTATATTAGCATGACATTATCAAGGATACCCCTGTAGGTGGAGATTTAGTTGTGTGTAGGCAAACAATAATTTAAGAAGTAGAGATGACTTTAAATCCATGAATAACTTATTGCCTTTACAAAGATTAAAATTATGGATGATTTTACTAAATTATTTGATGTCAATATCCACACCACATTTGAACATTTGAAACCTTTTCAAACTTGTAAGTACACACTCCAATGGCAGACTGTATGCAAAATTTGCACATGACTACACAATCCCTCTTTCTTGCATCAAATTAAGGATTTAATCACTAATTTAAGATTATAAAGGATACACCAAGGTATTAAACGTTTAACACACCTATTTTAACATGCCATATAGGTTTCAAACATGTGATTTACCAAGATTGATTGTGTATGATAGTCATAGGGTAAACAAGTTCCATGATCATTATGACTGCACCCTCATGGAATATGATTTATAAGATGAGAATAAAAGGTAAAAGGAATAATTATATAATTTATAACCTTTAAATGAACCTATCATAAGCCCTAAAACCATGAACAAGTATGAAGTTCCTAATAATGGTGAAAATTTACTTGTGACTCATAAAGGTGTATCCTCTTACAAATTTGAGCTACTTGACTCATATAAATAGCTTTAAACATGAAAAAAAACATGTGTAAAATGATATAATATATTAAACCTAATTTTTAACCAACATTAGAAATTGGATTGTATGAAACTACTCAAACCAAGGCAAAAACTATAGGGTATACATATTAGTAGGCATAAAAACACAATCAACTTCATGAGGATGGTTCATAAATCATAGTCCATAATTATTATAAATATTATAATTAAAATTAATGTATCTAAGTTTAATACCACCTCCCAAAATTATTTGACCTGAAACCTCTTCAGCTATCCATACTAAGCATGAACCTATTGATCACTTCTGCATATCTAGAAGAGCAAGAAAGGAGTATAATGGTTTTGGGAATTTTTTAGAGCTTATAGAGAATTTAAATAACTTATATGAGTTTTATGAAGATGAATAGTAATATTTAAACCTTATCCAATGTGGCACACTTCCCTATGGGTTGTACAAGTGCCAAACTCCTCTCTTTTCCCAAGAAAAACTACCTTTTATTTTGAGTAACCTTCCACTTCCAATTACCAATAGTTGATTAAGACATATGATGACACATGTCACGTTACATAACATTTTTACACCTTCAAATTTCCCTATGATTTTTTATAAGTCATTAAATACCCCATTTTGACCCTAAAATGACTCAAAATGATATAAAGACTAAAAATACTATTGACCAAGGATAATATAATGTTAAATCACACTAAAATACCTATAATAAACCTCATGAAAATATATTATACCCATAAAAATCTAAAAATTCAAGTTTTTTACTTATATGGGTCCCAATTTGACCTGCAAGTCAAATTTGGTCAATAGAAACCATTTGGCTTAGTTATTATGGTAACCATGGCATCCTTTAGGAGAAAGGCTATCTTAAATTAAATATTCTCCATGGATGTATTAGTATACTTGAGATGATATAGTCATCATTTTAGGATCTTCCTTATGTTCATTATAATGATCTACATAGGTATAATGTCTTCAAGTGGTAAGACCTTGAGGTTAAAAAATTAATTGTTTCTTGCCACTCTGGCCAAGTTTTCCAGCTAAGTGTCATATAGTGAAATATTTTAGTCAAGCTTACTGACCATCTTGGATTTTTGTATCCCATATTATTACCACTTCTTCATTACCTTATATAGGTTGAAGATATTAATGACAATGTTTATTATTCAAATTAGGGCACTATCTAGCACTATTTTCAATGTCTGCTCCTTTAGCCTCTTCAATTCTTGCTATGTCCCCTTCATTAAGGCAATAATATACTCTACCTATGATTTCACTAAGGATATAGGGTCCTCTGCATACTCCTATACCTCTATGAGGCTATCCTTCCTCTTTTTGGTCAAGGTAAAGAGGGGTTATTCACTCTCATGAATCACTATTGAGCTTGATTATGGATGTTCCACATGTTTTCTAACGACGCTTTTCATGGTTCCAATGTAATTATCAAACCTCATGCCAATTTGGGTTATAGCTTGGCTTGCTTGAGTCCTCCCATGCCTTATTGAATGTATCATGTCCCTCACCCAATTTGGGGTAGCTTTTGATAGTGGTTGTATAGGAGGTGGATATAATGGGAGTGCCTGGTTAGATGATGAATCCAAGGCTATAGTAGGGATGAATAAAGTGGTTGGGTACAATTTCCCAAGTGGGTTAAATAAAGATTTGGTAAGACCCATGTTGAGTATGAATGAAGGAAATTTGGAGGGCACACTCACCTTATTGGTTATGGTGAGGTTAAGTGGCCATTGCCAGGTGAATGGTTTAAATGGCTTAGTGGATGTAGGAGAGCCAAGGGTGAGTGATGCACTTGTTTTGGTAGCCTGAGGAGTAGAACCCATAGCTTGACCAACACTAGTGCTTTGAAATATTGATGGAGGTGTAATTTTGATAGTGGTATGGGAGATGAAGTGGCGAATGGTGCCCCCAAAGGAAGTAGTGGTAGAGGATTAAAATATGGGAGTGGGAGTAGTAGCAGAAGCATGGGAAATTATAAATATACTAACAACTAAGAAGGAAGGAAATGGTTTAGTACTTATAGTGGGAGTTTGGAGAGCTGATGGGGGAGGTAATGCCCCTCTCATAGTGGTTTTGGGAGACCTCTTTCTTGTATTAACTTTATTTATATTTCTCCTAGCTAATGTCTGTAGTTCTTCCATTGATAATGTGATGCCTTGTTGAGAATCCTTGAGGTCAATAATATCAGTCTCAGTTTGATCCAAGATTTATGTGGTAGTCTCCTTAATATATTTAGGGACAAATGTAGGACTTTATGAAGGGCCAAGATGGCTACTTGATTCTCCTTTCTCAAAGCTCAAAGGCATGCCATGTCCACTTGGAGTGGCTTATAATGGAGGTCTACAAGGTCTATTCTTGATGAGAAGGACATTGTCATCTTATTCTTCCTCTTTCTTGGCCTTGTAGTCTACATCAAATAGGCTTTTGTATGCTGGTGGTGGTTGAGGCCTTATGATCTCCTCCTTCCTCTCTTTATCAAGCCTTATTTTGAGCTCTATATTTTTCCTTACAATATTTTTTATGATTTCCTTATCATTCATTACATCTAGTTATATCCACTCATGCACCTCATCTTGATGCTTATATTTCAATGTCACATCCTTCTGGAACTTGAGAAGGTGTTTAGTAATGCCATTATTTAGGTATGATGCCCTAAAACTATCCTTAGATAATAAGTAGGAGTCCTTATAACTTGTAACTAATGTCCTACCATTTCATTATTTTAGTCCTCCCTAGCTTATAAGGTATCTTTTGGGGGTTTGTCTTCATTTTCCTCTTGAAGATGTCATCAACATCATGTAGTAGTTGATAGGCCATCTCCTCCTCTGCTAGCTTCATTGGCACATATCTTAGTAGCCTGATGGGAGATACCATCACCCCTTCCACTTGGATTACTATGTAATTATGGTAGATCCAAAAGATACCCATGACTCTCAATGACATTTTGACTTATAGAGGGACCCTTGGCATATCATACCAGGTGATAGATTTATAAAGATGTGGGCAGAATGTTTCTATAATTATCTTGATATTATGCCTAAAATGGTGAATGTCCAATGTAGAAAATGGCAGGGGCACAACCTCTTACCACTCAAGGGACCATGTATTTAAACCTAATTGTGAAGTTACATATATTTCATCTAGTAGATATCTCATCATGAATAATAGGGCCCCACTATTACAAGTGTCATTCATAGCAGTGACTATATTTTCATTAATAATATCCCAAAATGGGGGAATTTATTGATCCTTCAAGATTATGTGCATGAGTGGAATAATCCTTGTCTACATAATCAATCAAGCTAAGATAACCCTTACCTCTTTCCTAAATTTTTGGATAGGTAGGTCCCCTTGTTCATTCATGAAGACAACTCCCTTTATGTCAGTCACCCATGATGCTAGGACTATGTCTAGAGAGTGCACCTCATACTAGTTGTTGATGCTCTAGGTGTATTCCACCTATTACAAAGGTAGGTCATAGTATTTCTTGAAAATAGGCTCAATGATGAAAGTAATTAGGATCCCTTGATTTATGGATTTGATCAACCCAAATTCACATTTTTACATTTTGAAGATGTTATATATTGGGTTAGCGCATAACATGACCTCTGATTTTGCTATGGCTTTATGGAGACTAATAGCTTGGATTGCCAGGATGACTAAAGCAAGCTAAATAATATGGGGCATGGTCTCAAAATAATTAATATCCATATCTCCTTCAATATTGTAATAGACACTACTATAATTCATGTTCCTTATGTTTATGGCTATAGGGATGAATTTTTTGTCCTTGAACACTACTAAATTTCCATACCAAAAAATAAAATCATCATTCCTAAATGCAATGCTCTTAACCCAAGTGGAGGTTCCTATCTATGAAATTTTTATAGTGTTTTGGGTAGAAATTGACATCCTCTTATACTTTTCTACAGCTTTAAATCTCAAAAAATGGTAGTTTGGGTACAATTCATGAAGATCTCGAGCTTTGTTGAATTGCTAATGCAAATAGCTGAGAGAGTAAACACTTAGATTTTTGAATCCAAATATAGGTATCAATAGTCAATTTGGGTAGAATTTTGAATATTTCTTTGATTAGTGTAAGGTTTGATGGTGATTTCAATTCGTACCATATTAATGGTGAGGTCATCACCCTTGTATATTTTTTAATAATTACTTTTGGCATTTAATTACTTTAGAATTCAAATTTATCACTGATTAGCCTTTGATTTGATGTCTATTTTAGCTTTAAATATAAATACTACCATGTTTTGACATGTGGCATGCCACCCCAAATCTAGCTAGGTATTCACAGGTCTTAAAGATTAGTAAGCTACTTAGCTCAAATCTAGATACATGGCACTTTCTAATTATTCACAAGCTCTCTAAATGTAGCTCAATATGATTATTCATTTTTACTATGGCATATCCCTCCATTCATGGAAATCTCTTAAGTGGGGCCTACTAATTTGGGTTGGTTATGGGAGTGCCACATATCACCTTTATAGGTAATCAAAGTTTCTTCTTTATAAGGTGGCTCTCTTGCAAGTAATCACAGTTTTGCTTTGATAGGTGGCTCTCTCAGAAGGCTCTAGATAGCTATTGAGAACTTGGTGTCAATCATGTGGCTTAGGTGCTTACATGCATCATTCTCAAAGGTGATCTTATAGATCTTAAAATATAGATCCATAGAAATGACATGCAGTATCATCTCATGAGTCCTTAGTAAACACATGTCACTTCAGAGGTGTTCTAGTGGATATTTATCTATAAGTAACATGATCATGACATGTGTCATTATTACATAGATCCAAAGGGGAACATGTCATTCTTGATAAATTATTTTCATTCTTCTTCCACTTACTATTATCGAAGGGGAATTTATATAGTTGTACATAATCAGGCCTTGATTAGATGACTTAGGTGGATCTACATGTTCTCATTATAAGATCTCATGATATTTGGATTAGATGTGATGCATATTTGACATACATTGATCTTAGATTAATCGAAGGGAACATGCATCACTTCAAAAGGGTGCCAGGGTTTGGATGGTCATGCTTGAGACATGCGATAATAACTTGTGGGCTTATAAAATGTAGTGGGACATGTAGAGGCTTAAATTAAATAGGCTTGCTCATAGGAACTAGGATCTTGACATGTAGCCTATAGATTTTAATTTAATGACTACCTCCCTTATAATTTATCTAGATGATTCCATGTGGTTTGTAAGCTTCAAAAAAATTCTCTAAGTGTCTTATACAGGGTGCATTTCTTTTGGTCAATGGTGTAACTCAAAGTTATAATAGAAATACTTGTGATTTAGATGAGTTCCATGATAATGCATGGCACACTAAGGAGCGAGTGTTATTTTAGAAGATTTTTTTATAATTTTAAATCTTGTGAGGTATCACAAGCCACTAATTTTAAGTTTATGTCCTGTGAATCCAAGTGAGAGACTAGGTTAGACTTTTGGAAACATCAAATGCCCATCACAATAAAATTAAACAAGTCTAAACAAAAATTATATAAGTAAATTAGTTAAACAAACTATAAGGTTAGTCTAGTAAGATTCAATGAATATTTGGGCTCTCATGATAATTGGAAAACAAAGTATAACCTCTTTGGTGAAGGCCTATCTATACATTTTTGAAGCATTCATGGTTAATAATCCATTGTTGAATAAAACTTACAATAACCCAATATTTCTATGTACTACTCCTTAATACAAAATAAATTATTGGACAAAGGTTTTTAAAAATTATTAAATAAATTATCTTATGCAATAAATGTCTTAGCAAGCTTGGTATTTTAGGCATTTTGGAAAATTAAGAAAAGAGGGTCCCCATTTTGGGAATAGGGGTAGTTGAGAATCAAAAAATGGTGACCTTCATAACAAAACATTGTAAAATATTATAATCAAATTTTTTTTTTCAAATATGAATAAAAAATTATTCATCTCACTATAATTTTTAGTCAATATCAAAACTAATTTTCAAGACTAAATGAAAGATCACAAGTTGGAAATAGAGTTTAAATCTTGTAGGCAATCATATTATATGTGTGGTTTAAAGTTAATTAACCATTACCATTGGGTTCATAAATGATACCTTTCAAGCTTCAAGAAATCCAACATGAAATGACTTGAGAATTATTTAGATTTCATATAATAATGCTATGCTAAGTTAGGAATGGCCTGGGAATTGCTCTGATGCTAGCCAAGTGTCCATAGCCCCAGTAGAGATACCTTTGTCTCCACTTTGGGCTTTGCTCTGCTACCAAACAAATGTTCATAGACCCAATAGATATTTCCTCAATCACCATTCATAGAATATGAAGTAGTTTATGATTTTAATTCATTGGTATATCATTTTTTTATATACCTACATTCATAAACAAGAATGCTTTGGAACCAGAATTAACCAAGTTTAAGGATTGTGTCATGACATGGTCTACATGTTATTCACTCTTAGATAGCAAGTTCTACCCAAGCAATTAATTTAGTGAATTTTAGTGGCAATATGATGGTCCACATAGATTCAAAACCATGTTCATTGAAACCATATTAAAACCTTAAAATAACTTAAGATTTTCATGAGAATACTAACTTCTAATTAACCCCACATAGTTTTTCTAAATTAGAACAATGATAGAAGCTTTAAAACTTTGGAATACCAATATTTAAGACCAATAATCCCTTTCTTCCCATTGAAGATAAAATTAACACAAATTAAATGAAATATTTCATGTTTGAAGAACTTATTACTAAGCTACAGTAAAGAACAAAAAACCAACAACAAATGGAAAGCAAAACAAGAAAGGAAACAACAAGAAAGTAAAATAATTAAGGATGGAATAGAAAATCAAACTACTCTACTCTTATTTATTCTAACTCTAAACCAACTTACTATCCTTTTAGAATTTTTTATCAAGTAGCAAAGAAGTAATATTTTAGATACTGCCCATTGATTGGCAAAGTTAAGTCATTCCCTTTCAAGTCTTTGAGTCTAAATGCATTATTACCTAGTATCTATGCTACTTGATAAGGTCCAATCCATAGGGGAGTGAAATTTCCATGTTATCCTTTCTTCTCATGGGACTTTTCCCATAGTAGGACTAAGTCTAATATTCATAATGTTTTAACATTGGCTCGCTTGTTGAACCATATTTTGATAACATCTTAATGCTTGCTAAAGTTTTGAAATGATTCATCCCTATAATCTTCCATTTGGCTAATGTTTAGTATCTCAAATCACACTCTTTCATCATTTTCCATGTACTTAGCCATGAAATCATAGGTGGGAAACTTCAACATAATGGGAAATATAGGTTTCTACCTATGAACTAGTAATAATGGAGATGCTTTGAGTGCCTAATTATATCTATTTTTGTCTACCCATAGAGCATATTTTAGTAGGGACCACCATTCTCTTGGTTTAATTTTTTCAAACGTCTTAACAACATTCATCAAGTTTTTATTAGTGGATTCAACCAATCCATTACCCTAAGGGTAGTAGTTTAAAGCAGACTTGATGATAATATGATTTTCATATGCCCATTCAGTGAACTTAGTTAATGCAAAGGCTAGGCCATTGTCACCTACTAAAGATATGGGTGTTCTAAATTGAGTAAAGACATTTTCTTCAAGGAACTTGATAACATCAATTATTCTACTATTTTTTGTAGCCACTATTTCGGTCCACCTTATGCAATAGTTCATGGTGGTAAGTAAAAATTTATGTCACATCAAGGATTTGGGGTTGAATACTCTTATTAAGTTGAGGCCCTATTGTAAAAATTGATTCACTTCAATTATAGGTTGTAAATTCATGGATGCCTTTACTTCTCTTTCATTAAACACTTGATATTGGTGACATGTTCACACATGGATAGTGTGTACTTGAATATGGTTAGATAGTAATAGTTATCCCTTAATATCTTATGTGTTATGGTATGCTCTGAAGGATGGCCACTTCCCAATTTATCATGTAAATTATCCATGATCTTTGTGGCTTCAACATTGGAAACACACCCTAGGTAAATCCCTTCATAGTCTTTTCTATAGAAGACCCCTCTTTTGATCATAAAACAAGATGATCTCAGCCTGATGGATATTTTATACTATATTTTTAGGTGTGGAAGACATGTTATTTATAGAAAATAATTAACAATGTCCTTGTACCAATCTCCACTAGGTACTCGACCTAATTAGACCTACAAAACATCAATACAAGAATCAATATTTACAATGAGTTAGATAAGGACTTGACCTCTAACTAACTTAGAAAATTTTATCTCTAATTAATATTCTTGAATCTTGGTCATCCACTTCCCTCTTCTTTCCCTGAGTTCATTCTGTCTTAGCATCAATTTAACTACTGGATCAAACACTATGGTATATGTCTTGTTTCTTATGATGTAATGTTTGAATTTCTTTACAACCTTCACTAGTGCATAAGCTTGCTTATCCAGAATAGGATAGTTTAGCTCCAAATTCTTCAAATTAGTACTCATGAAGGCTATGGGATGATATTTGTCATCTTTTTTCTATGTTAAGATAATAACAATAGTATGATCAGAATCAAAAGAGTATGGATATAAATCTTTATTAAAATCAGGACTTATCAAGATAGGGGATTGAATAATAGCATCCTTGATGTCTTAAAAGTCCTTCTTCACTTTAGTATTCTATTTTATATTCACATATTTCTTCAACATGGTATTAATAGGTCTCACAATTTTTTCAAAATAGAGATAAACTTTCTTACAAAGTTGATTTTGCCAAATAAAGATTTTAACTCTTTTTTTCTATTAGGAACTTTTACCTTTGAAATTACATTGATTTTGTTAAGTTTGATGGTCATACCTTCTTGAGTAATCACATGTCCTAAGATCTTACCTTTAGTTACATAAAATATGCTCTTCTTGGGGTTTAAGGAGATGCCATACCTTCTACACTTCTTCAACACTTGTTCTAAATGCACCATGTGATCTCCCCTATTTTCAGAGAATTTGTTAGATCATCCATATAAATAATAATACATTTAACTAAAATCCATGGAATGTATGGTCTATTTCTCATTGGAAATTTTTTCCTACATTGATCATTCCAAATGGAATTCATTTTTAGGTAAATTATCCCCACTTCTTCAACACTTGTTCTAAATGCATCATGTGATCTCCCCTATTTTTAGAGAAACTATTAGATCATCCATGTAAATAATAATGCATTTACCTATAAATCCATGGTCCATTTCTCACTAGAAAGTTTTTCCTATATTGATCAATCTAAATGGAATTCATTTATATGCAAATACTCTCCACTTGGCTGTGAAAGTAGTCTTCATTCTATCACTATTATTTACTAGAACTTGATTGTAGCTCAAAAATCCATCAATGAATAACATCATTCCAAATCCACTCACCAATAGATTGACTTCATTAAAGTATGGAAATGGATAATTATCCTTATTTGATGATCTATTTAAGTTTCATAAATCAACATAGAGTTTTATTTACTTGTTCTTCTTCTAAATATGCACAAGATTGGAAACCCATGTCTAGTGTTGTATAGGAAAGATTATCCTTGCATCAAGAATTTTCTTCACTTCTTTGTAAATTAGAGGTTTCAATACTAGATTTACTATCCTTTTTCTCTATTTGAAAGGTTTGAAGGATTCCTTCAAATACATAGTGTGAGTGATCACACTAGTATCAAAGATCCTGAGGTCATCATATGACTAGGCATTGATGTCATTGAATTTGGTTAGAAGCACTATAGCTTTTCTCAATTTTTCATTAGTACATACTAGACCAATGTTGACATTTTGTTCATTCCCAAGACTTCCCAAGTTGACTTCTTTCTATTTCTTTCCACATTAGGTTTTTTAGTTTCATTTCCTTGTCTATTTGGTCAAACATTATTTCCAAAGAGATCATGTCTTTACGGATTTGATTCTCTTTAAGATGGATTACTCCATCTTTATTATCTATTGAAATTTCTACATAAATTTTTTTCTAGTAATCAATGATATGAGATTTGAATACATCAACATTGCATAATAATTAAATTTTTTATTGGTCATCATTGAAAACTTGGAAGTGATTGATGTTATCTAGCATAGAGGGGCATGAGACTATCTCCATAGTAAATTCTTATAATTTCAATGCCTTTAGAGGTTCCAAGTTCACTACTTTTGAAGCTAAAACATCTACTAACTAGTTTCATTCCATAGGTAAGGAAATAATATTGAATGAGTCAAAGTAATAATTAAATCCCAATCTTTAGATTTATATTTTTTTAGACAAGAAAGCTTACATTGATACTTACTTATAATCTGATTCACAACTAGTTCATAATCACCATAGACTAATAGTTCTTTAACATTATGTTTAATTGCAAATTGAATTCCTAAAATGAGAGCTTAATATTCTACTATATTTCTATTGTAAGAGAATTGTATTCTATAAGAAGCTAGATATTCTTGGACTTTAGGATTTGTCAAAAAAATTCCAATGTCTAAGCCTTGTTTAGCTCAAACACCATCAAATTGCAACATCTAAGGACCTTTGATTTGTTCTTCCATCTTGTCACTTACAATAATATAAGTGGTCTCCAAAGTAGACACACATAAGTAAGAGGATTGGTACTTTTCCTTCTCATTCTTATAATTATACTCTATAATCATATATTTCATCTTGGGCTCCTGATCAATCCTAATCTGATTGGGGATCCCACGCCAAGGTAGTCACATGTGAGAGAAATCTATGGACATGTATTCATTAAGGATCTAGTTTAGTCATGGTTTAGTAACAATATATAAGCTTTAGGTATGTCAATGACTTGAATTTCAAAAAACTATTGGATTTGAGTATCATGAGCTAACTGATATGGATGTTCAATAATTCACCTATTACTTTCACTCTTGACTTGTCCAACTACACCATCATCTTCTCAGATTTTACTAGGTTTAACCCTAGTTTTTCAAAAATTCCTAAAGGCATAATGGTAGTTGATGTACCATAATCAAGAAATCAATTATGGAGATTATTAACAAAAATTCTAACTATTAAAAGGAATGGTGAAACCTCATGCTTACTCTTGTACATTACCACATTTTCATGAGCCTATTAAGCCTTGCTAGAGTTAGGCTTTTCATTTAGTGATTTTAATGGAAAATCATGTTGTTTAGTGATTTGTGTGATCTTTTGATCTTGTGTAATTTTATTTTTCCTATATCTTCTTCATGTCTTCTATTGTGTTGTATCCAACTTTTGTTGATGTTGTGTAAGGATCTTCCATTATTGGCTAACTCTCCCTACCTTTAAAGTGTGGAAGGTTATTGTCTATCTTTTCACCAAGAGGTGTATCTAGTTTGTTATGTGGGTTCAAATTTATCATAGGTGGGTTCTAACCTTTACTTTTAAAGGTATATTTACTCCTCTAGTACTACTAGAAAGCATGCACCTCCTCAACATTGTCCTTAGGTTCGCTCTCATCTTGGCTAGGTAAATCATAATTCTCAACCATGAGGACTCATTTAGGTGTTATAAAAGCATCATTTGAATTATTAGATCCTTTATTACTACCTTGATCAATTGGATTCACCTTGAATCCCTCCATCTAGCTCTTGATGACTTTGAATAAATGGTAGATTTCGACACAGTTGAGCTCTCCATGTCTAGTTGTATTGTGCTATCAAGACTAACTAGGTAAGGCTATCTCCCAAATATTTATCTTAGGTAGTTTGATCAAAGGGGACTCACTATTTTTATTCAACATATTAAAAGATCTATTTTATATTTAGAAATTATAATTTCTATTGGAGCTCTTAGTAGTGTTACCCATCTATTTCTTGAGATCTAAGAAATTATTATCTAGTTTTTAAATAGTCCTTTGTATTGAGTCTAACTCTCCCTTTGAAGGTTCTAGGTTCTTGATTTGATGGTAGCTTGGAAATTTATGTTGTTTAAAAGCACCATGGTTTGATTATTCTAGGGATGTGTTTTAGCATTTTCTTGGTTAAGAAATCCTAGTTGTTGGTTGCATGTAGCATGGATCAAAGGTAACTAGTTGATCACTAGCAATTAATTTAATGCATGGTGATTTTGGTTCATGTTAGGGATAACATTTATAGCATGCATGGCTGGTTAAAATTTTGGTATAACAAAGGTAGGATACCCTTGTAGGTGAATCTTTTCATCAATATGAATAGCCTCAGCATATGTTAAGTGTAATGTTTTAATATTTAAGGCTCATGTAAGAAAGATTCCATTAGATCCAAAGCATTTTACATATCTCAAAGGCTAAATCATTTTTAGGTTTATATGGTTGGGACATCAGGGTGTACATTTTTTGTAACCTAATGTTGAATGTTATGATTAGATCCTTTGGGTCCCTTTTTAGGTTGGTAAACTATTGGTACACCACTCCCAAGATAACTACCCTACCAAATTAGGAAATAAAGGTGTCGTTAAATTGATTCCACCTGGCGATGGAATCTTTGGGTAAATTAAGGAACCAATCATATGCAGCATCTTGAAATGTAAAAGGGAAGAGATGATAACACACATCCTTATAGATCATGTTAAGAAATATTGAAGCTGACTTAAAGGACTTAATATTCTCTTTGGCAATCACTCTATCATTGGGGGTGAAGAGAGGTAGATATTTCTCTAGATTTCTTGGTAAATCATGCATAGGTCTAAGGACATTGATGGATGAACCAACTAATCATGCTATGATTATAAAATGGGGTTTAAATGTTTTTTTAGATGGATAGTTTGGCTGGGTTCTATATTTCCTTCATTTACCTTTATTAACTCTTGCTTTCATATGGGTTTCTAGAGATGCTAAAGGGATCTTGTGTTCAAATCAGGATCTAGTCCTAATCATGGGCAACTCTAGGATATAAAAATAGCCTTCACAAATGCTAAATATTGCAAATATTAGTGAATATTTGATATAAAATCTTAGATCAAGTAATTCCACCTTTATCTTTGAGGATCTAAGCTATAAAACCTCAAATTTATTAAAACTTGCATAAATAATGTTAGCTCTACACATTAACCTACAAAGATTAGTGTTGAACTAACACATAAAAGTGTATATATTCCTTATTTAATAATATAAAATCATTTGAGGATTTTTAAAAAACTTCAATCATAAATCTAAGTAAAGGTTCACATAAATCCAAATAAATTATAACATTTAAGATATCAAATTCTAAGATTTAGTATAAGCAATGTCTTAGAGAATGATATTTGCTCAAATACCCAAATTATTTAACAAATTTATACCAAAATTTTAAAAAATGATCAAAATAACCCTTAGTATGTGTAAATAATGAGGTATTTCACCTATCTTTGCATGAATTTGAGCAAAAACCTAGATTATTTCACCAAATTTGCATAAATGAACACTAATATTCATGAAATCTTTCAAAGAATGCAAAGATCTATGAAAAGCATGTAAATATTCATGTAAATAATGTATTTATTTGGTGTTATTTAATGATATTCATGTAATTTAAAACAATTTTGAATGTATATGATGAAGTAAACTACAATTCTACAAAAATACATGAAAATAGTTACATAAGGCCCTCCTTCTAGTGACATCTTTTACCCTCCTTGTTGATGCTTATATTATGCTCCCTATGTCACTAAAGGGGAAAGTGAGAAACATTTTAATTCATAGAATACTTTGGGCTTGAATTTTTTATACAACTATTATTGAGAATAACATAGATAGTAGAGATATGGTCACCACCTTGAAAGTTTGCAAGCAGACCCTGCTATAGGGACAATAGATGTTTATGAAGTGACATAGTTTCTTGCTAATATTTATGGATTATCTTAATATTTTCTAATTATTTACCAAAATTTAAATGAATTATTTATATTTATATCATGATATCTATATTTATTCATGGGTGTATCTAAGAGTGAGTAGGGTAGGGCAGAAAAGAAGATGTGCTTAAGATGATCAAAGATACCAATTATACTAACTTTTAAGGCAAAAACACATGAAAATAACATTTAATAACCCTATATTAATGATAAAATTTAAATAAATTTAGTTAAATCTTTAAAGGAAATGAATTTACATATTTAAAAATATACTTTGCATAAAATTGCTCACTCACAGTAAATTACATAGCTCATTTAGTTGTAAATGAGAAGAAAACAGAGCAAGAATACTATTAAATTTGTTATCCTAGTGTTAAGATAACACTAAAATATGCATATATAAAATGTAATTAACCAATTAACTTGAAAAAAAACTATTGAACACATAGAAGCATGAGAATTCAAAAATCATAAAACACACAAAAGAACACTATAGACAGACTCTTGAATTCTTTGGATCTCTATATTAATTATGATAACAAATATTTTATGATTTACAAATAATGGAAACACCCTTATTTTTATCCTTAAAAATTCCTAAGATGATTTTAAGTGGGCCCAGAAGAGGCAACCAAATATAGCTAAGTGGCTTAAAATGTCACATTACAATAGAATATTTTGTATTTGAATTTTCAAAATAAAATAAAATATACTAAGGCCTTACAAGTGGCTACTAAAATCCTTGTTATTTTTATTTTTTCCTATTCTTCTTCTTAGTTTCTTATTTGGTCTATACTTTAGCACATGCCTAGTTGTCCTAATCTATTTGAGTAAATTCTAGGATCATAGGTCTAAATAAGTTGGGTATTCCCTGAATTAACTTCCCATATTGTGTAAGTATTAACTTGAGTGATTAATCAATTGCATCTACATTTTCTAAAATTTTATTTGAAAATTCCACAATATCTATTACCTCATAATAAATCTTTGCATTGGCCACATCTTGCTAGAATTTGGCCATGAACACCTTCATCTATGTTCTAAACTCTTGATCATCCATGAAGGAACCATCAAGATTGGTTACTATGGTAACCATGGAATAATTTAGGAATAAGGCTATCTTAATTGAAATCTTATCCATGGATTTATGATCATCCTTGAGATAATCTATCCATCCTTTCAGGATCTTCCTTTTGTTCATTAGAATGGTCTATGTAAGAATAATGTCTTTGAGTGGAAAGACCTTGAGGTTAAGAAATTTATTGCTTCTTGCCACTCTAGCCAATTTTTCCAACTTGGTGTCATAGAGTGAAATATTTTGGTCAATCTTCATGACCACCTTGGCTTGTTGGATCCCATATTCTTTCCTATTCTTCATTATCTTGTATAAGTTGAAGACATTAATGATAATATTTATTATTGAAATTAGGGTATTATCTAGCACTATTATCAATGCATGCTCCTTTATTCTCTTAAATTATTATATCATCCCCTTAATTAGGAAATAATATAATATGAATATGCTTTCATTTAGGATATAGGGTTCTCTACATACTATTGTACCTCTTCAGGGCTATCCTTCCTCTTTCTAGTCAAGGTGAAGAGGGGTTCTTCACTTTCATGAATCATTGTTGACCTTGATTGTGGATTTTTCACTTGTCTTCTAACCACCCTTTTCATGGTAATAGTGCTATCATCTAACCTCATGTAAATTTGGGTTAAAAATTGGCTTTCCTTAGGCCTCCCTTTCCTTATTTATTTCATCATGTCCCTCACCCAATTTGGGGTAATTGTAGATAGTGGTTATGTATGAGGTATCTTCAATGGGATTGATTGGGTAGAGGATGAAGACAAGGCTATAGCAAGGATGGATAAATTGGTTATTTATAATTTCCTAAGTGGGTAAAACAAATATATGGTAGGGCCCATGTTCAAGATAAAAGAAGGCAATTTGGAGGCCATACTCACCTTAGCGACTGTGATGAGGTTAAGTAGCCTTTCCTAGGTGAATGGTTTTAATGGCTTAAAAGATTTAGGGGAGCTAAGGGTCAGTGCTGCATTTATTGTGGTATCCTAAGAAGGATTAAAAACCATAGATTATCTAACACTAGTGATTTAGCATCTCAATGGAGTTAGAATGTTGGTAGCGGTATGGAAGATAAAGTGGGGAATGGTGCCCCTAAAGGAAGTATTGGTAGGGAATGAAAACTTGGGAGTGGGAGTAGCAAAAAAATTAGGGGAAGTTGTAAATGTACTAAAAATTAGGAAGGAAGGCAATGGAACAATACTTATAATGTGATTTTGGAGAGATAATGGGGGAGGTAATGCCCCTCTCATAGTGGTCTTGGGAGACCTATTCCTCATGTAAACTTTATCTATATTCTTCCTAGATAATGTCTATAGTTATTCCATTAAAAACTTGATGCCTTGTTGAGACTCCTCAAGGTCAATAATATCATAATTGGGTTGATCTAATCTTTGTGTGGTAGTCTCCTTAATAGATGTAGTGACAAATGTAGGCCTTTATGAAGGTCTAAGTTGGCTTCTTGATTTTCCTTACTCATAGCTCAAAGGCATGCCCTGTTCACTTGGAGTGGCTTGTAATGGAGGTTTCTAGGATCTATTCTTGATGAGAGGAACATTTTCATCTTGATCTTCCTCTTACCTAGCCTCATAGTCTCCATCAAATAGGCTTCCATGGGATGGTGGTGGTTGAAGCCTTATGATGTCCTCCTTCCTCCTCTCCTTATCAATACTCATTTTGAGCCCTATATTTTTCCTTGTAGCATTTTTTATGACTGCCTCATCATTCATTACATCTAGATATATCCACTCACACACCTCATCTTGATGCTTATATTATAATGCCATATCATTTTGGAACTTGAGAAAGTGTTTAGAAATGACATTATTTGGTTCCCATGCATTGGAACTATCCTTAGAAAATATGTAGAAGTACCTATGCCTTGTAACTACTATAATGTCCTATCATTTCATTATATTATTCCTCCCTAGATTAAAAGGTGTTTTATGGGGGACTATTTTTTTAATCCTGAAGATGTCATCAAATCCATGGAGTAGTTGATAGGCCATATCCTCATCTTCCAGCTTTATTGACACATATCTTGATATCATGAGGGGAGCTACCATCACCCATTCCACTTAGATGACTATGTAATCAAGGTAGAGATAGAAATTGGCCATGTATTTTAATGTTTTTTGACTTTGAGAGGGACCTTTGGTATCTTTCATTGAGTGATATATTTTTAAATAGGGGGTAGAAGTTTTTTGCAATTATCTTGATATTAAACCTAAAATGGTGAATGTGTAGTACATAAAATGACTAGGTCACAACCTCCTCCCACATAGGGGGTCATGTATTTGGACCTAATTACATAGTTGCATAGATTACATCTAGTAAATATCTCATCATGAAGAATAGGGACCCATTCTTACAAGTGTTGTTAATATTAGTGACTAGATTTTTGCTAATAATATCCCTAAGTGGGGGAATTTGTTGATCCTCCAAGATTAGTTTCAAGAATATAATATTCCTTATGTCTATATAACTAATATGTACATTTCCAAATACTTTATTTAGTAAATCCAAGCCAAGCCTTATCCCTTTCCTAAATTTTTGGATAACTACATCCCCTTGTTATTTCATGAAGACAACTTCCTTTGGGTCAGTCGCCCATGATGTCAGGACTGTGTCTAGAGAGTGCACCTCATACTAGTTATCAATGATGATCTGGTTATATTCCACCTATGGAAAAGATAGGTCATAGTATTTATTAAAACTAGGCTTGACAATGAAAGCAATCAAAATTCTTTGGTTTATGGATTTGAGCAACCCATCTTCACATTTTGACATCCTAAAGATGTCATATACTAGGTTAGTGCATGGCATGAACTCTAATTTTGCTATAACTTTGTGTAGATTAGAAGCTTGTATTTTTAGGATGTCTAAAGTGAGATAAATAATATGGGTTATTGTATTAAAATCATAAATATCCCTAGATCCTTCAACATTGTAATAGACACTGCTATAATTATGGCCCTTATGTTTATGGCTACAGAGATGAATTTTGTGTCCCCATACTAAAAAATAAAACCATCATTCCCAAATTCAATGCCCTTATATAAAGTGGAGGTTCCTATCTATGCCATTTTTGTAGTGTTTTGGGTAGAAATTAACATCTTGTTTTACCTTTTTTTCAACTTTAGAGCTCAAACAATGGTAATTCAAGTACAATTCATGAAGACCTTGAGATTGGTTAAATTTAGAATGCAAATAACTAAGAGAGCAAATGATTAGATATTCAAATGTAAATGTAGGTAGTAATAGTCAAGTTGGCTAGCCTTTTTAAGATTGATTTGATTAATTCAAGGTTTGATGGCAATTCTAGTTCATGTTGTATCAATGGTGAGCTTGTCACCCTTACATATTTTCAAATTATTGCTTTTGGAATTTAATTGATTTAGAATTCAAATTTACCACTGATTAACCTTTGATTTATCATTTATTTTATCTTTACATATAAATAATACCATTTTTTGACATGTGGAATGCCACCTTAGATCTAGTTAGGCATTCATGGGGCTTGAAGATGACTAAGTTACTTAGTCAGCTCAAATCTATACATGTGGCACTTTCTGATTATTCATGGACTCTCAAAATATAGCTTAGTGTGATTATTTATTTTTATTATACCATATGGCATCCCTCCATTTGTGGTGATCTCTTAGGTAGGGCCTTATAATTGTGGTTAGTCATGAGAGTGCCATGTGTCACTTTCATAGGAAATCAGAGTTTCTTCTTCATCAGGTGGTTCTCTCATGGGTAATCACAACTTTGCTTTGATAGGTGGCTCTTAGAAGGCTCTGGAAAGCTATTGGATACTTGGTGTTAATTATGTGGCTCAAGTGCTTCCACATGTCTCTCTCAAAGGTAATCTTATATATCTAAAAATGTAGCTCCATGAGAATGACATGTGACATCATCTCATGGGTGCTTAGTAAACATGTCACTTTGAAAAGACTTAGAAGGTGTTATAGTGGATATTTAGATAGAAGTAGCATGGGAATGACATGTGTCATCATCACATGGATCCAAATGGGGCACGTGTCATTCTATCAAACTTCTCTTCCTTCTTTTACCACTTATCATTCTTGAAGGGAGCTTTGGATATATGTACACCATTAAAACTTGAGCGAATGACTTGAGTACATCTATGTTTTCTCCTCATAAGATCTCACAATATTTAGATTGAATGTGATGTATTATTATCATACATCAATATTGGATGAATCTTAAGGGAACACATGCCACTTTGAAAGGGTGCTTGCGATTAGATGGTCATGCTTGAGAAACATGGTAGTATCTCATTATCTTTTGAATTAGAGTGGGATGTGTGAAGGCTCAGATTGAATGGGCTTGCTTATGAGAACTATGATATCGATATGTAACCTATATATTTGAATTATAATGGCTACCTTCTCATGATTTCTTAGGATGACACCATGGGGTTTATGATCTTCACATATTTTCTCCAAGTGTCTTGCATGGGGTGCACTTCTTTTGACCAATGGTACAACTCAAAGTTTTGACAAAAATAATTATGCCTTAGATGAGTGCCATGATGATACATGGCACGTTAAGGAGTGAGTGTTCTATTAGAAGATTTTTTATATTTTGATGTCCTAAAAGTCATCATAAATTACTAATTTTAAGTTGACATCTTTCAAAGCCATGTGAGATACCAGGTTAGACTTATAAAAATATCAAATGCCCATAATAAGCAAATTAAACAAATCTAAAGCAAAACTATGTAAGTAAATTCTTTAAACAATGTGTAATGTTAGTATAGTAAGATTTGGCAAGGCTTGTGGCTCTCATGTAGATTGGAGAACTAGGTAGAACCTCCTTGGTGAAGTAATATCTACACATTTTTGAAACATTCATGGTTAATAATCCATTGTTGTAAAACTTTGAAGATAACTTGCAGTAACCCAAATATTTCTAAATACTACTCCTTACTATAAAATAGATTATTGAACAAAGGTTGATAGGAATTATTAAATAAATTATCTTATGAAAAAAATGTATTAAAAATCTTGGTATTTTAGGCATATTGGAAAATTAATAAAGGAGGATCCCTATTTTGGGAATAGGGGGTAGTTGAGCATCAATAGGGACCATTTGTTTTAACAAAAAATATGATAAAATGTGTGTTTCACCTAGATACACTTGAAATGAAAACTCTCAAAATTACAATGAACATCATGAAATTATGTAGATATATCACTTGACATATTCCAAAAATATTTTAAAAATAATAAAACTTAAGAAACCCAAAAATATTTTTAGCATTTATATATCTTATTCTCCTTGGCATATATGTTTTTAGTTCTATATTGGTAGATGACATATCAATATTTTTTATATACACATGTTTCACACATATTTTGAGTGTGATTTAGGCATGCACAAATACATGATCTATGCACCTTTGTATTTGGGATTTCCCTCTACTCAAATCACCAAGACATTGGGGAATCCACCTCTATGATCACAATACATCCAGTTTATGTCATTATATGGTCACTTTACATTATCATGTTTGAGCTTATGTACATTCACATGTTTTTATCCATGCTTATATATTTCATAGTTTACTCGATGTTGTATATACTTGAGCTTTTTTTTTATAACACATATATCCAAAGATAACTATGACATGTTTATGCTGGTTGCTTATGATTTCATATATTCACTTCCTTGAGTGTCTTGCCTTGTTATTGTCTTTATTATTTGATCATTTAATTATGATCCATTTTTTATGACCCCCATGCCTTTTTTTGCCTCTTTGGCATTTGAATATGTCATTAGTTATTTTAGGTTGACATTTAAATATATCATTTTTGATTTTGTGGAATTTTGACTAAGTCATGTGACCTTAGATTGTGTGAAATTTGAACATGCCACTTATTTATGGTCTCCTTGGACCACTATATTTTTATTTGATTTTCAGTTATCTTATGTTAGCATGATCTACATCATGCATCTTAGAATTTGATGTGATCACATTCTTCATGATCTAATGATTTATTGACCTATACATGTTCCCTCTATATGATACATGGTACCTTCATAGTTTACGTGGTTATCTTATACTTTTTAGGTAATATAGATACTAGTTTATACTTCCCCATACCTCAAAATGGGAGGATATTAGTGGTGGAAAGCCATGGAATCATGACTTCCACATTACTTCACACATTTAGATTGTATTAGAGGCATGTTTTGGAAACATATCCTCCACATTAGCACTTACAATAGCTCTTAAAGTTAGATTATAGTGAGGGCATGTTATGGAAACATGTTCTCCACATTGACACTTACACCAATTTTTATATTATAGTGGGGCCATGTTTTTTAAAATGTGTTATCCACACTTGAATATTTTAAAAGTGGCCAAATTCATAATTATATGATTTAGATACACATTTGTGGATAAATTATATACATTGGTACAATTTTTATACATAGTTTCAACATGAGACATATAAGATGTATTTTTCTAAAATATGTTTGTAATATCATAAAATCAAATAAATTTTAGATTCCAAACACTTTTAGAGATTATCATCACCCACCAGGTTGGAATTTTATAGACTATATTGAGCCAATTTATTGTAGTAGTTGGTTCAATTTTTCATATGGTTGAGGTAATTAAATCACCTAATATTTCCAATTATGTAGGTTTGAATTGATTGCATCACCTAACCTCATTATATTTATTCTATTATTTGACTTAGTATTATAAATTATATAACACCTTAGTCTTATACACTTTGTAAATACATATCATGGATGTGCCTTCAACTTCTAGACCTTTTCCCACTATAAAAAAATTTCCATATACTATCTCTTTATGCATAATTGATTATCTCTTAGTCTGACCTATGTTATTCTAATGACTCAAGACTTTTACCTATACTAAAATGTTATAAACCTGTTTATCTTCCATAGCTACAAGTTTTAGACCTGCACCTATTTTCCAATTACTTGGGCACTTATATCTCAGTCAGACACCTGCATTGTTATAAGTGTCCTACCCTAATGCAAGTATCCAATGCCCTAAATTCATAAAATTTACTAATTAAATGTATCCTAATGGTAATATTAAGTGATTTAATTCAATATATTCTCTAAGGGGATTGGTATAAATATAAGATCAACCCTCATTCAATCCTCACTTAGAAAATACCTAAAGAGATTAAGGAAACTCACCAAAAGCATTATATCAAGCAGTCAAGGTAGTAAAACTTCCCTATTTTCCCATATTTCCATATTAATAATAGGGACACCACATATATAGGTCTAAATTACTGAAGGATCATCTTAAAAGATATATTTTCTAAGTTACAATCTAGGTCATTTTTTAACTTATTTATCACACATTGCATGATTCACACATAATCCAACATGTAGGGGTTAAATACATAAGTTTGAGGCCCCTTTCAAAGTATTGGATATGTAGGCAAAACTCATTTATAGAGGGTTATTTGGGGAAGCTCAACACGATGTACCCACTAACCCATTTTTTCCATAGTTGATATGAAGATGAATAACTAGGGTTTTGATATTTGATAAGGAATGATAGTCCATGACCCAAATTTGAATACATGAGAGAGAAGCTGACATAGAACCTAGAAGCATCTAAGTGGTTGCATCCAATTTTAGAAATTATTCCATACTAGACACCTACATTTAATTCAGATAGTAGTGTCAACATAACTATCCTAGTTCAATGTAAGTGTCTGCAACTACATAGGCATAATTTTTATAATCAAACAACTATTCTAAAATATGGATCCAATCCTCTTTTAACTTTTTATCAATACATATCTATACTATCATTAGAAAAATCTAAGTATCTTGTTTTCATTGTTATTTCAATGTCTAACATAGTTGTAATTTCTATCTTTAGAATCTCAACATAGTAAATTAAATATATCATTATATGAGTTTCATACACAATTAGCCTACTATAGAGATAGTATACCATTATTGTGTTTTAGGTTATCTCTATCCCTTTACCCTTAGATATATCCACATCTAGATTTTACTATTAAACATAAGGTAGTTATATTTTTAGGCCTTCAATATGAGTACCCTCTTTAACTATTGGTATCTTCTCCTCCACCCATACTACCATAGTAGTCCATTATTACTCATATTTAGGGACATTATTTAGAAGTATTTTTTTCACACATGCATGATCTATCTATAAATCTAGTATATATAATAATAGTTGATTTTCTTAGTTAGGTAATTTTACTACACTTACACATCAAAGAGTTAATTAAGATACCTTGAGTCCTATTTTAACATTTTAGAGTTTAGTTAAGTAAATCCTAAGTTTGATTAAAAAGATGAGTTATCTAAATTAGTGAAATATTATACAATAAATAACCATTGATTTGTTATAGAATTTGACTTACTTTGACTTTCTAAAAATAGTAATAAATGTGTGTTAATAGAAACTTATCTATAAAACAATTGTCATTGAAGATCTGTGTTGAAAACTGGGTTATGGATAGGTCTAAGTGTCCTTAATAGGGTTATTTAGTCATATTTTTCCCTAGCTAATATTGCCCCACTTAGACAGTAGTGCCATACAACTCTAGTGTCCTAGAAATAGCACTAGTGTCCTCTTTGTATGACTATTTCTATTTTCTAGGTACCCCTACACTTGTGTTTCTAGGTTTTATTCTTACATGCATGAAATTTGGAACTTTATATTATGCTTGTGATAGTTTATTTAGGTTGTAAACCCTAATCCTCCTTGAAAGTATGGCATGTGCTGAAAATGTGTGTTTTCTATTAGGATTGGTTGGACATCATCAATACCCCATTATGAAGAGAGTTTCTCACATACTAATAATCTGAGGAGGGATCAAGCCTAATGAACTTCTCTTACCTAGTATTTGGTGAAAGTTTAAGTGAATTATATAATGATAATGTTATTAAATTCCTTGAGTGTGCATGAGATTGGAAATCTTTGAAATCTAGGCTTAAGGTAGTTGTATATGGTAGTATGCAGAAGTATCGCAGAATAGGGATTAATAACCTTAATTTTTCTCAACCTGTTTCTTGTTTGAATAGTTTTTTTTAATCTATTTTCCATATAGTGGATATAGGTCTAAGATTCTTGTACTTATAGTATTTCATAGTTTTTGTGGATAATAAAATGTGCTTAAGCCAACCTTAGAAGGGTTATACATTTGAAAATATATATGTTCAAGAGATTTAGGGAAAGGGACACTATCACCATGTTGGGGACACTAGTGCCATTAGATCTAGTGTCCTTAATGTGGTGCTAGTGTCCAGTTGGTAAGATGCTAGGCACAAAGGGCTAGGATATGGGAATGTAGGTCTAATACTATGTTTTGGCTAACTAGAAATGTTTGTGGTCTACACAATGGCTAGAAAAGTGTGGTAAAGACTCTAGGATAGGTCTAGGGCTAAGATAAGAATAGTTTGTCTCAAACAACACTCTTAACATCTAAATACCAATTTTATGAGATTACATTCCCCTTTTATACTAGAAATTCAACAAAGAAAAATGACTAGTATAAAATAAAAAGAAGCATACTTGGACTTACATAGGAATCAAATCCCATGTAGTTGGGTCTATGTATGTGAAGTTAGGTCTACGTATGTGAATTATGATCCAAATAATGAACTAAAAGTAAAAATGCATAAATCAATCCTTACTTAAGAGATATCAAAAGAAATAGACTATGTTGAAAAATAAGTGAGTAAAGTTGAGCAAAAATATGGGAAAGAGGAAAGGAATGACTCACCTCATTAGGTATGTAAACCAATGCATGAACCTGGTGACAACCTATGTGTATGCATGTATATGTGATTAAATAGTTGAATAACTTTGGTTGAGTTGATATATTACTTAATCATCATGTTTGGGTGGCTCAATAACTCAATTTAATTTTGACTCCGTCATTACCCACCCCTACTTGATGGATCATGACCTGTGAATAGCTTGGAGTAGTAAGGATAAATGTATTTATCCCTCAAGAAATTGAAAATTTGTATGTGTAAAAATAAAATACAAGTGTCATGGATATGATGCATACAAGAAAGCATACATAAAAAGTACATGAGACATGCAAAAATAGGTCAAGGGGCCATAATACAAGGTACATGGGGACATGTCACTAAATATGAGAAAGAATACATATAAGGACATGTTCAAATTTCCACATATGCAAGAAAAAATCAATTTGGAGTAGAAACACATATAAGGACATATTCAAATGTATGTATACACAATCATGAAAGCACACACAAGGGACATGGGCACATTTTCAAGGCATGCATGAATAGAAGTGGCATAGTGATCCAAAACTCAAAATATTTGGTTGAAATATAATTCAAGAAACAATAAAAACACAATTAAAATAATTCTATCTATGAGAAGAGATGTTTTATTGATCTAATTTGTAGACCCAAACATATGCCTATCTCTGAGAAGAGATGTCTAATTTCCATTCTAGGTTACATATTCATTTATACATGTTTTTAAGGTGGGGTGAGGATGTGGAAGGTCACCAATCTTGAGGGAGATGAATTGGTGTGACTTCCATGATTTACAAAAATATAGAATTTGAGGAATTACTATTTTTAGAAACTTACTATTATTAGACTACACTACTAAAATTGAAATTTGGGGAACTTCTATTGGGTTTTAAGGGGTAAAACTTAATCTATCATATTTTTATGCCATCTCACCATGTTATTCTCATTCTTATCTTTCTAATGGTTTAAATGGCGAGTTAATTAGACCTATGGTGCAAAAGTTATGGCTCTCAAAAGTTTTGTCATCAATTGGAGTGGATCCGTCACCTGAATTGTCGCCTGAATTGTTACCTAGATCACATAGAGCCAAAGAAAAATATCATAATCAAATTCCCTAAAATATAAGAATCATAAAACCATAATAAATTCTAAAATATAAAATCTATAAATGAAAGAATGCATAACTATGCAGTACAATTCTATGTAATAGAAAAAATGTACAAATGTTGAGTCTAAAGTAGTGATAGTCAACAAAAAATCTAAATATGAGTAGTAATGATCAATATTAAGATACATAAATATGAAAAATATAATGTATATAATATAAGGATATAACCTTGTAATAGAAAATGTGTATAAGATGTCCTTAAGTGGGTGGATGTACCAAATGAATAAATATAGATCACTATATATAGCCCCAATGGGTAGATGATAGCAAGTCTAGATTAGTGTAATGAACTTGAGTCTTGTAATGAATCTTCAAGAACTTGATAAGAAAAATTGAATCATATATTTATTATAAAATTGACTATAATAAGATAGATATCATATGTAATGTCTGGAAAATATAGGATATGTAAACATATAAATACATATAATCAATTAATTTTGTGTTTTCTGAGTAATGTTTGAATGTTTTATGTTTCGACATGCTATATTGTTTTTGTATTTTATGGATATAATTTATTTATAATCAAATGAAAATAAAATATTTAAAAGGAGTGAGAGATAATAAAGTATGTACAAGGATGTAAGAACCATACTAACTAATGAATATCATGGGAGACTCATTATCATTGTGATTGGTGTAAAAAATATGAACAATAATCTCTCATGTATTATAAATGTTATGCTATAATTTAATGTTATTTTATTAGGAATTTGAGTATTATTCATCATCAAAATCATAATCTTGTTCAACATTAGAATCATGATAACCTAGAATGATAGAGGGAATTGACTCATAATGTGGATTTGACCTTTCTAAATTATGCTTTGGCATATTGATTGTGATTTTGTCCTTTAAAATTGTGCTTATTATAGACATATAGTGTTGTGGAGGCTCTTTTAATAGAAAACCTATTTTGAGAATGCTTGTTTATGTAGCATGATTTTGAATTTTAAACTTAATATATTGTTCTTTCTATAACATTTCGTATGTATCTAGATATTTTGCCTTGATAAATTGTAGCTTTGAATGATTTGCCTTAGGATGTTTAATAAATCCCAAACCATTTTGGCCAATATTATAAAATTATAGAATAGGATAAGTGATGCCTTAAGCCTACTTTCCCAAACCTTGACCATGATAATCAAATAGTTGTAGATATTTGTGACTAAAATCATACTATTTTTAATGTGGAGTCTCATTTTAGAGAGGTATGTTTTCCTCTTTACTTGTTTTCATATTTCATGTTCTACTATTTCTTGTTGTGATTATGCTTTTATAACCTTATGTTGTTCTGAGTTATGCTTTGATAGCCATTTTTGTATTATTTTTGAATTTGACCCTTTTTGAACTTGTAAATGTGTCATTTTATGTTGTTTGGATTAAGTGTCACTATATTAGTAATCTATATATTTTATCTATTGTATTTTAATTTTTAATGCTAAACATGAATCAGTGTGGTACCCATTCATTCTATAATATGCAAAATAATATTTATATATCCTTAATAGGTATAGAGGGCATAGGTTGATCAACTTAGCTTTAATAATTTCCCTTAGTATCTCACTTAAAATATTATTTGATATCTAAATACTTTTTAAATCACTACTTTTATATGTACTTTATTGTGATTTATGATTTGGATATGTAACATTGTTTGCCACAAATTGACTAGGTGCAGATCTATATACATGATTTACACTATTATGCCCTAGATGCCTTTGTCTTGTAATTTTTTTTTCCAATGTTGTAATATTTTCATGTAATAGTTGATTATTATTTTGTAAAACTATAAGTATCTTGCTTATACTAATGATTTTATCACATAGAGTCTCACAAGTGCAAACCCTAGTTGTTTTTTATTGAACATGTAGGCACATACCCTGTAAGGGAGAGGTGTGAATAGGCTAAACATGGAAATTAATGACTTTGGTATAGGTTGCTTCATATTGTGTAGTAATTATAGCATGGAATTGGTTAGAGGGAATGTATCTATCACCCTTATGGAGATGAAGAGGATAAGGAGATTCTTTCTTATGCATAAGATATGAAATTAAAACTTGAAACATAATTATTAGTTTATGTGCTAAATCTTCTATGTGTCTATACATTTTCTTGTTAATGTAATTACACATAGGACAAACTGAAATTATATGAAATATAACATATATTTCAATTTATAGAAAGCATCATCTATGCATGTGTTTATGTCTTTTCTGAGTTCATTTTGAATTAAAGGGAACAAACATGCAAATAAAAGTATTAGACTTTATAAAAAAAATTGATTAATTTATTCTATCATTATGATTATGATTATTTGAAATATAAGATATATGGATCTAAAATTTGAGTTTTGGATGTTTAAACCTTACGCTATCTAGGGTTAGGGTTTTGAATTAGGGTTGTTTCACACAAATATAAATTATATTAAATAAATGAAACCCTAATGTGATATTTGATTTAATGGAATAGGTTATTCCAAAATATCATAAAAACATAATTTTATAACCCTAATTTATTTCACAAAAATTTATATTATGTAATCTAGGGTTTTGAGTAATATTCAAAGTAATTTGGGTTCACCAAATCACCAAATGTTTTAACCTTTTTAGAGTTTAGCTATGCAAATGATAAGTTTGATTAAAGGGATGATTTGTATAAATTAGTGAAATAATATGAAATAAATAACCACTAATTTGTTATATAACATGAATTATTTCTAAAAATAGTAATAAATGTGTGCAAATAGAGACTTATCTAGAAAACAACTATTATGGAAGATCTAGGTGTTGAAATTTGGGTTACAGATAGGTCTGTGTGTCATCAATAGGGTCCCTAAGTTAGATTCTTTCCTAGATAGTATCACCACACTTAGATAGTAGTGCCATATAGCTCTAGTGTCTTGAAAATGGCACTAGTGTCCTCTTTGTAGGAATGTTCATATTTTCTAGGTGCACCTGTGACTATGTTTCTAGGTTTTGTTCCTATATACATGAAATATAAAATCTATATTGTGCCTATAATTTCTAATTTAGGTTTCAAACATTAATCCTCCTTAAAAGTATGGCATGAGCTAAAAATGTGTGTTCATTATTAGGATATGTTAGACATCCTCAGCACCCCACTATGAATAAGGTTGCTTACATACCTATAATCTGAGGAGGGATCAATCCCAATTTAGTTATCCCATGTAGTGCTTGGTGAAATTACAAGTGAATGATAGAATTATAGTGTTATTTAATTCCTTAGTTTTCTTGAGATTTGAAATATTTGAAATCTGGGCTTAGGGTAGATTTAGACAGTAGTATGTAGAATTAGGGAAGAATAGGGATTAATAACCTTCATTTTTCTCAACTTGTTTCTTATTTGAATAGGTTTTTTGCATCTATTTTATATCTAGTGGATATAGGTCTAAGAATTTTGTATTTATAGTTTTATGTATCTTGTGAAGATAATAAAATGTTCTTAGGCCATTCTTAGGATGGTTACATGTTTGAAATATATTTATTTAGGAGAGTTATGTAAATGGACATTGGAACCATGTTGGGGACCTATCACCATGTGGCTCTAGTATCCTTAATGTGGTGCTAGTGTCTAACTCATACGCTATTAGGTACGAAGGGATAGAATCTAAGAATACAAGTCTAAAACTATGTTTTGGCTGACTAAAGATGTATGTGGTCCACATAATGGCTAAAAATGTGTGATATAGGCTTTAGGATAGGTCCACAGTTAAACTAGGAATAGATTGTATCAAACAACACTTTTAACATCCAAATACCACTTTTAGGTGATTACAAGACCCTTATATACTATATCACATACCAAGTTAGTCCCACAAACATTTTGGTATGGTCCACAGTGAACAAAAGTGTCTATACATTCTCATACTATGTAGTGGGCTCCATAGAGTCTTGGATATTCTAGATCTACATATCATACAAAAGATTCTATGAACATTGATTATGATGGATACATTATAGTACCTAATTCATATTCTTATTTTTATACACCCACATCTATTACCTTTCATTCTTGAAAGATAAATCCTACACCATTTAATATGAGCACCCCCCATGATTATCCCCTTAGTGGGATAATTTTTTATCACGTTTATACATATTCAAATAGAAAATATATATATATATATATATATATATATATATATATATATATATAACTAAAAAATCATTTAGAAATCATAACCTAAACATGAAAAGAGTTTATGGATTACATTATTTACATATGTTATTTATCATATTTTTAGTAGATTACATTTTATTTTTATACACACATGCATTTCATAAGGTATATGAGTGTGATGTAGGACATAAAAATCATACATGGACACATAGATATTGGACCTTTCCTATAGCCAGGGATCATGCCAATGCTAGAGGAATATACTTCTATAGGTTACACTATTACATATTATATATTTTTATGACCTTTCACTGTGTTGAGGTATATAGATAGCTTGCACATGCATTTATAGACACTCATTTATCATAAAGTGTTACATGGATATGTTATTTTATTATGCTATGATATTGACATATATGAATAGTGTAGACAATTTTTTCACTTTTTATATGATTCATCAATGTTTTTTTACTTTTTCATGATAGGCTACCTATTGTTGTATATTGTGTGTGGCCCCTTGGCCTTATTTTTTAGATACTTGACCTTACTTTTTTGGAATTCTTCCCCCTTGTGTATAGATTATAAGACTTTGTTTTTGTGGATTTCATTCCCCTTATTTGTGTCTCCTTAACCTTTGTTTTTAGTGACATTTTTATGTCCCTTTTTTGTATCCCCTTTGATTTATGTGTGACATTATATGCTATTACATGACATTGCATGTTGATCTTGTGTGATTTTTATGTTTATAAGTTTCATGATCCATATAATTCACCTCCCATTTGCATGTTGTTACATGATTTATATCATGCACTTCCTTAATGTGTAGTCTTATTCAATGATAGTTATTATTAAATTCTTCATTGATACATCTGTCTTGACATAAAATTTGTATTCCCTTTCATTTCATATGTTACATACATTCATGGATATTATATACCTTAATATTATGACATATTATCCATGTGTTGACATTATTATACATAAGATTATATTTATAAATGACATGATACAATTCAATTTTCTTTTTAGATGAATAAATTACATGATTTTTATCTCACCTAAAATGAGGGACATATTAGTGGGCATTGTCATAAATGCTAAATCCTCCATGAGCATATTTGAGTATAGTATACAAATTTTAGAGTTTATATGTGATTCAAATATTAGATTGGGATAGTTATTTTTAATCTTTAGACATATATTATGGAATATGTAGGGCTTATGCATTCCATTTTACACTCCATAAGTGATAAATTTAAAATTGATATAGATTAAAGCACACTTTGGGGATTGTAAAAGATTCATGTACTCAATTCTATATGGAAAATTCAATTAGGCATGATGTTGGTTCATGCACACATATATACTCTTTCATAATTTAATTGAGTATGATGTTGGTTCATTCATTTTATGATAAATTTTAGTGGGGTAGGATGGTGGTTCATGCATATTTGCACCTTTTCAATCATTCAAGGATTTTCAAATGTTGAGAGACCTTGAATTTATAAATACATTTTTAGTAGTTGATTAATGATTTTGAGGTAATTTATGTTGAGGTTAAGTGACACTCAATGGCCATGGAATTACCAATTGTGTTGTTATCACCTTTGGGTTACAATATTAATTATAGATTATCTATATATGGGTTAGGGTATTGTCTTCCAATACACGACCCTTGAATTATTTAAATTTAAAATTGGAGATTGATATCCCTCTTTTTTTTCATTGTTATCTATGTGTGTCAATAAGGAAACACAATTCTCCAATGCTTTGACAAGGAAACATCATCTCAAACAAGCTATAAGGAAACATAGCTTACTCACATGCATGTGTACTCCTTCCTTGCTCTTTTAAGTTTTAAGTTTTAATTATAATTTAGATTTCAAATTTCATTATATGCACATTGACTATTACATTTTCATTATAGATTTTTCTTATAGAGCTTACATATTTGGAGGCTTTTCCTAATCTGGACAAACTCAGGTATATCTTCATCCTTTTTCTCTAGTATTTTCATTGAATTTTAATTTTAGAATAAAATAGGACATTTATAGACATCAAAATATATTATTTGACACTTGGTAATGTAAATCTAGACCTAAACTTATCATACATGAATTGTGTATCTCCTAAAAAGTATAACTTATCATTCCACACATTCACATTGTAGTTATAATCCCAATCAGTTCTACATCATTATCAATCACCTAAAATGAAATTATAGTCTTTTATAAATTAGTGAAATATCCTACTCAGATATTTCTAGAATACCATATTTATATTTTGTCTCCCAAACAATAATGTCACACTCAGATAGTAACTTCGACACTAATGTCCTCAAGTTAACATTACCATATTTTACCTTTCAATGGCTATTTTTAAAAATTAAACCCTTCTCATAGTTTTGTCCAATCACCTAGTGTGTTAATGGCATGTAAAATTACCCAATTTATCACATATAAATACAAATCAAGTTCAAGCTTAATCACAATCTAAAATTCTCAATTACCTATCAAATACACTATTGTGCATTGATAAAGTCTACCATATTTTTACTAAATTTAATATCAATCACTAGGATAAATCATAATCCATGTTTGAAACACACCATTATAGGTCAAGTTTCAACATTTTCAAGATCAAATCCAAATTC
>JARHVA010000998.1:1727500-1852500 GCA_037957365.1 Torreya grandis | reverse complement strand
TTTAAGTTAGAATTATCCTATTGAACTTTAAATACACTACAAGGATAGAAATCCAAGATAAGGCTCTAAGCTTCTAACTCCTCCAAATACTACTTAGGAGTAGAAATATAAGCATAAATAAAATAGATGAGTGTGTGATATCTAGTTTGAAATGAAATATGACCCTTTATATATAGGTCAAATACTAAAAACTAACCCTACAATCTAAGTTGATAGTATCACCTAGGATTATATAGTACATATGATAGAAGATAAATTCATAATTGTATCCACTAGGCCAATACAGTACAAGGAAAACAATTATGAAATACACTATATTGGCCTAGCTATTATTATAGAATATAGAGAAGCTAGAAACGTTAGATGGAATTATATAGAGAGGTAAGATGGAAATATACTCAAAGGAGGAAAGAATGAATAGTAATTACGGTATTACAAAATAATATGCAAAAATCTCTCACAAAGTACCACAAGATGATCCTACCCCATTCATGGTGTAACCTTTAAGGAATACAATTAAAGAAATTGATGAATTGATGAAATCTTTTAAGTCAAATAAATAATAAAGTGATAAATTGAAAAATATTAGGCACATACATATGCCCAACTTGAAGCTCATCATGTGTCACAATAGTGTAATGTAGGATGGTGCTTCAGGATAGATATGTAAAAACACAAAAGAGAATAACTGAAGATAAATGTTGAAAAAATTCGAAGTAAATTAAAGTAAATAAATTAAAATAGACAACTCCACTTACCTTGTTCAATGTAGATGTGATATTGCATGTGTTTAGCTTAAACAAAGTGCCCATCAATAAATACAAAGGGTCGACTTGAAATATAAGATAAAAATGCGACTCTTTACAAAATAAAATGTTAACACCTAAAAATTATCAGGTTTTTAGGATATTAGTGCTTCATTCAGTTCATGGAAATGACCTATAGGAATGAAGATATGAAAAATATATAGAAACTAAAGGTATATAACTTAAAGTTTATAAATTTGAATTTTTTACTATAAATGGGTAAAAATAAATCCATTTACTCATTTGATATTTTTGGAAAACCAAAGCTATAATTACCTATATTTAGTAGTACAAGAGATTCAATGCCTTGAGGATAATGGGGTAAACACGTAGGGGTCCAGTTGGGTGAAATCATTATATATATGTAGATGTGATGTAATCAATGTTTCATTTATTAAATTTTAATTATATATGCTAAATTTAGGAATCTAGGTTCCTTGGTAAATCTGTCTAGCATAATTTTCCCCAACAACCATGAAAATGTAGGGTAAAATGTGATAGGTAATGGGTAGTTAATGGAACACCATATTTACGGTCAAGGGAATTTATTATGGATAAAGGAATAAATTTTTGTTGTCATTAAATTATATCAATTAGGATGATATAGTTGGGTGATGAGAAATCACATCCTAGGCCAATATCGTATGGTATGGCCAATTCCATTTGTAGGATAAGAAATTGATATGGATGATATTGTATAAGGTGGCAAACACACTTCTAAACTAGAATCTATTTATGTGGATAATATTATAGGTGTTGGTTGATACAATCTAAAAATAAGGGAAACATGGTTGATGCAATATAAATTTGGCTGATGTTGTTATCAATTATTTATGTGGTCAGTGTTAGACAATATGGCTAATGTAGTAATAATTGTGATAAACATGGTCAGTACCATAGGTCATGTTTAATGAAGTAGGAAGGTATGGAGGGATAATACGATAAAATTATGGATGTTATAGAGGAAAAATAAATGACTAAAAATTATAATAAAGCTATAGGTGACTGGTATAATTGAAAAAAAAAAAATGCCTATTACAATAGAAAATTAGGGACCATTTTGATTCAATTTTTGTTTTTGGTAAAAAACTTCAATTTTATTTCAAAAATTTGTATTAAAATATAATTGGGTGCTATTGTTTGATATTTTTAGAGGTGATGATGACTTTGGAGATGTGTCTACATGAGATATCTATCAGATTTATTAGAGTGATTTCCCACCATCAACCAAGCTAGATTAGTTGGTTTTAGCTTTTTAGAGATCATGGAGATGTATAAAGTCCCAAGGAGGGTTAAGTTAATTATGGAATTTATTATTCACTAGTAGAGGATTAAAAATTATTTTATATGTGTTGTGGATGGGGATATATGGAGGTGGAAATCACCCTTGATGATATTCATGCCATACTGTGGTTGCCAATCAGGGGCACTTCAACACCCCTATCAGTAGATGAGTGTCTAGAGCTTGTACTATGAGTGTAAGCTCATCATACAATTATTTTTTGTGTAATTTTTAGGCACTTTTGATATCTAGATGGACATCGTCAAATTTATAACCACATGCATATAATTTATATTGGGTTATGCCCTTATGTATTAGTGACTTGTGTCAATCTGATTTGGAGCACAACACACTATATATTATTTAAGTTTCCATATGGGTGAAAATATTACATGAATTTTATCACTTTAAGAGTTGGGGTTAAAGTATAATGGCCCATTGATACTATTTTTATGTTGGATTTATGATCACTTCTTGATGTACAAACCTTCAAGAATGTTGCACTAGGTCACATACCACCTACCTCAAGTGAGGAGGTGGGTATAAAATCACATGGTCCAAGATATCCCTCTACAAATAGATTTGGATAGATTTTAAAAAGACCATATAATATGGATGCCCTGATAATTTACAATAACTACATGAACATCATGTCTAGATACAATTGAAGACAAGGAGTCATATCATGATGCATTACACTTAACAGTCCAAACCTCAACCTTACAACCAAGTATAAGGTTAGTTTGAGTTATCACAACTATAACATCCTATTTTTTTCAAACACCATTATGTGAGACATTATAGAGATCCATGTGGGGTTATAGGTTGAGGTATATTGGCTAATGTACTCATAGTGAGACCAGGTCTTTCCCTAGTTAGGGAAGATGGTGGTGATGGTGACATAAAATGAGGGGAGAGGAACATGTAGTGGCTAATAAAGATGTATATATAGTAGAGGGGGAGGTTCCATGACCTAAACAATTTATCATATAGGGATGAGCACATCCATTAGGGAGGTGGGTCCTTGTGGTTATGATGAAGTTGGTTAGAGCTCAATCCATCTAGAGTCGAGACAATGGCCCTATCTTAGGAGGCTGAGTAGATGAGGAGATTGTCATGGAGTAGGGTCCTATAGTAGGTGAAAAATAAGTATGCATTAATTTTTGTGTTTTCACTTTATGTTTGTAGACTTAGAGATATACATGATAGGCATTAGTGATTATTTTACTTATAGTTTTGAGATATATATGTCTATGATGTATGTATGATATCAATTTTTTGTGTGTTTTTTAGACACAATAGTAGGTAAATTGAGGTGTTGCAACATGGTGGAGAATGAAAATTATGATATTTTAGATGACATGATACCAAAGCACTATACTACTCATATGGTGGATCTAGTGTTACCTTTAACTGGATCACATGTTGGCTAGTTGAGACTAGTTAGAACTGTTGCATGAGATATACAAAATCAAGAGTAGGTTGTTGCTACACCAATAATATTGGAAGGAGGTGATGGTTAGGGATGAAAATAAGTGGATGCAATGTATAGATATTTTATAGAGGAGATCACTACCCTTAGGAAAACTGTGGCTTGAGTGAACTAGTTAGAGATAGAGCTAGCTAGAACATGAGGAGAGATTTGGGGAGTATGATCTCAAATTAATACCTTAGAGAGATCTATATAGTTAGTTAAAACTATAGTATCCTTAGGGAGTGTGGTAATTGACCCACCACCACATGGGGATTGAATTTAGATCACTAATGTAGTGATGGATATTTTTTGTATCTTTGATCTAGAAAATGATACATACATACATACATACATACATACATACATACATATATATATATATATATATATATATATATATATATACACACATACATACATGGGGATTGAATTTAGATCACTAATGTAGTGATGGATATTTTTTGTATCTTTGATCTAGAAAATGATATATACATACATACATACATACATACATATATATATATATATATATCAATTATATTATCTACTTCTGATTGATATATATATATATATATATATATATATCAATCAGAAGTAGATAATATAATTGATATATATATATATATATATATATATATCAATTATATTATCTACTTCTTATTGTACTTTTGGTTTTTCATTTATATAAATTATTATGGTTTTAATATAATGTTATAAGAAAATTTTATTATGTGAGGCATGTTTTATTCTTTCTAATACATTTTTTAGCAGATGCATGGTAACAAAGAACAAGAACTAAATAAGAAAAATGACATATTAAGTAAGTAGATAGAAAAATCAAATAAAAAAAATTAAATTAATGAAATGAATGCAAAACATAAAAAATGTGAGTAAAATACAAAGATTAAGATAAAACACAAGATACGTAAGAAATTTTAATCAAAATTTCACAAATCACGTCAAAATGTAAGACAAAGTGAATCATAAGATGGAAAAAACAATTGTCAAGTGAGATATCTAATATAGGAAAATGTGAAATATAATCAAACAAAGATGTTAATTTTTTTATAAAATGTCATATAATGTAAAATAAGTAAATAAAACTTAATTGCAACATAGGATAAAATAAAAAGTGGTCATAAACTATATCTTATGTAAGATAGGAAAAAGACTCAAATTAAAAAAGGACATGTATATAAAATAAGCAAAGACCTCTGTGAGTGAAAAATAAAAATCAATGATTGTGTTAAATTAAAATGTAAGAAAATATAACCATCTAGGGACATAATTATGATGATGGAGATGGTGTCGATATAAATGGTGATAGGCATTTATGAGGAAGGCCTAGTTATATTCCTCAAGGTCTTATAATGTAACTCACGAACTAAAAAATCCAAGAGGCACTATAAATGGAAGTTAAGATACAAATATAAAGAAAATAGAGATAAAATGATAATGTAAAGTGTAGGTACATGATAATATAAAATAAATGTCTATAAAATGGATATCAAGAAATATGTGATGAATATATAAGTATGAAATATGACACAAGGGTGATGTAGACATTCTTAGCGGAGACAAGACACTCTAATCACATGGGCAAGGCTAAGAACAATCAACATTAATGACCTAAAGAACTCCACCTAAAAATCATAAACTTGGGATGAAAAGTTAAGTATAAAATCATCTCATGAAGGCAAGTATGCATGAAAAATAAAAATATCCTACCTTCCCTCAATATGTTCTCCATTCCTTAGGAGCCCATACATAGTTGTCAATCTGATGTAAATATTGGGTGTTTGTGTGGGAAAGTATGTGGTAATATAATGTAATATAGAGAAGTATTTATGTAATGAGACTTAATACCATATTATACTATCCTATCATAGTTCAATGGACCTCAACTCTATTATGAGGGCAACTATGAAGATTTAGTTTTGACTAGAATACAATATGTTTAAAAAAAATCACATATTTTGGTGTGATCATACTTTTAAGATATAATTTTATTTTTAACATTTCCTTTTTTTATGATTTGGATTTGAACTCTTTTATATATTTTTATTTTATCTTCCATATGGATTCATAAAAACCACCAATGGATATTAAATATGACTAACACAAGAGAGCCTACACCTAGCCACTAGAGAGGAGAATCTAAAGAACAAGATGTCTAAAGACTCCTAGAATTACACCATAGGAAAGTTTTCAATCTCAAAACCAACATAAGTGTGCCTCAAGTGAAAGGAGTGGTAAATATGGGGATCATGAAAGATATGTCCATGAAAAAATATGATACAATGAATATATTCTAGTAGTTGACCACAAGAAGGGAGTGTTTTGCTTAAGACGTGACCAAGCAAAAATAAGGATCTGGAAATACATGCAAATGTAAGTCAAATAATGAAAAAGGAACCTAAACAAGGGAAATGATATGAAATATGGAAATAATGTCACTAGATAAGTCATACTAACCTACAAAGAGTCTACCATAAACATTGATAAGATAAGTTATCCTAAAAGAGGGGGAATGTAAAATATACCAAAGAATCATGAGGAAACTAAACCTAGCTAAATATGTTATAAAGTGTGAAAATTAAAAATGAATATTCTACCTAAGATCCATAAGGAAACAAAGGCTAAATTTAAATCATCCAAAAAAAATTAAAACCTGAAGGTGATATTAAAGATATAGAGGGGAAACTAAAGTTAACTATAAATCATCTTAAAAGAGGGGGAAATTAAAATACTAAAAAATAAAACCTAAATGTGCTAACTAAGATCCAAAATATAAATTAAGGCCAACTTTAAATCATCCTAAAATAGGGGGAAAATAAAATACTAAAAAATGAAACCTAAAGGTGCTTCCTAAGATTCACAAGGGAAACTAATGCCAACCATAAAGTGTGATAAAAAGATATAAAGTAAGGATATGTTAAAAAATAAAGTGCTGAAAATAGAAGATTATGATACAAGCAAGATATATAAATGGACATCACATATGTTAAAGATAAAAATATGATATCAAATCATGTAAATAAATGTGAAGTAAATATGAAAGAATTAAATATATGCTCACAAATGATGTGAAAGACATATACACACATCATCAATAAAATATTTCAAGTATCACTATAAATAATATTTAACACAAACCATAGGATGTTCTAATTTTTTTGAGAGTCATGTAAGTACTACCTTGTGGCTGAGTTCCAAATAAATATTAGGTGCACTAGAAGGAGGAGGAAGTGTATCTTTGTAATGAGAATAAGATAAGTGATGAATAGAGGGTTACATTTAGGAAGGAATGGGACACAAATCCTCAAGTCTAAGAGGTGGTTCTAGTCATAGGGGAGGTTGTTCCTTCATCCTAGGTGGACCATGTAAATGCTTCTAAGAATTTTGAGTCGAAGGCCTCTAAAAATATGTGAACTATTGTTGAATGGATCAACACTTATCCTTAAATTGAGTAGAACATTGGTGCCAAACATAGTAAACTTATTAATTTTTTGGGATATAAGTGGGTATAATATTTAGAGGTAGTATGTTTGGTTGAAGTAAGAAATTAATTGACTCATGACAAAGCACATCTAGATACTATCAAAGGTATAAATAGTTAGTCAAATAATGTGTTATGGTCATGTGGAAGTAATAAAAGTGCCTAGTATTTGCATATTTAGGTGATATACTCTCTATGGTGGAAGTTTGGACTTTTAGCTTTTGATATGTTAAATAGTTGTTGTAATCTCTAGACTCTTGAGTTTAATGACCAAAAAAAATGAATCTCATAATATGGCTCTTGCTCTGAGGTGGGTGGAAGTGGTTCCTTAGTTAACTTATGTGGAAGAACATAAATATGTATGTCTAAATCTCATGAAAAAATCCATTAGCATCATCAAATAGAGTATAAGTAAATAATATTGTATTATATTGAGCCTTCATAGGCTCAAACAAGAATTCTTCATATGAGTGTATCTAACATCTATATAGGAATAATCAAAGGACCATAATATCTAGTGAAATAATAAGGTCTAGGCACAAATGAATCATTAAGCATGCTTCAAACACACTCATAAATAACTAAAACTACATGAAGTATAAGTCATATCCATCTAAAACCTATAAACGTAAACCCAAGAAGGAATAATGTATATAAATTCAAAGGGAGAATGAGTGATAGGCTAAATGATTCCAACTAAAGTAATGATATAAGAAAATGAGGATTACTTGTAAGAGTAATTTAAAGAGGAATGGTAATGAATTATTTTTGCATCTTTGGATTGGGCATAACCAAACAATCTTGGGTCATCTAAAGTGTAACTTTCATCATAATAAGGAGTGATGAGATCTACATTACATGACTCAACCAATATGTCGCTATAAGATTTATGTGAAGGAGTATTCTTAGGGATAACCATGGAAATCAGAAAATTATAAGTTAGCTTCTTGTGATAAGATGGTTGTCAGGTATGTGAAAATTGAGTCATGATATTATAAGGAAGGTTTTATATCTTGATTTTAAAACCTATCTCATCAAGTTTATCATTGTTAGAGTCTAGAAGGCCATGCATAATTTTTCCCACAAGCTTGGGGTGACCACTATAACCTTAGTTGGAATTGATGGGATAATTAAAATGTTGATACTCTTGAAATAGTATGCTAAGAAAGGATTGATGTTTAGGTTTTATAAAAACCATGTTCTTGGAATTTTTCAAAATTTTAAGGTTTTGTGTACCTTGTACCTTATAAATGTCACCAATGTATTAAAAATTCACACATTGGCATGAGGAAGAGGCCACAACACTCATTAAAAGAGTCTAAGGGTGGACAATATAAATGTTATAAGATAGATGGAAATTGAATATCATGACCTTAAATCTAACCAAAATGGGTGGTACCATGTTAGGAATCCAAACACATCCTAATGGAGGCATTTTTATTTAGTCATATCATTGGCATGTGCTATGGGTTGAATTAAAGTTTCTCTCAAAATATTGTAAAGTTTTAATGAATTCTATGGAGGTGATAAAATATCTAGAGACTTCATCTATCACGTCTCACTTAACTCTGATATCATCAACTTGGATGTTAATAAATAAAGGAGGGTCATCCACACAAAGTAAGATTTTGCTGGGGATCATAGATGCAATAAATTTTTTTAAGGAAAGATATGTATTTTTACTATGATCGACATGGATGGACATCTCTTCAAATTTATGCAAGATAATTTCCTTAGACCCATACAAGGTAACATCTCACCCCATAGGTAGTGGCTAAGGAATGTTCATATTAAAAAAAAACATGCATAAGGTGGCTTTGGTATCATGGAGACATCCTCATAAGCTCTATAAATAGTATATGAGATGGGAGTCTATAAAGTTCTTCTAATGGATTCCATTCATCAAAGCTAATCTAAGTTGGGTAGGAGTACAAAAGAGGGGATACATTATAAAGTGGATCAACTTTAGATGAAGCTTAACCCAAATAAATTTGATTTAGAGTAAAAGTCTATAGTCTTGGCACTAATGATATAATTAATGTAGGCCAAAATGATTGTATTATATATCCAATACAATTATTGACATAAAAACATTAGAAATAAAATATATTAGCCTAGCCAATATAATAGAATTAAAACTAGGTAAAGAAATAGTTGGCCAATATAGTAGGAATAAAAGTGGATGAAAAAATAGATTGAACTGAGCTGGCCAATATAATATTTTTAATTTTGAAAATTACTAAGTTGATCAATATAGTTGTAAAAAAGGGAATTATATAAAGCTAATCGATAAGTATGATAAATAAGAAATGGTTCCGGTTTGGCTGATACGGTTGGGCTATCATAAAGTACATAAGTAATGATTTATTCAATTTCAACAACTGAAAAATGATATGGAGGATAATATTGAACTATTATATAATATATATAAGGTATGTGAGTTTAAATAGGATAATAATTGCTATTATAAATAATGCACTTCATTTTTTTTTATTCACTAAGTTTTCCTCATTATTGGAAGAGTGAAGGTTGACCATGATTCAACAACATTAGAGACTAGTTAGGAAAAGGTTTGACTTTGATTTTTATTCTATTGACTTTGAGTATGATTCAAGATAGGATGAAAATATGTGGTAAGGTGAACACTAGCTTGGTGAAGTGCTTCACACTTTACCTTAGATTTATGAGCCTTAACTATCTTAACATATGCTTGGTGGGGTTCTCTAATCATGGATTCATGATTAATGTTTATACCATTAAAGAACTAAAAATCAAGGTTTAAGTTTCTTACAAGTTCCATGATAATGACCCAAATTTACATGAAACCACTAAAAATATAGGTCATACCAAAGATCATTATGAAAACAAGAATCTATATCTCTAGCTGAGGTTTGCGAATGCATATCCTAATCTCATATAGGTAAATATGGTTATAGATTTCAAAATTGTTACCTTATGATAGGGGGAGGAGGATGCTAAAAGAGACTTCCCCTTATAATTAGAGGGATATTCACTTCGTTGGATCTTCTTGGAATAATGGCATAGATGGTTTTCTGAGAATCATAAGTATCAAAGACACCATCATCATTAGTGTGCTTATTTTTATGTTTCATAAAATTTTGAGTGCCAAGCTTAGGTTGGGATGGTTTTAATTTTATGATGAGGTAATATTATTGTTTGGCTTGATCTAAGGCTTCCTCTAATGATTTTAGAAAACAATCCTAGCAATGTATTATTATTTGGCATTTAATGTTTTTATATAAGGGTTTAATAGGTTGTCCTCCATATTATGTTCAAATTTATTGGCTAAAGCTTTCTAATGTTTGATAAAGGTCTGGGAAGTCTCATTTTCCACTTATTTTAAATTGATAAAATAAGTTAAGTTATCTTTGGGAGAATCATTGGATTGAAAATATTAGACCAATGCATTAATTATAGGCTAGAAATAGAGTTATACCTTAGTTTATTCTACCATTCTAAAGTATCACTAGAAAAGGTTTTAACAAGTAGTTTAGTAGTTGTGAAGGTTTTGAGTTTGATCCAATGTTTGTAGAGGTTCCAAAAGGACTTCAAATTCAAAGTAAGATCAATGGATACATTATAAGAGAGCATAAGAGTGATACCACCTATGTTAATATATAGAATTTAAGAACTAAGGATTCATTTTGAATGTGTTAGATAGATTTGTTGTGAAGTGGGGATTAAAAAATGAGGTTTCCAAGATAATATATAAAGTGGGGGTGGGGGTGAATTTTGATTTGGTATTCCAAACTAATTTTTTTTGAGGTATAACTTACATTTGCATAAGTTGTTTTTACATTAGTGTCATTTGAGAACTAATAATAGCTTTAATATTGGCCATTTGATTTATTGCTTGTAAGATTACTTTGTTAGGATTAGGAGTATTTTTGTTGGAAGTAAAGGCTTGAGTGCCCTATTTTGATACACTAGATGTGGAGTAAATGTTGGTATTATTATGATCACTTTGGGTATGCCCACTAAAATAGAAACCTGCCATATTAGCACAAATAAAATTGGTTTGCCCCAAGTCTTACAAATATGGTGATGGATTTTCAACTATACTAGGCAAGATGGATGAGGAAGGAAATGGGGAAGTCATAAATTAGTTTTCCCCAAGTCTTGTAGATAAATTGTGAGTAGGGGAAGGATAAAATTGAAAATTTGGTAGTACATTAGCACAAATAAAATATTAAATCATTTTATTTAAACATATAAAACATACTTATACTTGTGTTTCTCATATAAAATAGGATTTCTTAATTATCTCCTATGATGGTTCTACTAAGTTAAGTTAGTTGTTGAAACGACTCACATAACTATTCACCTTAATAATATTACACACTAAGAATATCTAACATTCCCCCCTTAGTGTGAATATATGTCAATGATTCACACTAAATAATTATAGCATTCAGCTGTAGAAATTACACATGACCATGACAAACATAGACTATTGGAACTACACATATCATGAATAAGGGCCCACCATCCTATTAATTTGAGTTTACGTTTCATGAATTAGGACCCATTAGTAAACTCATGAAAACAAATCAATTGAACCAATTAAGGTACTTATTAATTACATGTTTTCTACAATAAGTTGATCCTTCAATCTATCATCATATTAGAGAGAGACATTATTTTATTTTCACATACCACACATAAAATTATGAAAAGTAAAATATTTGAGGATTAAGTCCTCACTATCTTCATTTGTAGCCTTTATCATTGATCACTACCACTTGATCATGAACACCATAGGTAATTGACACTACCACTAGAAGTTACCCTTAGCTTTAGTTAGTTTGGCACAGAGATTGATGCCTATATTACACTATGTATCCCCATCATTAGCATCGAATGAGAGGTCACTATTAGGCCTCCTACCTCCATTCCCTCTGACATTCATTTAGTTGATGCTTACTAGGTTAGATTCATTTTTGAGGCCTAGTTGAATGTAATTTTTATTAAGAAATTATCCACCCCACATTTATCACCCTCATTTATTTAGACATTGATTTCAATTTGAAAATGCATCCACTACAGAGTGAATTTTTTTGACATTTTGAAAATAACTTTGACAACGACTTGATACTTTTACAAATATGTACACATAAGAAATATCATTAAAATATGAATTTTAAAACATATAAATTATTTATTGACCCATATTTAAATACTATAGGTCCTATAACTAAATGATAACTCATATCTATTTGACAATGACATATACAAACTCTAAAAAATATAATAATAAAAAACTAAACACATAACTAATAAGCCCCACCTAAAATACTAAATACTTAAATATAATAAAAATGACAACTTTGGCCATATAAAAATAGAGACACAAAATTATAATCTAAAATCTAAAATACATAGTAATTTAAACACATAAAAAAAACTTACCCCTATGAGTGGGGATATTGAGGTTTAATGTATAATGCTAAATTGAACATAGTCAAGTTACAAATAATGATGAAGTATAAAACACTGATGAGATAGGTTAGTGGGAGGTAACTGTTAGGGTGGATGAGTTTTGAGGGTGAGAATTACTGATGATCAAATAAAATGACTCATTATATCCAAGCAATTACCTCCTTATTCCACTAAAAGCCTTCATTTTAAGTGGACTTAGGTGTGTTTAATAGAACTCATTACTAATTTAAAGTATAAAAAGAGTATTTTACCTTATTTATTCCATGTAAGTTATTGTTACCTATTAAAACTAATTTGTTCTAACATTTTCATGGGAAAGACACCATTTTTTTATGAACAAGTCATAAGAACAAACTATAGTCAAAGATAGTGTCTTTTGGTAGTAGAAGACTCTTAAACACCAGCTCTGAAGATGCCCAATCTAGCTCCAAAGATGTCCAAATCAGTTCTAAATAATTCTAGAAATATTGGCAAAGAACACCTGAGGATTTTGCATTGATGCAAGACATACATTCTTGATAATAATCAATTTAATATATTTTTGGGAATAATTATAGAAGTCATATATAGACTTTCCAAAAAGTAGTAATATCTATTTTTAGACATGGTATTTATAGAAGTTTATTATGAGTGGCTACAAGTAATAATTTTTGATCTACTAAGTTATATGAGATCAGATGGCTATAATTGATAGAGAAGTTATAAACATAAGTTGATTAGGAATCATGCAAGGAACTAAATCCAACACTTTCCACCAATTTTTCTAAAAACATGGAAAGGATGTTCTTATGTTACTATTTTAGAATACGACAAGATCTTAGTTAGGATATGATATTTTTAATTTGTTTCTCTATTTTAAATATATATTTTAAGATGGGGTAATCTATAAACATGTTTTTTTGATGATAGAGAGGGGGTAGATGAATAGAGTATTAAGGATTGAATAGTTTGAGTATCACTATTTTTCAACACTATAAATTTTTTATAAAAGTAATGAGAAATTGATTCCATGAAGTTTCCAAAAATATAAGATTGATATAATCTTATTTTAAGGGAGAACAAGGTGTAGAGTGGATTAAGAATTTGATTAGTCAAACATTAGTCAATAAAATAAAGAGAAATGCATAAAGAACTAAACAAATCAAGCTAATCTATTCATACGGGTTCGCTAATGATAACAAGATACAAATGGAAAAAATCAATCAACCATTACCTTCCCAAATGACTCCATTACTCAAAAGTGGCTTCAAGAATGTTCTCCCCTTGATGTAGAGCTCCATTCTTTGTTAATAATGGGTTCTTTACTCCTCCATTACCTCAATAATTTTATGCATAACCTAGGCTCACAACTAGAAGGAATATCTAATCTAGCCTATCAAATGAATGTTGCCCAAATGCAAATAACATAATAATTAAAACACAAATAATTTATTGAGAGATTTTAGCATTATAAGTCTACACAATTTGGCTTAAGAAATGGTGTTCTATGCCCTCTTATTTATAGGTTTTCCAAATGGGATAGGTTCAACCATGACCATCCATCTCAAGATTGAGATATGTGGTAATGAATTATCCTATTTTTTATAATTAAATCTATAAATATCATCATAATGATTTGGAAGGAAGGGAATTAATTAGGCATGAGAAACATAATCATGATATTTTATGTAGTTATGGCTTATAGATGCCACCCCATATATGATGTCATTAGGTGATGCAGATATTGAGGACTAATTTCTAATATTGAAATAATCATAACCGCTATGGAAATCCACTTATGTTTTTGATTTAAATTAATTAAATTTAAACAAGATTAATCAATATTTGTGTAATTATTTATAAATTGGTCCTCAATTAATCAAAATGGTTAGAAAGTCATATTATTGGGTCATTATTTGACTCAAGAAGAGTTGGAAGGAGATTTTAGATGTGTTGAGATTTTAGATATTGACAACATAAACTAACAAAGGTATGTGATGTGTACTAATAAATTAAAAGAAATGAGTGATCCATAGCACAAAAAAGCAAAATCATCATTTTGTTTCAAAATGAATTATTCAAAGTTAGGAATCACATAAAATATAGTTCCCCATTTAGGGATATGTTGGCCTAAATCAACACTTGTAAATGACAAGTTTTGACCATTTAGTGCGTTTTAGTGATTTTGGCCTAATTTGGTCATTTGAGTGTAATTCAAGTAAGATTGATAATTTTAACACAAATGGTGTTAGGAATTGGTTGTCTACATTTTACCTCTATTTGAGAAGGTGTAGTGAGACATTCAAGTGAAATGCGTCTTTACAAAGAAAATAGATGTCAAGAAGAAATTGGAAATGACCCATGATGCCCCCTCGAGAGGACATACTAGGATGAAAGAGAAGGATTGACTCTCAAAAAGAGAGAAAAAGTGATATTTTAACCCATGGAATAGATCTCATTTAGATGAGCTAATGCTTTCACGTGTGGTCACCATTAATGATCAAAATATAATTATAGGTATAATGGTCCCCAAAGATGGAGGGAAGTGGAAGGATTCAATCCAAACATGTAATGGATACATTTTTAATGTACCTAATTTTAGAGCACAAGATGTGCACTTATAACATTGATCAATCCCAATATAAGTTACACAATAAAACATTGTCATCATGGGAAAAAGTGTGGAGAGATTAAAATTAGAGGAAAAGGAGAACATAATCTCCAAAGGGATGATAATAAGAGATGCCTAAGTAGAGTAGATATGATCATGATAAGACAGTTGTGCCCCAACAAGGATAATTTTAATCATTGATAAATAATAAATAATGGTATTTCCCCCATAAAGCTAATTTATATTTGTGACTTGTTTCAAAGATTGTACTCCATCATGGGAAAATTGGCAAGTAATGATCTCAAGGATATAACCTAAAATATAGATTAAAGATGAGAAGGTGTAAACATAGATGTGATGGTATAATGGATTAGAAAAAGAAACAAAAAACTAGGTACATGAGAATGCACAAAGTGATGAAAGAGATGAAAATAAGAATGAAGATGGTTGAGCTGACTTGAGATACATCATGTATCAAAACACTACCTACATAGTCTAAATGGACCTCAAGCCAATGTAGTTCACATATAAATGGGAGAGAATGAAATGCGGGATGATGAAATATGACCAAAGATTCATTATATTCATGATGTATGTGAAGAGATGCACATCTATGGATAGAGTCAGGTGCTAAACCTATCGAGCCTAGTTTATGCATAGTGTTCTTGAGACATGTTCATCATAGTTGTGTTGATGTTAAGACTTGAAATTAGAGCACAAAGTGCCTACTATTATATAATAAATTAGGCATCATAAGTATGAATAAATTATGAAGACAAGACATTTAAATAATGTAGAGTAGGTTCAAATATGAATACTTATAACTAAGGATAATGGTAGATAATGACCAAAGCTAGAGTTACAAATATTTACATTTAAATAAAAAAGCAAAGATAAAGAAAAATATAAACATAAATGAACCAAAATTAAAATCAAAATATGAATAATCTATATTCAAGTAGGGATAAAAAATTTTTAAAAATGAAAAAATAAAAAAATAAAGAAGCAAGACCAAATAGGAAAAAAAAGACCAAACAGCACCAACAACAATCAAATAAACACAAAAGAGACAAGCAAAAACATACAAGGAAATAAAATACCGAGGTGAGACAAGAAGTAATAAAAATATAAAAGGATAAGAAAGAAATTAATAGGTGAAAAAACACAACAAAGCACCAAGAAAAGATAATAAAACACCAATAAAACTCAAATAAACACACACAAACAAAAACCAAGTTAGTGTGGTTTAAAAACAATTGTTCATGTATGTGTAGTAGAGGCATTAATTTACACTACAATGTAATAAAGAAAAAGGACACAAGAGTTTTTACATAATTAAAGAGGAACAATGACAAAAGAAATGGTGGAAGAGAAGAAAATGAAGGGGTTTGCTGAGTTGATGCCAGATGTACAAGACAAGTGGATGCTGCCTACATAGTTCCATAGATGCATGTTCTAAAATGAAATTTAGGCCAAATTTATTTATCCTAGGAAGTAGGATAAAACACATGATGATGACCAAAAACATATTTTTAATGTTGTATAAGAAAAAGGAAAACTTGACAAATGTGATTGGTCTTGCAAAATGGCAAGTTGGTGAGATGAGATGACTTATGAAATGACAAGCCAGTGGGACTTGATTTGATTACAAAATGGAAAGAGCATGATATGGTCGGATGAGAGAGACTAATATTGAAAAAAATAAATTTTATGGGACAACATGACTCATAAAATAGAAATTTATTAGAATAAAATGCTTACAAAATAACAAGAGCATGAGGATCAAAATGTACAAAAGAGTAAGACAATGTTTTTGTTCTTTTGGGAATCATTTTCTAATGTTTTTGGAATTTTTGGGATAAAATATGTAAAAGGGAGAAATAAAATAGTCAAGGAGATGCTCATCCAAGAGTATAAATTACAATAAATAGCTAAGCTGATTACAATGGCAAATGCTCACAAATTAGCAAGAGTGAGGATCTTGAAAAGACAACAATGTTCATCAAAGAGCAATAAAAGTAATATAGAATAATGTGTAATGAAAAATAAATCTAAAGAACCATGTGAGAGGCAAAGATTATGATCTTTAAAGGTGTTTTTATTCAATTATATGTAGAATAAGCTAAAAAATATTGTCCTAGCTAAACTTCTTCATAGAACTAGCATCGTAGGTGTTCATAATGTTGATGAGACATAATCAAGATCATAATTGGTCAAGGGATAAAAGTGTTTGGGTTACAAAAAGCCCTATATAAAAAATAATAGGGTTCTCAAAGAGAATGATATAGGTTATGATAAAATGCATTCAGAGTATCAACAGTCTAAGAGTTTTTCACTATCTAGAGTCATGGAAGGAAGAGGGCTCATGCGAGAGCGGTCCAGGGTAGGCTAAAATGGTAGGGTAAAATTAATTCAACATAAGGTTCCCCCAAGTAAGGCATATTATAAATAATGGTTTGAAGCTATTAATGTGTATAAACTCTTGAGGTGCATGATGTTCATGGGATTTATAAGTTCTTCACTATTTGGTTTAGCTTATCGAGATGCCCCTGATCCATAGTTTACCATGATAACAAATGTTTCCAACCAATTAGGTTGAAACTTACCTTTTTTCTTGTGTTTAACATTTATGTTCTTTTGTTTCTCTTTTAGGACTAAATCACTAATCTCAAACTCTTGAGGGAGAATGTTCTTATTGTAGTTTCTTCACAATCTATTTTGATAGGCTTACAAGTTTTCTAGGGCAATTAAACACTTGTCATCAAGAAGTTATAGTTCTTACATCCTTGAGAATCTATAGTCCTCATCATATTCAATATGCTCCAGTGATACTCACAAGGATGAAATCTCGATCTCTATCAGGGTAATAAATTTTATGCTATAGACAAGGGAGTATGGAGTGGCACCTGTTGGGGTTTGATTACTAGTTTTATAAGCTTAGAGGGAAGGAAAGATTTGCAAGTGCCTATTACGACCAATGTCATTGATAATCTTATTTAAAATGGATATAATGGTTTTGTTTGATGCCTTAGCTTATATATTACCTTGTGGGTTATATGGATTTTATTTCTTATGCTTGATCTTGAATTTTGCACAAAGAGATTTTACATCTTGGTTTACAAAGGATCCATCATTATTAGATATAATGTGTGTAGGGATGCCATATCAATAGATGATATGGTAATGGATAAATTTGGAAATCTACTTCTTAGTGATGTAAGTGAGAAGAATGGCCTCAATCCACTTAGTAAAATACTTGGTAGCAGTCAAGATATGCTTATGGTCATCTGAAGATGTTGGGTTTATTTTCTTGATGAGATCAAGGCTCCATATTGAGAATGAACATGGTGTTGTGATTGGTTTTAGTGGTAAAGAACGTGTGTGTATCAAATTTACATGTTGTTGAAAAGGAACACACTTCCTTGCATAATTAAAAGCATTGGTCTCCATTTTTGGCCAATAATAACATGTTTTGGGGAGCTTCTTTGCTAATAATACACCATTGGTGTGGGCCCCACACATTCCTTCATGAACCTCCCTTAATTCTTGCTTGGATTCTCCTAAAGATAAAAAATGAAGTATTCCATCATAGCTTTTATGATAAAGCATGTTTCCTAGGAGGATATAATTTGATAAATAGTGATGGAATAGTTTTTGATGATTATTGGATAGGCAAATTGGGAAAATGTGATCATGGAATTAGTTATAAAAGTCTTGGAATTAGGGTAATTTAGGTGGGGGATTGAGAACAATAATGGTGCATACCCTTTCTGAATTTGGTATAACATGTATGAGCTAAAAAATATTTTCAATTAAGAACTGATACTCTTTAGCTCTATCATCAATCTATATCATGGATCTAATCATTTCCATTACATCAATAGATCTATTATTGGCCCTTGAAACTTTTTCAAACTGTAGAGTTTCAGTATGACCTTTGAGATTATCAACAATTTGCTTATAAGGAACAAGTTTGTCATCTCTAGTTTGATACTGATTAGTGGTTTAATTAATGATTAATTAGGAATTACCATAGATCTCTAAATATCCTACTATATGGTAAAGTGAAACCCTACAATTAATGCCTCATATTTTGCCATATTGTTTGTACAATAAAATTGTATATGAAATGCTTTGGGAATTAGATCCCCCTAAAGTGTAATTAATAATATGCTAGCTCCAAATCCATGAGATGTAAGGAGCCTTCAAAATATAGTTTACATTGTTTAAGTTCCTATGATGCTTATTCTATTTCCATAATATAATCATCTAGAAATTTGAATTTTAGTGGTTGAGTATCCATGATAGGGGCTTCTACAAGTTGATCAACAATAACTTGCTGCTTGATTGCTTTCTAATTCAGATACACAATGTCAAATTCATTTAAGAGCATAACCTATTTATCCATGCATCCTTGAAGAGCTACTTTGGAAAATAAGAATTTGAGAGGGTCCACCTTGAGGATGACACTAATTTTGTTGTTTAGCATATAATGACACAATTTTTGGGTAGTAAACACCATAGTTAAACATGCCTTCTCAATAGGCATATAATTATGTTCATAAGCCATTAGAGTGAAACTTAGATACTGTACTACATGTTCTTTACCTTGATCATCATATTGGGCCAAAACTGCCCCCAATACATGCTCTATTGCTGTTATGTAAAGAAGCAGTGGTTATCTAGGTATTGGTGGTCTTCAAAAAGGTGGATTGGCCAAATATGTCTTGTGTTTTGAAAATAATTTTTGATAATCTTCATCCCATTGAAAAGTTACCCCTTTATTCAAAATGTGGGTAAATGGGTGAAACTTATCTACTAATTGATAAATGAACCTGCATATAGATTAGATCTTTCCTTGTAGGCTTCAAAACTATTTGAGATTGTTTGGTGGAGGCATGTACATAATGGCCTTGACCTTGTTAGGGTCAAATTAAATCCCTCTTTGTGATAAAATGAAACCTATAAATTTCCCTAATATGACTCCAAAGATACATTTCTTAGGATTTAGGCAGACTTTATAGTCATGAAGCTTCTCAAAGATTCTTCATAGAATGCAAAGATGTCCAACTCTTGTTCTCTATTTTGATAGTATATCATCAACATAGTCCTCAACCATACCATGCATCATGTCATGGAAGATGACAATCATGGCATGCTAATATGTGGATCCAAATTTTTTCAAGCCAAATGACATGACTTGGTAACAAATTATTCCCCATGAAGTGGTGAATGCATCTTGTGTTGATCTTCTTGGGCTATCTTGATCTGATTGTATCCAAAAAATACATCTATTAAGGATATCTCATACCCAACAATTGAGTCAACAATAATGTCGATGTTGGGTAGAGGAAAATCATCTTTAGGTCACACTTTATTGATATCTCTAAAATATATACAAATATATATCCCTGGGGTCTTTTTATTCACTGGGACTATGTTGGAGATCCATTTAGATTAATACAATGGCCTAATGAAGCTTTCTCCTAGCAACTTTTCTAGTTGTCATTTAATCATAGGGTGATGCATGGATGCATCTTCCTCAATTTTTGCTTGACTAGTTTAACATCGAGATGGATAATAAGGTGATGCACAACCAAATCTAGGTCCAAGCCTAGCATGTTAGAATATGCCCATGTAAAGATGTCAATATAATCCCTTAAGAGGTATATAATTTATTCACATTCTGCTTTAGTAAGGGAAGTTCCAAGATAAACAATTTTTTGATACTCATAGGTTCTTAGGTTCACTTCTATCATGTTTTCCACAAGGAGTATGGATTCATCTTCTAAAATTGTAGGAAAGGTATGATCATGATCATCTTCTTCTACTAGATCTTCTTGTTGTTCCTACCAAAGTTTTGGATAGTTTGACAAATCAAAATTTACCATCTTAGATAAAGGCCAAGTAGGAAAAACCTCTAGAAACTCAAGAGCAAGATGCTCAAACATTTATTGTTGTTATGAAGAGATGTTTATACTAGATATAGAACTTGGGGTAGATGGACCTTCTAGATCCTAAGGGGATGAGCAAACTTTCCCACCTGAGAGCACCTAAAATAGGTTTTCACTCGAAGTTTTATATTTTTATTTACTTTTTCCTTGATCGATGAGTGCCTCAAAGAGGTTCTCACTTGAAGAGATCAATGTTTCATATTTATTATGACCAAGATTTTTTGCCTAATTTTCAAAGAAGGCAAAAGGATCTAATGAAATATCAAAGCTTTGTTTGTTATCGCCAATAGGTAATCCATCTCTTAGGCCTATATATTCTACAAGTGATTCTTCATTCTGAAACTCATCAAGGCATATAGCCTAATTTTACTAGTTCTAATCAATGAGGTCAGGATGGAAAAGATAGGGAATAATGAGTTTTTGATTTAAGATGGGAAGCTAAAATGGTAGAAATATGATGTTCTACTTTAGGGTGGGAAGCACCAATAGAATGAGTTCTTACTTTAAGATGGGAAGCTCCAATGGTTAAGGTTAAAATGACATTTGAATCAAATAGGTCCGTGTCAACAAACTCATCAAAAAGGCTATAATGGGACATTAAATTACTTCTAAGAGTCTCATCACTAGTTAATTCATAATAATCACTATCAAAAGTTATGAGGTCACCCTCAAGTGATATAAATCAGAGACCATGATTCAAATTAGGTACTCTAGCTGATAAGGGTTCTAAGATTCCTTACACTCATAAGTCGAGGCCTTTTCTTTTATAATCAAGATGATCCATGATCCGATTAGGGATAGGATACTGTGGATTTCTAAAGAAATTATCAAGGCCCTCAAAATATAACTAGTCTCCCTTGGTAAAATCCTCTTAATATTTATTTGACATAATAGCAAGTGCAAAAACCACATTTGGTTTTTGCTATTTCTTCTTCTGTTGCCAAATCATTATGGGTTATGATATAATTCTTTGAAGGTTTAGTATTATCGAATGTTTTTGGATTTTTAGGTAACTTTAAAACATAGAAGGCATCCTTAAAACTATATGTGGAAATACCCATGTGTTGAATAACAACTTGCTTTGCAAGAGTTACAGGAAATGAATTAGCTAAGTAGAAACAAGATCACTAGGGTTGATATAATTAGATGGATATGGATGTGAAATTATAGCCTTGTTCATCTTTAAAACTAATTCAGAACTAGGACAATAGTTATAATTGTAGAATTGGGCCTCAATATGTTTGTAATACTCATAAGGTTATTGATTGACGAGAATAGTAACCTTGATCCCATCATAGGGAAACTTAAGGCATTGATGTAGGGTGGAATTAATAGCTTGCACTTCATAGATCCAAGGATGACTAAGAAGTATGTTATAAGGTAATTCAATATCTATAATATGAAGCAATGTATGATGCGAAATAGACCTAACAATGATTGGTAACCACATAGTACCGATAAAATCCCTTTCAGCATTATCATAAGCTTTGATGGTGATCATTTTTAGATGAATGTATTTCACATGATAAACTAATATTTATACCAAATTAAGAGATATGATGTTCATACTTGAACCATTATCTATAAGAACCCACTTGATCTTATGGTTTTTGATGATTAATTTAATGTATAGTGGATTATTATGGTTTGGTTCAAGTGTAGACATATATTTTTGATCAAATGTTACTTGATGAAAAGAAGACAAATATCCCACAAAGTTCTAGAATTATTAAGGATTTATATAATTATGGGCAGTGGATTTTTGTAAAAGATTGTTCAGGATAGTTCTATGGAATTTAGATGTCTATAAGAGATCCAAAATGGAAATATGTGTAGGGGTTTTTCTCAATTAGTCTGATTGACTATAAGGCTTTTCTATATTAAGATGAGTCAGCTTTGGCTTTGGCTAGCATAGTAGTCAGCATTGGATCCATTGGTGCAAGTTCACATTAGGTTCTATGGAAAACATAGGCAAAGGGCCTTAGAGGGTGACTCGTGGGCATCTAGTTGCATTGCTACAATTTTTAGTCGATAAGGAGCCATTATAATTAGAAAAAGGGTGTTGTCTAGAAATAATAACTGATGTAAAAGGAGTCACAATAAAATTATGTGAGCTCGACGTAGTATTAATAGAGAGAGGGTTCTAACCCTATAATGATGGGTCCCATACTACGAGGAACATGATATGGCTCATGTGGTTTGACAATAATAATAGAAATATGGGTATCAAAAATGTGTCTCATGGTATTATTATAGTCATAAGGCATGTTGTTGTAACCCACATTATTAGTATAGGTATTATGATCATGATTATACTCATGTTGATTATGATTTTGACCCTAATTCTAGTTTTGATTCTACCTCTATCCTTAGTTTTGATTATTCCCTGGTGGTAGTTGATTATGTCAAGGAAATGGGTCCTTGTAGATTCCCATATCCTAATTTGTGTCTTGATTTGGGGCCAGCTTAATCTCAACTTCACCACTCTCAATGAAAACTTCAATAATATATCACAATTAGATATAATGATAAGTACCATGACCAAAAACAAGATGAAAGTTTGTTAGGAACCCATGTTGAACTCTTCTATTTACATTATTAACATAATAGTTGCTTTGGATGCATATGCTTTGTAATTCATCTCTAGAGCATATTTTATTTATACCACATGCTTGAGAGGAAATAGTTTTTAAAATATGATTAGTATTTAAGTCAATTTTAAGGCCCAATGAAGGCATCCATGAATTGTATTGAATCGAGCTTGCTTAAAGGAGGTTACCTCCTTGAAGAGGCCAGTGATTCTACAATTATGCTATTATAATTCATGTTTGTTTATTTTATTTAATATATTTTTGATTTTTTGTAGTTTATTTCATGTATTTGTAATTATATGCTAATTTTTTTAGGAAGGATAATTTCATCTAGTATCAGAGCACTTTCTAGGGAGATTTTTTTTCTACTACCCACCGTATGCTCTCACCTTGCCATAATTGGACCTTGGTGATTATAAAGTGGTAACAAATCCATTCCCAATGCTTCTATATGACAATCCATATCTACAATTTCATTTCAACAAGATGACACCAAATATCATGATTTTCTATTCAACCTCATTACATTTATGTTATGCTCTAGATTTTATCTTCTATTTTAGCTTAGGGTAAAACCTATCTGCTTTACTATGAGAAGTGATCAGGTGAAAGCCCTAAAACTCATTGTGAGGAATACCACAAGAACCCCAAAGTAGTTGGCTCATTGAGTGGACCCACCAGTGAAATGGGTAATGACCCCTTCCTGATTGACTAGTTCCCACCTGTGAGGAAAACCAAGCGCTGTCGCTAAGACGTAAATCTGTGGCCAAATTTTTTTAGAGAGTGGTACTCACTCAGATGGCATTGGTTGCTAGAGTGAATTTTAAAAAACCTTTAGGCAACCATTCAAACCTAGGGTCCATTTATGTCAGGCATATCAAAAAGTAGAATGATTTATTAAACCATATAAGTTTTAGAAGACTATTAGTAGAGTACAAAAACCCTTCAGGACTATCAACAAAGCAACATAAAACCAGAAAATAGAGTTGAAAATTTTCATTTTTTTGAAATATATTACTATTCATAGCCCTACTATTTCTTAAAATTTACTAGGACACCTAAAATTCAATTCTCCACATTTTCTCCTTTGAGGTCCCATATCCCAATTCTACTCCGAATTCCCGTAAATCTCATTTTTCTATTTTTTTTGAGTTCTATCATAATTTTTTTAGTTTTTGTCCATTTTCCTCAAATTTTATACACAATGTTCATCTCCCTTTGTAATTATTCATCCCTCTTTGAAAAATGTTTCAATTTTTCCATTTTCCCCTCTAAAATTACCCTCATCTTCGTCAATCATACTCCTATGTAAAAAATTTAGTAAAAGTACATTTACCCCTCCTGATTTCATCCACATTAAAAAAATCCTTTACTAAACATGTCCTTAACTTTATATTCCCCACCCATTAAAAAAAAAAACAAAAAAAAAAACTAGGTTATGGTTGTCACACATGCAGGCACCAAGATCATGGAGGAATAAATTATAGCTCTGACGACCCTGGTCACTAACTTAGCTGATATGGTACATGGATTGAATGAACATAATGGACTTTTACTTAACAAATTATAGAAGATGGAGTCTTATTTTAATTATAGAAGATGGAGTCTTATTTTGTCTACCCACCCACCATGTGGGGCCAAATTGGACTTTCCACAGTTCAATGGTATAGACCCAACAGGTTGGATTTATCATGCAGAGTAATACTTCAACCTTCATAACACTTATCATCTCAAAAATGTTCAAATTTCTTCCTTTCACTTGGAACTAGAGGCACTCCAATGGTAGCATTGGTATCTCAAATCTAATGATGAACCTGATTGGACAAATTTTGCATCCCTACTTTTGGGTAGGTTTAGTCCCTCAACATTTGAGGATTCTATGGGAGCCCTCACCAAAATTCATTAGACAAGCACCATTCATGATTATCAAATTGAATTTGAGAAGCTAGCTAATCACACTGAAGGGTTAACATATGACTTCTTCAAGAGTTGTTTCATTAGTGGTCTCAAAGAGCCCATTCACTCTGAGGTTAATATGTTTCAACCTCAGACCATGATGGAAGCCTTGGGTCTCACAAAACTTGCTAAAGACAAAATCACCACTCGATGTCACACTTCTAATTGGGCACCCTCCAAGCCCCCTTTCCAATAACCCACTACTAGAATAACCCCCATCAAACATCTCATAGGTGCTGAAATGCATGCATATCATGAGAAAGGGATTTGTTACAATTATGATGACAAATGGGTTATAGGGCACAAATACATCGAGAAAAAATTGTACCTACTAGAAATTGATTCTCCACTAGATATTGAAGATGATGAGGAGAATATCGAGGAGATCACATAGGAAGCTAATGATTTTACACACCCAAATTTCCATCCAAGAATCTCCATTTATGATTTGGCAGGAGTCACTACCCCCCAAATGATGTGTACCTAGGGTTACTTTAATAAGGATCTCCTCACCATCCTTATTGACTTTGGTAGCACTCACAACTTCATCAACCCTCGAGTCACCAAGCAAGTAGATTGTTTTATCCATTCATGTTCTTGTTTTGAGGTCATGATTACCAATGGAGGCACATTACCCTGTAAGGGAAAATGTTATAATGTTCATATTTTAGTGGGTGACTATAACCTTCAGGCTAACATGTTTGCTTTATCTTTAGGGGGATGTGATGTTTTTCTCAATTCCCAATGGTTATGAACACTTGGAACCATCCTTTGGGACTTTTTAGAGCTTTAGATGCAGTTCTTAGAGAATGGACATAAATACACCCTACAAGGCCTTCTTTTGGGCTCCACTAGAATTTTTAGCTCTCATCACATGGAGAAAATTCTCAAATGGGGATCCCATGAAATTATTGCCCAACTCTTTTCTCTTCATAGTACTTCACCACTAGACTCCCACCCACCTTTTGACTTACACAACCTTTTGGTCAAGCATGCCTCAGTCTTTGAGGAACCTACTAGATTTACACCTCATCAGCCTTAGGACCACCACATCCCAATACTTATTGGTATTTCACCTCCCAACATTTGGCCCTATCAACACCCATTTCATCAAAAAATTGAGACTAAAAAGATCATCCATGATCTCTTATAGGTTAGGGTTATTCAACCCAACACTAGTCTGTATTCTTCACTAGTATTACTTGTTCATAAGAAGGATGGTTCTTGGTGTCTCTGCATTGATTATTGAGATATAAAAAAACTAACAATAAAGAATAAGTTTTCAATCCCCATCATCGATGAACTCCTTGATGAACTCCATGGTGCACAATTTTTCTCCAAATTGGACCTGTACTTAAGGTATCACCAAATTTACGTTCATGTTGCCGACATTCCTAAGACAACATTTTACACACATGATGGCCACTATGAGTTCCTTGTCATGCCATTTAGGCTTATTAATTCCCCCTCCATTTTCCAGAGTTTGATGAACCAAGTATTCTACCCCTTCTTGTAGAAGTTTCTCTTGGTCTTCTTTGATGACATTTTTATCTACAGTCCCACATGGGAGGATCATCTCCACCACCTCGACACTGCCTTAGTCATTCTTGATGCTAACCACTTATGTGTCAAACATTCAAAGTGTTATTTTGGGAAAATAGAGGTGGAGTATTTGGGATAGATTGTCACATCTAATGGAATTCATGTTGACCCCACCAAAATTATAGCTACGACAAATTAGTCCCAACCAAAGACCCTCAAAAGCTTACATGGATTTCTTGGTATGACAAGATACTATAGAAAATTTATCAAGGATTATGGAATAATTATAGTTATATTGAAAATTGTGCTAAAAAAGATGCATTTTCATGGTCTCCTACATCTTCTCAAGCATTTGATGACCTTAAACATGCCATGTGCACCATGCTAGTCTTAGCCATGCCTGATTTCTCTAAGCCATTTATGATTGAGTGTGATGTATGTGGAATAAGTCTAGGTGCTGTACTTATGCAGGAGGGTCATCACATCATGTTCACCATTAAGGCCCTAATTGGACATAATTTGGTATGTTCCACATATGAAAAAGATATGATGGCTATTCTCCATGTAGTTCACAAATGACATCCCTATTTGATTGGCCAACACTTTTACATTAAAACCAACCATCAAAGCCTCAAATATTTTTTAGAATAATGGGTATCTTCTCTAGAACAAAAAAAATGGGTTTATAAACTCAAGCGATATGATTATGAAATTAACTACAAAAAAGGTAAGGAAAACTTGGTGGTTGATGCTTTTTTTTGATAGTTTGATGATATAGTGTACCTCTGTGTAGTCTCTCTTCCCATTTCCACTTGGCTTTAAGATCTTCAAAATGAGTGGCATAATGATATCCCAACCCAAAAACTCATTCTTCAACTATCTCCTAATCCATTTGCTAAATCTCATTATACATGGGATGGACACACATTATGATATAAAGTTCGTATAATGTTACCAACAAGCTCCAAGTTTAAACAAATAATTTTATAGGAGATGCATGCTTCCCCTTATACTAGTCATTTAGGGTTTCTAAAAATGTATCAGAAAGTTCATCGTAATTTATTTTAGCATGAACTCAAAAAATATATCAAAACATTTTTTGTTGAATGTGATATCTGCTAATGTACTAAATGCAAAATAATTACCCCACCTAGTCTACTCCAACCACTTCCTATTCCCACACGTATTTGGATCGAGATTTCCATGGATTTAATTGAAGGCCTACCAAAATATAATGATAAATAAGTGATTCTTGTTGTAGTGGGTTGCCTCTCTAAATATGCTCATTTTTTCACTTTGGCCCATCCCTACACTACTTCTACCATTACTTAGACATTTCTTGATCACATATTTCGACTCCATGGTGTTCCTACTTCTATTATCTCAAATCATGATTCCACCTTCACCACCCATTTTTGGCAAGAACTCTTCAAGCATCTAGGTACATAATTTAAAATGAGTTTGAGATATCATCTACAGACTGAAGGTCAGACCAAAATCATCAATAAATGTCTAGAAACCTATCTTCATTATTTTTTCATAAAGCAACCACATCAGTGGGTCAAATGGTTACCTCTTGTAAAATGGTGGTATAATAAATATTACCACATCTCTACTAAAATGAACCCATATGAAGCAATTTATAGGCAAGTACCCCCACCACTTTTCCTATATACACCTGGCAGTTCACTGGTTTAGGTAGTCAACATTATTCTTCTTCATCAAAATCAAATTCTCCATATCTTAAGAGATAATCTTCACTTGACACAAAATCACATGAAGAAATAGGTCAATCAACACCACTCTGGTACCTTTCAAGTAGGTGATATGGTTTTTATTTGCATATAACCTTACAAACAATCATCTCTAAAACAAAGGGGGTGTCAAAAGCTTTTCCCTAAGTTTTATGGTCCATATAATGTTCTTCAGCAAATTGGGTGTATTGCTTACAAGTTGGAACTTCCACCTTCCTCCCACATTCACCCAACATTTCATTCTCACATTTGAAGAAAGTTCTTGGAACCAACATTCAAGCACAAATAGTCTTACTAGAACTTGATAATGAAGGCTCCCTCTTTCTTGAACCAGAAGCAGTCTTGGCTTGATGTACCTACCAATTTCACTCTCGCACCATCACATAAGTTTTACTTTAGTGGAAATGATTGTAACCCAAAGATGTCACATGGGAACCATTATTACAGATTCAATAATGCTTTCCAAAATTGAAGCTTTGAGGAAAAATATTTTTCCAATAGGGTGGGGATGTTAGGAACCTGTGTTCTAATCTTCTATTTACATTATTAGCATAATAGTTGTTTTGGATGCATATGCTTTATAACTCCTCTTTAGAGCATATTTAATTTATCTCACATGCTTGAGAGGAAATAGTTTTTATGATAGAATTAGTATTTAAGTCAGTGTTAAGGCCCAATGAAGGCATGCACAAATTGTATTGAATTAAGCTTGCTCAAAGGAGGTTGCCCCCTCGAAGAGGCCAATGATTCTACAATTTTTCTATTGTAATTTAATTCTATTTGTTTTATTTAATATATTGATAATTTTGTATAGTTTATTTATTGTATTTGCAATTATATGTTAATTTTTTCAAGAAGGATCATATCAAAGTTGCACCATTCATTCTCTTTGTACTAATATGGTTTTGGTTGATTTTGAGGAAATGGCCTTGGTACTGGCCATATAATTAGGTTAGCTACTACGAGATTTTTGAATACTATTTCAATTAGTTCTCCCAATTTGCTAAAGACCATGAAATTATCATGGTTTGTTATTCATGGAGGCTACCTCTATAAATTCGATGGTGGATTGAGGGGAGATAATTGTACCTTTGGGACTGATAGGGCCTACATTATTTGTATGTGTCTTGTTTCAATGACTTCATTTCCAACCATGTTCTTGTTCTTATTAAATCCCATAGGATTTTCTTGAACAATTGTCTAAATTAGTGATTAGGTTTGCTTTGATGTTTATCCTTGCACACAAATCTTGATAAGGCCCTTAGAAATAAGAGCCTTCTCAATCTATACACCCTTGTCTATGATCTCCTCAAATGAGTTAGCACAAGCTAGATGTCGATTGTGCATGACCTTAGGATACAAGTTATGTGAAAATATATCCACCAAATATTTATTTGGTAAGTTATGTTGAAATCAAACCGCTAATGCTCTCCATCGCTATAAATATGTGGTGAAGCTTTTTACATCTCATTGTTTGGCTTTGCACAAGTCAACAATGATCAATTCATGTTTTATGTTGTATGAGAAATGGTTGATGACATTTTTAGATAAGTCATTCCAATCCATAACTGATTCCTTGGGTAACTTAAGTATCTAATATAAAGTGTGTCCTACTAAACTTCATGCAAACAATCAAAGTAAGAACATGCTATTGTAAGCAACCTCTTGGCATAATAAAAAAAATGCCTGGATATGTTTACATGGGTCACCCTTTCCTTTATAGTTATCAAAATTGGGTACCTCAAAATGAGGTATGAATGGGACTTAGAGAATTCTTAAATCAAATATATATATATATATATATATATATATACATATCTCATCAAATTTGTACTTTTTGATCCTATTTCTAGTCTCTAAGCATGACACAATCTCCTTGATGGAGTTCCACTCTTACATGTTTGGTCCATTTATTGGTGGAACATAGTTCTATTGGGGTAGAATGTGTCCCTGTTGTTGGATGGACTTTTGAGGGATGTACACCCTACATTCCACAACTTGGTTTTGATTTGCTCTTAGAGTTGAGTAAATAGGCTATTGATTCCTCAGAATCTGTTGCCTTAAACTATATGTGTTTTATTGATTTTGGGGAGTCCTTAGTATATTTACCAATTTTGCATTGGTTGAGATGAACTATCCAAATTATCTTGAGGGATTTACAAAATTTGACCTGAAGGGTCTCTTCATTTATAAGGTAACAAAAGGTTCTTGATGGTTAAAGAATGTGTGTTCTGTGTCCAACAAAACATTTTACACAACCTCTTGTGTCTTGTTCTATTCATTTGAGATGCCTTGATCAATTGTTGAGTTCTCAATCAATGTTTTTTTTATAGGTTCAATCACATTTATTTGTTTTCAATAAGCATAATTCTGGATTGAAGTAACAACTAGAGTGTTGCTTAAGTCTGTGATAAGCTGATCGATATACCATTGACTTATTTTCTTAATCTTGTTAACAAGATCTTGATCAGTTGGTTTTGATTTTGTATGTATTTTGATATTTACCTAGGGATATGATATATTAACATATATGGGTTGATGGAGATGCTGACATGTGGCACACATCCCCCTTAGTTAGTTATATGGGTCCAATATATTAGGATAATTGAGTAACTTATAGAATTAGTGCATTAGGTAATGGTTGGCTTACATTGGGATTAAGAGGATACCCATCCATTGTTAGTTAGATAGAGGTATATATAAAGGAGATGATTATCATTGTAAGGGGAGAAAGTAAGCATTGAGTCTTCTATTGTAAAAAGATATTGAATATTGTCCCTTTGAAGAGACATTGTAGAGTTATTCCTTCCTAAAGAAGTATTGTATGGTGTTGCCCTACATTAAGGGTATTTTATTTCTACATATATTGAATATTTAGACATCTTGTTCCACTAATATCTATTGTGTTGTATTGATCTACATTATATTATACATATTTTCCAATTATTATAAGTGTGGATTATACCATATTTCCTTACCCTTGTTAGAGGAAGAAGGTATTTTTGATTGTGAAAAAGCTTGCTCTTGTTGTTATTTTTCTCCTTATCTAACTAAGGTGTGTAATTTATCTATAGGAAAATTTGAGGGTAGTCTAGAACTAGATTTTATCAACTTAAGGATTGATTCGTCTTGATTCTCTTGATATTTAGTATAATCCCCTTCAAATCCTACAATTTTAGGAATGTCCTCAAAGATAATGAAATTATCTTGTGCATCATAAAAATGCTCATCCTCATAGCTAGTGACATAAGGGACCCCATTATGAGTGAACCTTTGAGTCATGTATAGAAAGGGTTGCTCTATATGTTTGACTAGATTTGGATCAATGTTGTGCAAACATCTAAATAAGGTACAAATTTTGATCTTTCTTCTAAAAAAATGACTAAGGTACCAAAGAGATTATAAAAAGAGGGTGGCTTGTAACCACACATAAATATAAGAATATGTTCATGAAATTACTCAACCTTTGGTTAACGTTGAAATCATATGAATTGGAAGAGGGTCTGATAACTCAAAAATCCTAGAGTGTCACTAGTACACTAAAATATAGACTTTTAAGATATGTCAATACCATAAAAACTAGTTCAACTTTGATGAGTTGTTACTAAAAACTAGAAGAAATCCCTACATATTAGGAAGGAGACAATGCAAACCAAGAAACTGATGATGTGAAAACATGCAAAAATTCTTAAGTATATAACTAAATCCAAATGAGTAGCACAACACTAGGACATGGTAATAGGTATAAAATGTGTTATAGGACTTAAAAAGCATGAGCGATACATAAGATGACTTTATTCCGCCAAAGATGACAATGATAATGAGTCTATAAATGGCCTTCAACCCAAATTTGAATTTGAACTCAAGTTCCCTCAAGTTAATTGAAAATGGTGAACCCAATTTCACACATCAATCTTATGAACTTAAAAAAGTGCAATTTTAGATTTAAATTATCAATGAATTGCTTACAAAATTTTGGTAAATGATCTAGACTCAAATGGGCAACATAACTTCACCAAATAGATTATATGACACAATGTTTAAGATGACAATTTGAATAAGGAAAATATTGATTTTCACTTAGATAGCGTAACGCCTCCTTGTTAAAATTTTTTGTGGATAATGTGTTAGGTATGACCTTTTGTTAATAAATAGTTTTGACTCAAAATAAGACCAAGTAATCTAAGACCAATTTAGACAAATACAACTAAGTAATCATCCTAATTCTTAAACTAATAAGGTGTGGCAAAGTAGAATTGACTAAAATTAACAAGTTTTGCATGTTTTTATATGGATCTCATGTCTACCAACTTTCATGTCAACAAATAAGAAAAGCACACATCATTTACATCCACATCATATGGTTTGTTGTAAAAAGGTCTTACCCTTTTTATAACCACTACATCCATTGCTTTCTTAGTGTAGTGTGATGTCCAACATGCTCAAACATCTTGAGCTTAGCCTCTACTAACAGATATATTTTAACCGCTCAAATTACCATTCCAGTGAGGGGATCCTAATTTATATACCCCCTCATGGAGAGGGGTTGAAGATGATTCCAAGGGATGAAGCCTTGGGTCAAAGCTTCCTTATAGAAATTATGGTAGGTAATGAAGTCCCCTTCATAATCCAAAATTAAATGAAATAAATACTAAGCAAAAGAGTTTTAAGGTTGTTTCTAGATCACCCAAGCCATGAAGATCTTGGGGAGAGCCTTCAAAACATCTCTTTTATGCCTTTCAACTAAGGCAATTTAAAATGAAGACGGTGCTTTTGATCCCATAAGTTCCCTATAGGGGACAGGGGGAGAGCATACATGCATAAATTCCTTTTTTCTTAAATAAATTTAAACTAAGAAAACAATGATAAATGACTTACTTAAAACAAAACTTTGAATTGAGTTCAGTTTTAAAGCACTAAATTGAAATGTTTGGTGGTGTTATTCAACCCTTTGGCCTTAAGTTATAAAAAAATTTAAAGAATAATCACAAAACCATTCAAATAAATATCTAAGTGTTTCTTTAAACAACAAATGAAAGTTTCTAATCCTTTTTGAGCACCTAAAAAGGGGTTTAAAAAACTTAATTAAGCATGATTTGATCATTTTTCAAGTAGGCTCTATAAGAAAATTGTCAAAGTCTCCTTTATCTTTGAATCACTTTTTCAAATGAGATAATAAACTTTAGTTTAAGTGATCTTGGGTTTATGTTTTAGAAAACATAGTGACCATTGGTAGTCACCTCTGACTATCAGTGGTTGCTTCTTGACCATTGGCAGTTACTTCCTGACTGTTAACAATTACATCCTGATCATCAATTATTACTTTTTAACCATTGGTAGTCAATGTTTTAACAACCATTGGTGTTCAAAAACAAACCACCAATGGTTACTTATCAACTTGAAGGCATCAAAATTCTTATCAAAAGGCACTTGTTAACTTTTAGAATAAAAATATCTAAAAGGAAACCTTCTAGATCATGAAATAAAACTAGATAAGAGACTTAAAATTAAATTTTAAGCAATATAAACTTGAATTTGATCAAAATGTTTTAGATAAGAAAATATTCTCAACAAAAAACTTCACTTAGCCTAAGATAGAATAAAAACTCCAAAAGCAAGCTTCTGGATCATGTTTTGGTTTAGACTAGAGACTTAAGAAATGTAATTTATTAATAAAAACTTGAATAAAAGGTCAAAATGAAATATTTTTAAACGTATTTCTCCTAGAAACCAATCATCAATTGTTGGACCTGATCATCAATGGTTTGACTTGACCATCAACGGTTACTTCCTAACTATCAACGATTGCATTAGATCGTCAACAGTCACTCAAAACCATCGACGGTCACTATGTGACCTGTAGGTGCAAAAAGAACATGGGAAAACAAGCATAAAAAAGTTTTTAAAGGACTTTTTAATGACTAAAATAGAATTTTAAAAATGCCAAGTTATCTTCCTTGTTGAAATGGACTCAATTGTCCCATCCGGTATGCCAAAATGTAGAGTGGATTATGAAATTTTATTAGTCAAATATTAGTCAATAAAATAAAGAGAAATGCATAAAGAATGAAAAAAATCAAGATAATATATTCATGTGGGGTTTTATAATGATAACAAGATATAAATGAAATAAATAAATCAACCATTACCTTCCGAAATGAATCCATTACTCAAAAGTGTCTCCAAATGTGTTCTCCCCTTGATCTAGAGCTCTGGGCTTTGTCAACAATGGCTTCTTTGCTCCTCCATTACCTCAATAACTCTATGCATAACCTAGGCTCAAAAATAGAAGGAATATCTAATATAGCCTATAAAATTAATCTTACCCAAATGCAAATAACATTATAATCAAAACACAAATAACTTATGAAGAGATTTTAGCATTACAAGTCTACATAATTTAAGCCTAAAAAATGGTGTTTTATGCACTCTTATTTATAGGTTTTCCAAATGGGCTAGGATCAAACATGAACTCCCATCTCAAGATTGAGATGTGTGGCCATAAATTATCATAATATTTATAATTAAATATATAAATATCCTCATAATTATTTAGGGGGAAGGGGCATTAATTAGGCATGGGTAACATAATCATGATATTTTATACATTTATGACTGATGGATGCTACCCCATAGATGATGTAATTAGGTGATGTAGATATTGAGAAATAATTTCTAATATTGAAATAATAAAAAACCTCCATGTAAAATCCATTTAAGCTCTTGATTTGAATTAAGTAGCTTTAAATAAGATTAATCAATATTTGTGCAATTATTTGAAAATTGGTCCTCAATTAATCAAAATGGTCAGAAAGTAATATTATTGGATCATAATTTGATACAAAAAGATTTAGAAGGTGATGTTAGATGGATTGGGACCATTATCCCAATTACGATGTTGCCAATACGAAATAACAAAAGTACATGATGTGTACTAATGAATTAGAAGAGAAGAGTGATCTAGAGCACAAAAAGGAGAAATCATCATTTTGACTCAAAATAAATTGATCAAAGTTAGGAATAACATAAAATTTATTACCCCATTTAGGGATAATGTGGCCTAAATTAACACTTGTAAATGATAAGTTTAGACCATTTAGCGTGTTTTAGTGATTTTGGCCTAATTTGGTCATTTGAGTGTAATTCGAGTAAGATTGACAATTTTAAGACAAATGGTGTTAGGAATTGGATGTCTTCATTTTGCTCCTATTTGAGAATGCGTAGCAAGACATTCAAGTGAAATAACATCCCCTCAAGAAGACATACTAGGATGAAAGATAAGGATGGACTCTCAAAATGCCAATTTGTCTTCCAAATAACCAATAAACCAAATAATCATGACCTATTTTTGGTATTTATATGTTTATTTAATATTGTTGTATGTTTTAAAGTTATCATCCATTCTCTTAGGCAAAGTGTTATAATCTATGTTTTCACCTATATGATTATGGGTTAAGGTGTGTGTGTTTCAAGTAAGATTATTTTTAGCATTTTCATTTCAAATAATTTCTTTTTCCAATAAATAGATTAGTTGTGTGTTTTTATTTCATGCAATTTTCATTTTTGCAATACAGACTAAAAGTGTGTTTTAATTTTATGTAATTCAAATTCTAGTAAGAATGTTTCCATTCTAATTACCTTTAATTTAGTAAGTGTGTTTAATTTCAAAATTTATAGCTTATGTTTCAATTCAATGTAGATTACAACTTAGAAGTAGATGATAAAAAAATAACCCAAACTGATAATTGTTAGTTATCATTCAGCATACCTTACTGTTGACTATTGTTAGACACTACCATGATTGACATGACACATTTTTATAAATGAAGAGGACATAATTACCCTCATCATTTTTGGTGTCATTTATAGAGATTTTTTTGGTGTCAATAGGGTATAAAATCTTAAATCGATAGTTGATTAAGAAAAAATTCCCATAAATCAAATAAATTTATGAATAGACAAATATATTCAAAGGGAAGATATATTCTTAATAACCCAAAACAAAACACAAGTAATATTAGGTCATAATAATAAAGTTTATTATAATACATTTAGGGAAAATAACTTCATAATTTTGAGGGGAAATCATTATTAGCCTCACCTGAACTTTAGGAACATTCCCCAGAGGTAGGTGCATCCTTTAAAAAAAAAACAATCTAGGATAAAAAATATTGTAAACCAAAGTAATAAATCTTAATCAAGTAACCTTATAACCAAGTATGATGATTCCCCACCTCCAAGATAAATATTGACAACATATATTAGGAAAAAATGGGAGACAACATTGGAAATATAATAAATTGAAAAATAGGGTTGAAGTAGGTAGAGCTCAACCAATAGGGAGAACCTTTACATATCCTATTTTCCTATATCTAAATGAAAATGCTCTAATAAAAAACATGTCTTGATATACATATTTTAATTTTAGGGGAATGTTAACAGAAGATCTTGACATATGATTATAAGTTTAACAATTAAAAGCTGAAATTGTTTCCTTCAACACTTAAGGATTCAGTTATGAGGTGGTTTATGGGATTAAAACCAGAGTTCATTCACATATGGGATGAAATAGAAATTGGATTCCTAAAAAAGTATTACGATTAATTTAAGGTATGATATAGGAAAAATGAGTCATTCTGTATATAAAAAATAAGAAGATGAAAACATGGAAGACTATCTTAACCATTTCCTTTTTATCCTTAGAAGGTGTGGATATGAGTTAGATGAGGATCTAAGTAAAACAATTTTATTGAAAGGATTTGATGATGATGCTCATAAATCCTTAAACCTGATGGGAAGAAGAGATATAAATAAACTTAGTCTCAATTCCATTACTAAATTATGCATGAATTACTTGAGAATAAGGGCTAGTATTAGGAATTTGAAAATAAGAAATGGAAGTAATGATGTAGGATAAATCATGGAGGGGTTTTAAAAATTTAAAACAAATATTTTGGTTCCTTTTAATACCACATTATATGGATTAAAAGTAAAAGACAATGCCACCACTAAACCTTTATTATGTATTGTCCTAAATGTAGGCTGAAAGATGATGTCTGAGACTACCCTCTTGATAGGACAAACATGTGTGGTATTTGTGATGAAAATAACCATAAAAAAAATAATTGAATCCTCTTTATTATCCTTATGAATCAATTGAAACATGTTAAGAAACCAACATAAGAGCTCAATTATATACAATAACAAGGGAAAAATTTATATTATAATCATAACCCACATCATATTATTCCAAGAGATTCTTCTAATCCATGGATTATACCATGGTCTAGACCAAAACCTCCACAAACATGGGAACCAAAAACTTGGTCTCCCCAAGAATGGACATCACCACAACCATGGGTAGTATTAAAAACCCAACAACCATAGATTTCACAAATAAATTAGTAATTGGTATTATTATTGCCTAAAATTACACCCTAGAGAAGTTAAAGAAATCTTCTAAATTTTAGGACAACATAGAACTATCTCCCTTCATATGCAATCTACTACAAGAGATAGATCTCTAGGTTTGAAAAGGCTTGCTCCCTTGATTTATCTCTTAGGATCACACTACACTAGGCTAATAAATATTGGGGATGAAAAGGGAAGAAGGAGACATAAAATAAACCTATGATAATGAGGTGATACACCAATATAAATCCACACAACACACTTACATTGGTACTTAAGAAAGAATACTACTCAAACTGACTTTAACTCTATGTCCTTCTAACATAAATATTTATCATAGATGTAGATTATTATGCCTATCTAGAGGTGGTTGAAAAGAAGGTCTGACACAAGACACTACTAGTCCCTCTCACACTTAAATACACACCTAACAAACAATATACTTTATGAAACATATTATAAGAGAGATCACTCACGCAAAACATGTAAGAGCAGAATGGAAGCAAGGAGAGCATGTTCATCACTTGTCAACCACATAAATTAATTAAAACACTTAGGTAAGAGATTATAGAGAATGAATAAACTTTAGAAAATTTTATTCAAAGGAAAATTAGGTGTCAACACTAGCAGGGCTTCACCATACCAATTGTAGATTCATTAAAAAGCCAAAAAGGCTTGAATATATAGAGCATATGAGAAGAGAGAGAAGAAGTGAAGCTCAAGGGTCACAAGGCTAAATGTAAAAATATGAGAACCAATTAAAATTACAAGTAATGAAGTGGAAAAGAATTTAAGAAGATATCATGAACATGTGTCAATGTAAAACAAATCACTTTCCTCAAGTTGGCATAGGCTCTTCATTGTCTTGATTTGAAAATGCCTTGATGATGACTTATCCACTTGGCTATCCAAAACTACCATAAAAAACCTTAACACATATGATATGTTATGATATGGTAGGAATGAGGTTAGTTTAGGTCATCTATGCCTCCCTAACTAATGAATTCATCCTTATCATTTGTCATTCACTACCCGTAGTCATTCATCACTAGTCCTCTAGGTCTGTCCTCACACCTGTGACCTAAGTGGCTTGAATTTACTCATGGATATGTGTTTTAGAGGATGTAGGAAATGTTTTTAGAACCTCATTATCTTCCACTCCATTAGGTAGACCTCAAAAGTTTCCAAGTCACCTTGATCACTATCTCACTAGATAGGCACTTCTCTTTCTCATTGTCTCATTTAAATTGTCTATAATGAAAACTGTAGCAGAGAGTTTCTCATTAAAAAAATGGTGATAAATGAGTTTTATAAGTTGGAAAAAATCTCTAAAGACTTCCCACAATGATCTTCACTTGTCCATTCTCCTCTATACCTATAAAACATCTTAATTCTTATTAAAAACATAGTATTAGGTCTATCCATACAAATGAAAATATATATCAATTGGGTGGAAAGGAGATTTAGGGAGTTATATACATGAATATAAATATTCATGGAATTTTACCCATCCTAGATTCATCTCTAGTGATATTTTCTCCAAGTTTTTGATAGGGTTTTAGGAGTGTTTCAGGAGGTTTGGACTATTAACGATGATTCATAAAATATTTACATCCAGCCTTAGAACCAATTACAAAAATTTGGAGTGTATTACCTCATTAAAATCTCCCCAAGTGATTTAGTCCTCAGGCACATGGTCCTTATAGATGTGAGTGATAGAACATGGCCCTCAAACTCTTACAGTACATTCTAGGTAGGCCTGATAGGAATTAAGGTCAAATTGACCAATTTTGAATGTTTTTCTAAAACAAAATGGATTTGATCCATCCTAAACTCTCCCCTTAAGGTCTTAAAAAGGCTTATAAGGATAATATAGTCATATGGATCAAGTGAGGTACCTATAAGGATTAGGCCTAATAGGCCTGATTGTATCGAACTATATATTTGACCCTTCTAAGGTTTAAAAATGGTTGTAAAGACTTTTAAATTTTTGGTCCTATTAAATGAAGCTATATACATGATTTAATAGTGCCTTTAAATCTCTTCCCCTCATCCATTCAACATTCCTATACTCACCTTACATATTGGGCTACCTGTGGAGTACCCTTTATCTGAGACAAAATAAAGGGCATCTCCCCTATTTTTATAACTAAAATGAGAACTTAAAGAGATTCATTATGTCATGAAGAATGTATTAATAAGGTTTCAAGGCTTGATTCTTCTCCTAGAATTCTCAAACATCAAGTTTCACAAGACTAGCTTTCTGGTTTGGTGACTGTGTACAATAATCTTGGTAGACTATAGGTTAGGGTTCAAAGCCTAGTAATACTATAGTAATACCTATGAGAATCACATAAAATGTGATTTTTTAGTATGATATTGATTATTTACATGATCATTCACTTTATCTCTTCCAACTTTGCCAAACTTGCATTCTCTATTTGCCAAGCTAGTCTGTAGACTATCTGAAACTATAGGTGTGCATTAAGCAAAAGTTGAAAGGATCTTCTAGGTGATTATTCATACTTTAATACTATGTTTCCACCTATAATTATTTTTAAGATTACTAGGACTATTTCACACCTAGTTGAATTCATTTATGCCTTAGAACCATGTATTCATGTCTCTTTCCTATCAATGTACCATAGGCTTGCAATCATATTGTAGATGTCAATTTAGGGAGTTATGAAATTTCTATAGGTGCACATTTATGTTTGAACATTATATTTTCAGACTTCCATCTTATATTAAGGTCATTGAGGACCATTGCACGCTTGGATGAACTCAATTATGCCTATAGGTCATGCTCCCATCTATATTTCATCAATGCACTAGGAGTTTGTAAGTTTAAGGTTAATTTTAATTGAAAGCACTATATCTTTCACTAATTGTCTATAGTAAAAACTTGATTAAATTAAAATCATATAACCATTATCCTCTCTTGACCTAACAATCCTCCTTTCATGCTAAGGAGTAACATCTCCATCTAGATTGTAAGAGTTAAGTGATTGGACTTGATTATACCTCATCAACACTTACCAAAAGATGATTCATTATATGATCAAAAAAATCATTTAGAGATGTTAAGGTAAGTTAGATCATTTGCACTTTTATCAACTTTGGTTAACTACAAGGTCTGAATTGACTACAATATTAACACTATGAGACATATATGACTTGAAAACTTCCATTCGAGTCATGGGAATGTGCATAACATGTTTCTTGGGTTTTGAGTAGCCTTACAATTATCCGTACATACCTATAGGTAGTTGTAGGTGACTATTCATATTGTAACTTTGACCAATCTTCACTTATTGCATTAGAAACTCATCTCCATCAACCTCCAAGTTTCTCAATATAAACCCTTCATGGATAAAATTGACCTTGCATGTTTTAAGAGGAGAAATATAGGTACATTAACTTGATTTGAAGTTACTTATAAAAGACAAAACCCTACCAATAATGAAAACACTATTTGTAAATTTTAATGGTGGTTTCTTCTAGCATAATGAGATGTTTAAAAATAGTTGGAAACATCATGAAAGGAGTGTTAATTATTTACAAGACCATATTCACTTCTTGGTTGACACAGACCAAAACAAACAAATGAGAAACTTGAAGCCATTGGGGATGTGTAAGCTATTTAGAGTCACCAACCTTCTTAGTGATGGTTTATAGAGCATAGTATACCAAAACTATAACTATTAACATGAAATATAAATAAAAATGGGATAATTTTATCCACTAAGTACACTTAACTCAAATATCTTACTCCTATCCATATTGAGAGTAAACTAATTGACCTACTTGACCTTGTCTAGGAGAGTGATGAAGGAGATAGACCATTTTTTTCCAAATTTGAAACTAAGTTTATCAAGATTGGATAAAACCCATGGGGGCCTATAAATATCCCTCGAAAGTTTCTCACATTCTAAGTGGTTGTCCTTGACCATACAACTACCTTTAAACTACTTAAAACTACTATCATCTTCTTGAATCCATGTTGAACTTTCATTTATCTAGTTTCAAATTGACTCCTGACACTCAACCAACACCTTGGACATTAGAGTACACTTTGACATTTTTCCTTTCATGAAAATTACATACAAATGTTCTTATAATGACCAAAAGGTGACATAGATGAATACTAAGACATGACACCAATGACCAAGGTGTAAAACACATTAAGTGACCTTAAACATGACCATGTGACCATTTTATGAGTTAGAAAGACCCTATAATAAGTTTGACTATATAAGGGGTTGACTAGGTCAAATTTAGTTGATAATTACCCCAACAAATATTCAATCAATAAAAGAGGTTTCTACCCCAACAAGTGTTGATGCCTGCTCCTATTAGCCAATACCAATAGACTAAACAAGTAAATCAAATTCAATTACCTACACACCCGATAGAAAATCCTAAGAATAGATAATCAAAATTTAATTATGGAATAAAATAATTATAAAATATGTGAGTAAATGTCATAGATTATAGTAATGTTTAATTATGTTTTGGAAAAACATTAACTGGTATTTTTACACTCACCATCACATAAATCCCTAATGTAAAAAAAAAGTTTAAAGCCTTTCCAATGAGAAAGTAAAGGAAAAGAGGAAATTCTAGAGAAGTAAAAACCTCAAGAAACTACTGCTCCTACTACTCCATCACCAATTTCATTTCTATAAATTCTTGAGGAAATAACAAATAGAATTGAATCTAACTTAGTCCAAGAACTTAGAAAATTAAGCATAGAGATACCACTTCTATAGGCCATTAGAGACATCCTTCAGATTAATAAAATTATCAAAGGTTTGTGTGTCAAAACTCTAGGATGAATAAGATAGTATCCTAGAAACATAAACGTAGATGGTAAGCTTGTTGACCTCTTAGCAGGGATGTTATTTCTACCAAATGATGGAGACCCTACAACTCCAATAATCATCATGTCTATAGGAAAGAACTAAATACCCAACATATTAATGGAACTAAGAAGTAATATCACTATTGTGACATTAGAAACTTTGAAATAAATCTCCTTAATTGGGGTATAACCAAATATTATAGTCATATAGATGACTGACCAATCCATTGCCAAACCAAAGGGGGTTATAAAAAACATCTCAATAATGGTAAAATCTTAGGAATACCCTATAGATTTTATAATACTCAAACCAAAGAGATATAAATTGGGTTAACTATTGATCCTATGAAGACCATGCTTGGCCATAATTGAAACACTCATAGATTGCAAGTCTGGGGATATGACCATCTTTAATGGATAAAAAGTAAAGAAAATCTCTTTGTATGCACCTACAAAACCATCCCTGAATTCTTCAAATCACTTATCGGTAGATGAACCAGATCAAAATGACAATAGTATTTCTTCTTTGGTAATGGTGGTAGTTATAAAAAATTCAAATATTTAGAAAAAGAGTTAACATGTTATATGGAAGAATACAATATGGCTCCAAAGATGCTCAGTCTGGATCTAAAAAACACAATCTAACTCCAGAAAAGATTAGTCTGGCTCTAGAGATCATCAAATCAGATCTAGAAACTATAAAAACATATGTATAAGGTTTTCAAATTATATTTAAGTACACTCATGATGAAATATATAATCACATCTCTCCAATAGAGTATTGTTAGCTTGACACAAAATAGTCAGAAATCTCTTCTACTAATTTTATGTTGCCCATTAGCAGATGTGATTTCAAAAGGAGAGTCCTTCAAATACATAATCACATTCCACATGTTTCAACCTCATCCTTATCCATTTAATTATATCATGAGTGAATTTATTAAAGTTAACTTAATCTATCTAAGGATAAAATAAAATAAAATAAACCACGTAAAATGTTAAACATAAATAGTTGGTTAACCGATGAATAAGAGATTAAGACATCTAATGTACTTTAGAGTCATATTAAAGATTTTAATTTAGAATATATTGACATGAAATGCATCCATATAAGTGTATACACACATCACATATACATTAAAAATGGTAAACCAATTAGAAAACCTCAAAGAAGGATAAATCTAACATTAAGAGACATGATCAAAACTGAAATAGAAAAAACTATTGCAGGTAGGATTCATCTATCCAATCTCAGATAGTTAATGGGTCTCATCATTAGTAATATAACCTAAAAAAATGGAAAATAAATAATATTTATATATTATAGGAAACTTAACAAAGCCACTATGAAATACTATTTTCCCTTTCCCTTCATAGACCAAGTCTTAGACAATCTAGCTAGAAAGAAGTATTTTTCCTTCATGGATGGATTTAATGGGTATAATAAAATAAGAGTATCTCATAAAGATTAAGATAAAAAAACTTTAAAATGTCCTTGGGGGACATTTTCATATAGATTTTTACCCTTTGGATTATGAAATGCATCGACCACCTTTCAAATAACAATCCTTGCTATATTTGATGATCTTACCAATGAGTGTGTTGAGGTGTACATGGATGATTTTACAATACATGGGGACACTTTTGATGAGGCCTTAACCAATTTAGATAAAGTGTTGACCAAGTGTGAACACCATCAATTATCCTTAATTCATGAGAAGTATTTGATGATGGTAGACTAACAAATTGTCTTGGGTCATCATATCGCATCCTAAGGAATACAGGTTGACCCTCAAAAGATTGACGTCATTTCATAGCTACCTACATCTAAAAATCCAATAGATATCAAAATATTTCTGTCATGTAGGGTATTATAGGTTTTTTATTAAGTCTTTCAGTAAGATTGTTACATATATGTTTATTTACTCACTAAATATAATGAATTTATATGGACTAAAAAATGTCAACTAGAATTTGAGATAATAAAATAAAAATTATTTTTTACTCCAATCTTGAGAGGTCCCAATTGGGAGCATCCCTCTCACATACACATGGATGCCTCTAACAATTCCATTGGGGTAGTTATTATATAAAAATATGAATAAAGTAAGATTTATATTATCTATTAAATAGTTAAGAATTTAACTCCTATTGAAAGGGACTACACAACTACTCAAAGGAGTTCTTCATTGTCATTTATGATATGAACAAATTCTGTCACTACATCACTAGATACAAAATATTCATTTATACAAATCCTTTAGCCATAAATATCTAATGAACAAACTAGTGGTAGGAGGTAAGATCATTATATGGCTACTACTATTGTAGGAATTTGATATAATAATCATTGGTAAGCCAGGAAAAGATAATGTAGTTGTTGACATTTTTTCAAAATTAAATGTTTTAGGTGAAGATGAAGCAATGGAGGAGATTTTTCTAGATGAGTATCTATTCACATTTTTAGTTCACTCTCCATGGTTTACTAATATAGCTAATTATATAACCATAGGGAAGTTTCCTTGTGATTTCACCCCAAACAAAGGAAATGTTTGATCAAAAACAATTCTAACTATAAATGGTTTAATGGTGTATTATTTAAATGTGGACCTAATTTGGTACTTTGAAGGTGTCTATGAGAATATGAGGTATATGACACCTTGAGAGCATGCCATGATGAACCAAGATTATTCAACCAAAATAAATATTCACAAGATACTTGAGGTTGTTTACTATTGGCCTTCACTTCATAAGAATGTGAAAAATTATATTTTGTAATGTGATGCTTGCCAATGGATGGGAAACCTACACTATCTAATGAAATGACCCTTCAAACTCAATTGGTTTTAGGACCCTTTGATAAATGGGGGTTATATTTCATTAGTCCCATTGATCCACCATATCAAGGGAAGGAGTACACCCTAGTATGTATTAATTAAATTACATAATGGGCATAATTTTAGGTGTTATCATTTGCTCGAGAAGAAAAGGTTGTTGATTTATTATACTATAGGATCCTAAAACATATTGGGGTACTGATTAGATTAGTTAAGGGGTATAATTTTAGGTGTTATAATTTACTCGAGAAGAAAAGGTTTTTTTTTTGGTATTGTAGGATCCTAAAACATATTTGGGCACCAAGAGCAAAGTTTTAGACCAAGGTCCTCAATTTTCATCCAACATGATCAAATCCTTCATAAAACACTACCAAATCACCCAAAATAATTCATAACCTTACCATACTCAATCCAATGATCTAGTATAAGTCACCAAAAAATAATTAAAAAACATATTCACCAAGATAGTATACATTAATAGAAAATATTGGGCAAGTAAGCTACCTAAAATAGTTTCAGCCCACAACACAATATGAAAGTCTACCATAGGATTTTCTCCACATGAACTTGTATATGGGAAAAATCAAATACTTCTAATTGAGTTTGAGTTGTGTACATTAAGAATAATAATGGGGGTAGTCATGGCCCTAACAAAAGCACAAAAAGAAAGAATTATTCAATTGAATGAACTGTATCAGATGAGACTGGAGGCATTACATTAGACATAGTTTATTCAATATCAAAATAAGGCATGCCATGTATATCACATCAAGGAAATCAAATTAAAAAATGAGATTGGGCCTTATTGTTTGATTCAAAATACCATCATTTCAAAGGTAAAATTTTCACTAGATGGTTAGGCCCTTAAAAAGTTGAAAAGATTTTTGATAATAGTTCTATTCAATTGTTACCAATTGATGATAATAGTAAGACACTTTTGGTAACTGGGCATAGATTAAGGCTATATCACCAACCTCCCATCAAGGAGAAGTCTTACAAGTAGATTTAATCTCAAGAAAAATTTAGTTATATAGAAAAACCTTATTCTTCCATCATAACTAAAGGAGGAGAGTTTGATTCTAATAAAGGAAGGGGATTGAAAACTAGTAAATGGAACTCTTCTTCCCAAAAACAAGGTAAAAAATGTTTAAAAAAATAAATAGATAATAATAATAATAATAAAAAGGGTGAAAAATTTGAAAGTAAAAAAAAAAAAACAACTTTTTTGGGGTTCACAACAATAAAACTAGTACTCTTAATTGACTTGTACAATACTTTGGATTAACTTATGTGTGTTTCTTATTCTAAGACATGTGGCTGAACTAGGAACAAGGATAACCATAGATAATTCAAGGTATCTATATTTATTTTTCTATGATTAAGATTAATTTTGAGTCTTAAAATGTCATTTAATATCCACTTTTAAAAAATGATTCTTCTAAAAAGGAATATTAAAAAAGGGGGGTCTCCTAGAAAAGGATCTTTTAAAAAGTTTTTTTTAAAAAATAGGATAAAATGTTTTACCATTAAAATGTCCTTTCATATGATTAAAACATCATCTAAAAAATATAATGCATTATTATAAGATCATGATGTCATGATGATGATGTACTTAAAGATATTGATATAAAAGGTACTTGCAAAGATCATTATGACAAGGAATAATAATGGAAAAAAGGGAAAGAGTGACAAAAGAATTAGCACAAAGAGTAAGTGATAAGATAAATTTGAATCACTTAAAGTCTTTCCACATGCCATAATAATCATTTACTTTGCCTAAATATGTCTAATATCTTAACTAATTCAGATCTAGGATATTTTAAGAGCTAGGGAAATAATTGTATACTTTATAAACTTCTACCTTGCTCTATTTTCTTAAGATGATTATGTCTCTCTTACTAATTACACTTTCACCTATTACTAAAACACTGATAACCACACTCTCAATTTTATTCCAAGAATTTCCTTCAAGCCTTGAGGATTCTTAACACACTTAATAGATAGGTAGAAAAATAAATTTGAACTTGAATTAATAGAGCTCTTACTATAAGATGAAATTGTGGCTAGGCTATTTGAAGAAGTAGGATGGTCAGAATTTCTCAAAAATAATCATGTATATGATGAAAAATTGGTATAAATGTTTGTCACAAAATTTAAAATTGTAGCATCATCATCAACCAACTATCTGAGATTCTTGATACATGGATGAAAATATTAGATAAATCTTTCTTTAAAGACCTAACTCAAATCTATCATGAGGAAGGGGAACTCATGCTTAAATTTCTCATCAGTCCATAAGGGGTCACTAAGGGAATTAATAAAGAGAGTCTTCTATAACCTTTGAATACTATAGATTATTAGATCAATAAGTTTTTCACTTGTGATCGACAATCTAGATCATTAAGAGGATATGCTAAGAAGATTATGAAACATATTAGACATGGATAAGAAAAAAATGAGTGGAGGGTAAGTGTTGATAAATTTAACCTCACATGTGAAGTTGTCACCCATATAACTTTAAACCTTGTTTTCATGTTGTTTTCCATATTGGTTATTATGTTGTTCTTGTAATGTCTTTGAAATGGTCATCTAAAACCTTGATTAGCAAAGTTTAAGGTAAATTTGATGAGTTTAAGGTTGTGTTCATCATAGCTTTATGATTATTTAATCACCTATTGACATATTTAAAGTTGTTTAATTTTATGAAAAGAGTTTAGATCATATTTATAGGTCTCATGGCTTGTATCAAGGTCATGTCATGCTCTACAATTGATCAAACTAGTTGGTGATATTCTTGGCTAACTTCATAACCCAATTAGTTGCATTTTGGATCACTTTGTGGCTTCTAGAGTAGGTTTTTAATGATAGTGGAAGTATAATTTTAGAATAATGTTATGATGTACATGTTCAAACATGAAAAGGTCTAATGAATATATTTTATAGTAGTTTCATTAGGTATCTTAAGTGGTTATGATAGTTTTAATGCTAAAAAGGCCTATTTTTAGGATGTCTATATATGTATTCAAGGTAAAATTGACCTCTAAGAATATTAATAACCTTATTTTTTTATTTAAACATCAAATAAATGGGTTTTATGGAGTTTTAGGTGCTAAAATGCATAAAAATTATTTATATCTTGTATCAAGTAAGGCCATCAATTTTTGATCAATACAATCAAGAAAGAGAGAGTAAAGTTTAAATATATTGGGAAATTATAGGGATCCTAATGACCTTAAATTTAGTTACATTGGTTTTTATATTCATTCCCCCATCTTTATGAACAATCGCTAAGAGTATAAGGGGGTCATTATGTCCTAGTCATTGAAATAGGGTCCAGGTTTGACTTCATTTATTCACTTAAGAAATTAATGGAGAAAAATGGTTATATTTAGATTATTATAGGGGAAAATATTAAATTTTTAATGTTGTAATCATTAGGTAATTTGTCTTGATAAAAAGTCTTTTGGTAGGAAATTGTTTACCTATGCTGATTATTAAAGTCAATAATTTTCAAGCATGTTTGATATATCAACTAAGTGTCTTCATATTCAAGGGTTCTCAAGTTAATTTTTTATTTATAATACACCTATTAAATTCAAACAAAAGTTCATGTGTATTCATATTGAAGAGGGTATTCCTTGAGATAAGTTGAGTGAGATGGTGTCTATCACAAGGTATAATTGTAGGTTTAATGAGCTTTTAATATGTAAGAGTATCTTAGTGAGATCAACATGATATTAGAATATGATTAATGAAGAGATAAGTTTGATTCATATAAATTAGGTAGTTAATATTATGTATTAGAAACCATGCTCTCTTAATACTCAAAAGACCACTCATAGACTTGATGGTTTAAGATTTCTCCCATGGAGTTTAATGAACAAGGTAGAGGTCAATATGGAAAATGACATGAGCATAAGAGTTATGAGGGGAATTAAAGAAATGTTTAAGAATATGAAGTAAATAAAAGCATTATATAGAGGTATTTAATTTTATAATGACACTTATGGGAGCAAGATATCCAATTGGGCCTTATATGCCTAAATGACATAGTCAAGTCTGTGTATTACCAATTGAAAGAGACTTCAAAAGGATTGCGTGCACCTAAGGATGAATTATTAATGTTTTAAATGAAAATTAAAGGTGATATAATCACATTTAAAGGATGATAATGATATAAATTCTACCAAGGTGTAAGTCAGGACCTTAAAGCACATTTTTGTAGAGATTAAGGTTATTAGCAATGTTTAAGGTAAAATCATATTTTGGTTTCATGCTAATCAAAGAATTTTATACTAAGTTGAGGATTATCCAAGAAAATTAAAAGTGAAATATGATAAAAATGTTATTTATACACATTTTTCATTTTATTCAACCTTATTGTTCCTCCCTCTATCCGCACAGAGGAAAAAAAAAGACCAGATGTGTACCTACATCAGTTAATAAGGTTATTTCAAGAAAGCATCATATTAGAGTTATGGAGGAAAATGGTTTTCATTAATAATTATAAATGATATAAATGATAATAATTTGTCATATTGGGAGAACTAAGGTAAGTGGAGTGGCAATTTACATCTATAGTCAAGCACCAAATGTGTACCTATAACCATGATATTTTGGCTCAATCAGTTAGGCTTCTATGCAATGTGAAATTTTGTGAAGATTACATGGATGTGATGGGTATAATGGATAAGTAGGGTAAATATAATGGATATAATATTATACATTTAGGAAAAAAAATTAGGTTAGTTCCAAGAGTAAGGCAAATTGACTTTTAAAGTCTACAATCATAGTCAATTTGGTTGGCCTATATGTGATCATGTGAGGACATAAGTAATCAAGAAGAAGAAGTTGAAGTGTAACACCTTAAAAAGTTATGATGAGGTAAAGGATATATTTGAAGACCTATTTAAGGTCCTAATTTTATTTAGCTTCTCCATTCAATTTTAAGAACTCCAAATAAACATCTACAAATCAACCTAACTAAGCTCAAGTTGTCTCTAAGGTTAAGAAAATGGCTATGAAACATAATGGTGAAATTAAAAGTTTGGATGAACAAGAAATTGAATAGGATCATGTAAAGTTATAAATAATTTTATAAATAATAATATACAAAATATATCTCTCAAAAGAACACTCACAGGTTTGGTGAAGTTATAGTCAAGCTTATTTACTAAGTGCATGAAAAATCTTGTGTGAGAGGGAGTAGTGAAGGTTTAGACACTTTCACAAGGTGATAAGAAGTTTTGAAAAATGTAATAGAAACATTTAAGGTATTATTACATTTTATTTCTCTATATAGGCCAAGGAAATAGTGAAAATCACCTACAACTACATCACCTACAACTAGTATCCTTAATACAGGCTATCACTTCTTGGAATAAAAATGTGGAGAGAGGTTACACTTGTGAAGGTAATAAGTGTTAGAGATTTGAATTTGGATTATATATGATAGAAAGTTTTTAATTAATCCATGTCCATTGTAAGTGTTTTATAAAATAAGACTCAGTATAGACAAGGCTTAGCCCAAGTTGACACAGTCTATTAAATACTTACATGACTACTCTAGACTAAGGTAAGGAGAATGTATTTATCAGTAAAAGTTGGATGTATAAAAGTAAAAAATTAGTGTAGATGACCTTAATAAATACTTACATCAAGTTTTTATCTAGTGGATGAGGAGAGAAGCTCAAGGAATAGACCTCTAGGGTTAATAAACTCAACTTGCATAAAAACCCTTAAGTAGTAAAGAGTTGAGGTTTCAGATCTTTTGGAAGGTTAGTGTTTAGGGAAGATAATTTTTAATAATTTAATATATATTTTAAAACCTTTTAAGATAATTATTTTCTATTAAAATGTGTTTTGAAGTCTTAACCCAAAAGGACCTTTCTCGGCCTTCTCACAACAGTCTATAAGTAAGAGAAGCAAGTTTGTAGAGCTTATAGCTTAACCAAATAGTTGTATGGTAGTTAGAGGTTACTTGAGGTGTTATAAGGACCATAATAATTCAAAAATATGGAATTTATTAATTCCTTAGGTCCCACACCAATGTGGACTCTTAACAAGAAGATTGGATATTTCAAAAACCATATTTTGCATGTCAAGGAGCTCAAAGAGTATATAGTTTTACTTGGTACTTGAAGGAGAAGTTGAATGGGAATAAGAGGAATTTGGAGATGATAATTTGGGGGGGGGGGGGTTGTTTACAAATTTTTATTAGCATTTTTGCATGTGTTAGGCATCCTAACTCTATAAATCATCATTAATACTAATGGAGCCTTTAAACCCTTGTTAAACCTCTAACAATGACCTAATGGAGAAAATGTATTTTTTAACACACTAAAATGAAATTATATAACCTAAAAATGATCCTAATGTTATATTTTAAGGTGCTAGTTCACATGTGTAGGTACAATACCATATGAAATAAGGCAAAATATGCAGCTTAAGGCTTGTTTATGAGGGTATAAATTATGGAATGATATATAAAAATTTTATAGAGGATTATAGGGGATTTAAAGAAGTTATAATATCATATAAACTCTTATATAGTTCTCTTAAAGTTTTATATCATCCCTACAAGTTGGCCACTTGGTCAAAAGGTGAGAAAAACCTAGTCTTGCAAGCTAAAAAGCCTAGATGAAGGCTTATGAGTGAAAAAAGAGATATAAATCTCAAGGAATGAGTTGTATAAAGGTGTTAAAGGTATAAAAAAGTCATGTACAAGAACTATAACCTACAAGTTTCATGAAAAACATCTCAAACTACCTCTTAAACATACACAAGCATCTAGGCTTGCCAATGGCCATTATATGGTTTGCCCATCTACACGAGGCCTCATAACTTAAAATTTAACATGGACCATGGTATTATAATATGTAAGGTTAATAAAAATTATTTGGGAGGTTTCACATGTGTGGGTTTCCATTTGGGCCAAATCTCTATTTCTAGGCTTAAGAGGCCTAACTAGAGAGAGAAATGACAAAAAAGGATACACTCAGTGTTGGATCCTAAAAATTGGAATGGAATTTTAAGTGGATATTGGGTCCTAAAAAATGTGTTTATTTTTCCATTATAGTTTGTACACTCTTTTAAATAAGGAGGTCTACCTATTTTTTGGGTTATAAACAATAGGTAGAAAAATAAGGAAATGGAACAAAATTGCATCTTTTGGAGGGTTTGATGGATCCATGTGAATTTTTAACAATATAAAATGATGTTTAGAAGCCATATATGAAGGAAATTTACCTGATTCAAATCAAATCCAAGTTTTCTCTTTCATACACCACATTGTTTAATGAGGAGTTCAAGTAAATAATCAACTAAGTCAAGGCATACAAGTTATTAAAGATGTTATATAAGGTTAATTATTTATTCCACACCACTTTGAGGTCAAAAATAAGTTATTTTAAGTTTAAAAGGACATTTAAATGGGTTTAAAGACTCTCTAACACTCCTAACAAGACCTTCTTTCCCTCCTACACCTAATAAGTTGAAAGGTTCAAAGATGCTTAAAAGAGCCTTATAACAATCAGGGTAAGGTGGAGAGACATAATAAATGGATTAATATAAGGTTTAAATGGAGGGAGTAATGAATAATTGAAGATATATTTTTAGGGATGTGACTTATTCCTCAAGAGGGACATATAAGCTAGTATATAGGGTGTGTAAGCAAAGATTTAGGCATCTTAAAAGTGGTCAAGCTTGACCAATTAATAATGAATACATTTTCAAGTTTATCCAAAAAATTATACTCTACCTCGATGCCACTTTTGGGAAAGAGTGAATAGAGAGAATTTAGGAAACACTATGTATCAATTTGAAGTGTTTAAAGATAAAGCTAGTCACCCGTATTTTGGGGCTTCTTTGTCTCCCCAATCATATTATTTTATATTTGTACTTTATTTTACAAAATTATCTTATTATTATTTTGATTTGATTATGATGAAAGGTTGTAAATTTTTTTTACTACACCTCTTGAATAAATAAGAAGCTATTCTCCTCCATTTTTAGGTTTTGTGTGAAGTGTATGGTAATTTCCATTGATATACCATTATGAATCAATAGTTTTCCTATGTTTTTATCTAGTTTTTATACCTTAGTATAGTATATTTGAATTTTTAAAGGTCATATTAAGTGTTTATACTCAATCTTAGTCTATGTTTGGAGGATAATTCAATATCCTTTTATTCCTTCCATGCAAAGAGTGAGTTTGCCAATTCCTTTGTATGAAACATTGTTGTATAAGTCATATACCTAAAGTGAAGAGAATGTGTGCAAGCTCCTTCCCTTCTTAAGAGTGTTAATTAAAAGTAATAGTGGTCATAAAAATTGGTGAATCACCTTTATTCCAATTTTTCATTTCAATTCTAGTGCAAGTAGTATCTTGTCACCCTTTCCCATAGTCAGGAATCAATGGTTAGTAGTATTAAGATTAGATTTAGTGAGTGCATTAAGGGAAACAACCCTTTATCTAGAGATCCTCACCATTTTAAAGTCACCCACACTTAGGAGATATTCCATTATTTTAGGAGGAATGGGAAGTAACACACTTCTCACAAGGTTATCACTCTTGATTGATAATAATTTTTGGCACACTTGACAGGACCCATACTTCTTGGTATATCTGAATTTTAGAGCTAAAAAAAGCATTTGTAGTAGCAAAAGTCACTCATATTATTTTGAACTAGAGGATTTCTTAAAATTTTAGGATTTTTAGCAGTAGGCTAACACAAGTTTCATGCCAAAGGTTACCACAAGATCATCAAACAAAGGTATTTATTTTGAATTTTCTAAGTTACATTTTCATTCATATTAAAGGAAAAGATTTATAATGATAAACCCACATCCTCAAAAGTTTTTTTAAACTCCTAATCAACCCATTATACAAGACAGTTCAATTCCCACTATCTAAATGGTTTTGCCTAAAAACCAAGTGTTTATCTCATTTAATATAATAAGGCCACTAAATCTTGCTTATTATGATGATATACCTGCTTCAACTCTTAAGGGAATTCCTTTATTCTCAAGGGAAGACCAAACTATGCCTATTAAATAGATAAAAGATGTATCCAACCTTTGTTCTATTCATAATGTTGTTTAGGAGAACATATCTATTTTATTGCTTGCTACATCCTTCAAAAGGAAAACATTATAGTGGTACAGAAGGCTTCCTCTAAATTATATTGCTTCTTAGGATGACTTAGTGTAATGGGCACCCTGGTTGCACCCAAAACTAACCCAACAGGGACTCTTTATGACTTTGGTAGATTTGTTGGAATTTCATTATTTGATTTACCAAGACTAATGCATATAACATAAATATAGAATTGCAAGAGTAGATACACATGGCTGGAATAACCAATACACTGTATTTGTATTAATTGCAAAATGAGCAAACTAGTACAATGCCAGTTACGTGGTGACTCACTAGATCCTCTCTCAGAATCGTATGAACATTATTTCAAGTGGATTTCCTAGCATGTGCCGAAGGTGCTTCATTTGTTCTCTGACTCCCAGAACTATGAACTTTGCAGGCTGCATTTTCTATGGACTTCAGATACTAGATCTAAGAACTCTGCAAGCCACTTCTACGGACTCTACAGTGAAATCTATGAACTCTGTAGAAGCTTCTATAGACTCTACAACCAAAACTATGGACTTTTCAAGCTTAGATCTACGGACTCCATAGGCTTGAAATCTATAGACTCTATAGGCTAAAATCTATGGACTCTATAGGTAGAAAACTATAGACTCTGCAAAAAACTACAAACTCTACAGGTAGAAATCTACAGACTCTACAGGCAAGAAACTACAGACTCTATAGGTAGAAACTATGGACTATGTAGAAAACTATAGACTCTACATGCAAAAATCTATGGACTCTATAGGCAAGAAACTACAAACTCTACAGGCATAAACTATAGACTTTATAGGAACTATAGACTCTGTAGGCAAAAATCTATAGACTCTGTAGGCAAAAAACTATAGACTCTACAAAAACTACAAACTTTGTAGGTAGAAATCTATGGACTCTATAGGCAAGAAACTACGGACTCTACAAGCATAAACTACAAACTCTACAAAAACTATGGACTCACCTGGCTGTATATAGATGCTATAGTGATCTTGCTACTACAGTGATGTGCTACTATAGTGGTATGGCTGCTATAGTGGTACCACTGCTATAGTGGCATAGCTGCTATAGTGTGACTACTACAGTGGCTAAGAGCACAAACTCCAAAGACCAACCCCAAGGATTGATGTCTAGAGTGCTACAAATGAGAAGGATGTTCTCAAATGCCCAAATGAGTTACAAGTGCAACATTTCTTTTCTTCTTATCCAACATGCCCAAAGAAGCCACAAGCACTTCCCTTTATCCTTTCTCCAAGGGGCGACTCAACTCACTTAAGTAATGTGGGATAAAGGATGTGCAATAGTCCCTCATAAAGCAAATGTTTAAAGTGACACTCAATGCCTTCCAGTTGGGTTAAATGTTACCTTTTTATAGCACTGTAGGCCCACAAAAATGCTAGCAATCAGACTCTGAATGGTGCAAGTGATAGCTTGCCAAAAAGCTCTTAGCAAAGAGCATCAAATCCAATCATCAAAACTAGCCTCCATTGCATCTTATTAGCTTACTATAAATAGTAAGCGTGCTAGAAACTGAGTAAACCCAACCACTAAAATTGGGACATTACAGTCCACCCCCTTGAAATTGCTTGTCCTCAAGCAATCTCAGCCCACCCTGCTGAATAACTTGCTCACTTTCCCAAGTAGCATCCTCCTCTGATAGGCTTTCCATCTGACCAAATACTCCACTATCTTGTTTTTGAGTTTCCTCTCTCTAGTGTTTAGAATAGTCTTAGGTTCTAACACGAGCCTCCCTTCCTCATCCAAAGGGGGTAAATCTATAGTAGGCACTATGACCTAAACAATGGCCCTCTTAAGCCTAGACACATGGAATACATTGTGCACTCGACTGCCCTCTGGAAGCTCAAGTTCATAAGCAACTTCACCCACTCTCAAATCACCCTATAGGGTCCATAAAATCTAGGCTTAAGCTTCTCTACTCTACTCTTCTTGAGTGATGACTGCCTATATGGCTATAGCCTCAAATACACCATGTCCCCTATCTCGAAACTACACTCTACCCTATGCTGATTAGCATATAACTTCTACTAATTTTGAGCCTGCCATATATTCTCTTTGAGTGCTCTCAAGATATCTTGGCTGTCCTTCAACAGGTCTTTAGCTTTGGGCACTCTATTGTCTCCTAAAGCCATATCCATGAAGCTTAGAGCTTCATACCTATACAATTCCATAAATGGAGTCATCTTGATGGTCATGTGATGCATGATATTGTAACAATACTCCCCTATGTGTAACCATTTAACCTAGGCTCTCTACTATGTAGTCACATAGTTCCACAAATAACCCTCCACCCATTTATTTACTATCTCTATTTGCCCATCTGTCTAGGGGTGGTAGCTCGTACTGGGTGTAAGGTCTGTACTGCATAGCCTAAACAACTCCCACCAAAAAGTGCTCATGAACTTGCTATCCTTGTCACTGACAATAAATCTTGATAACCCATGCAGCCTAAAAACCTCCCTGAAGAACACATCTGCCACCTGAGCTACTATATAAGTAGATTGAATAGTAAAGAAGTGAGCAAACTTCATCAATCTATCTACCACCACATAAATGCAATCTCTTCCCTGCACTCAGGGTAGGCCAGTGATGAAGTCCATATAAATGCTTTCCCACTTCTGGTCTGGAATGGGTAAGGGCTGTAGTAACCCAACAAGAAACATGTGCTCTTCCTTATTCTATTGACAAACTACACACTCCCTGACATACCTCTAAACATCATCCTTGAGCCCTCTCCATGAGAACTAATCTTAGATCTACCTATAGGTCTTGAAAACCCCTGGATATCTAGACATGGGTGCATCATGAAATGCCCTCAGTATCATCTCTCTTAAGGGTGACGATAGAATTAAATAAATTCTATCCTAAAACCTGATCAACCCATCTATCACCTCATAATGATCATCTTATATAGTGCGTAAAACTAGTCCTGATGCCCAAGCATCTCTAACATATTCTGCTATAATCTTAGTCTGCCAATCTCCTAAAATCTTTGCAAGAGCATAAACATGAGGTCTTCTAAATAAGGCATCAGCTACTACATTCTTGTTTCCTTTGACAAACTCAATGTCAAAGTCATAAGCTTTAAATTTAGTGACCCAATTCATTTACCTGTCATTCAAGTCCCACTGACCCATGAAGTACTTTATGTTGTTATGATCCATCTTGATCATAAACCTCCCTCCAACCAAGTAGGATCAGAATTTGGCAAAGGTGTGCATGATGGCTAACATCTCCTGATCATAAATAAAATAGCTCCTCTCCACCCCTCAAAGCTTACTACTCTAAAAAGCAATGGGGTGCTTCTCTTGCATCAATACTGCTCCAACCCCATCACCCAATGCATCACAATGAAGCTTAAAAGGCTTTGTGAAGTTAGGTAGAGCTAGAACCAGACATGAAGACATCACCCACTTAAAATGTTCAAAACACTATCGTGTTGCCTCTATCCAAACAAAAGCACCCTTCTTGGTGAGGTCTGTTAATGGTGCTGCAGTCTATGAAAAGCCCTTCACAAATCTCTTATAAAAACCACATAATCCAAAAAATCCTTTGAGTTGTGTAAGGCTGGTTGGAGTGGGCCAATCAATAACTACCTTGATATTTTTTGGATCCACCTAAACTCCTTCAACATTGATAATATGGCTAAGGTAGAGCAACTTGGTCATGCCTAACTCACACTTTGATTCCTTGGCATATAGTGACTCCTTCTCCAAAATGACCAGCACCTCTTCTAATTACTATAGGTGCTCATCCCACGTCTTACTGAATATCAGGATGTCATCAAAGAAGATCAATACAAATCTTTGGAGTTTCCCTCTAAACACCTAATTCATATAACTCTAGAAGGTAGTTGGAGTGTTGGTTAGACCAAATGGCATAACTAGAAATTCAAAGTGCCTGTAGTGACACTGGAAGGCATTTTTTTCTATGTCCTCCACTCAAATCCTGATCTAATGGTATCCTGTACATAAGTCTATCTTAGAGAAATGTCATGCTCCATGCAGCTCATCAATTAGCTCATCAATCTTAGGGATGGGGTACCTATTCTTAATTGTCTTCTTATTGAGAGCTCTATAGTCAATGCACATACGCATTGTCCCATCCTTCTTCTTCACCAAAACAACTACCAAAGCAAAGGGGGTTTTACTGGGCCTAATATGCCCCATCTCCAATAGCTCCTTTATTGACTTCTCTATTTCATCCTTGTGCTTTTTAGGATGGTGGTAGGGGTGATGATGACTAGTTTAGCCCCCTCCACTAGCTCGACAATGTGCTCTATACCCCTCTCAGGAGGAACCCCATGTGGAATGCTACCAAACACCTTATCATGCCTAGTAATGATCTCCTATACATCTAGGTGATAACTCTTTACCATCTACTTGGGAGCTGTGGCCATGATCAAACATTCAGCTTCCCACTCAACATTGTCATATCTAAACAACCATTCCATCCTTTTCAAGGATACTACCCTAAGCCCCCCATCAGGTAAACCTCATAACACCACCTTCCTACCCTGATGTTAAAACCTCATCTCTAGCTTAGCCAAGTTGAAGGTGAACTCTACTAGAAAATCCATCCATGTCATTCTTAAGATGACATTATAATCACCCATGTCAACTATGTAGAAATCATCCTTCAACTCATAATCTCCTCCCAATTTGATGCAAATTTTTGAAATTTTCTAGGTGCCTAATAACTTGTGGCCATTGGCCACCATGACTCTGAACCCTGTGTGCTCTTTGGTTTAAAGACCCCTCTTGGCCACCAGTTTTGCATTGATGAAATTATGCGTTGCCCCTGTGTTGATCAAGGAAACCATGCATTGCTCCTAAATCATCCCTCTTACCTTAAAGGTCATGGCCTTTTGGATGCCTGTCAACCAAGCAAGAGACTTCTCATCATTTGAACTCTCCTCAGTAGCGTTATCACCCTGACTAGATTCTAAATCTGAATGCTACCCCTTATCTTTGGAAGGTGATTCATCTACTAAGAAATACTCCATGGGCTTAGCCTTCGCTTTAAGTAGACATTCATGGGAAGGGTTCCATGGATCCCTATAATGAAAACATAGTTTTTTCTTCCTAAGATCATTGAGGGTATCACTGTCCAACCCTTTAGTTTCCCCCTTAGGCCACTAAGGGTCCTAATGAAACATCTTCCTTTCCTTATCCTTCTTAAAATGAGAGTCCTTAGAGTGAAGTTTACTACTTTAGGAAGAAGATGCTAGGTCTCTTGTTTTCTTAATAGCCTCTTGTAGTGAAGAGGGGTTGTGTTGCTTCACCCATCCTTGCAAGGGATCAAAAAAGCCCATCCATGAAAAGAACAACTAGTCTCATCTCTGATATATCCATCACCAATACTGCCAGCTTTTGGAACTCGATGATATAGGCCTCCATAGAACCCCACTATTTAAGCTGAGCTAGCTCCTTGAAATGCAATTCTAGGTCCTTAGTATCAAACCTGTCAATGAGTCTCTTAATAAACTCTGCATAAGTATCTATCTGTTTATGGCCAAACATGACCATACCATGGTGCCACCACTCGTGGGCACTTCCATCCAAGTGCAATGCAGCATACTTAATCACATCCTCCTCAGGCATGGGATTAAGCTAGAAATAAGTGTCTAATTTTTGGACCCACATTTGAGCTAAAGTCTTTCTTATACTGTCATAGTATGGAATGGAAAACTTTCCAAACTTTTTCCTCATCTCATAATTTTGTTGCCTATTCCCCCTCATGGGCATATGCTTGAGTCTAACATCCATATACTCCCTGAAGGACATTTCACCTTGAAAATTTGGTCCAACATTTCTCCAATCCTTCAGTATTTGGTCTTGTATCTCCTGCTATGTTAGACCAACATTATCTTGGTCATTCTATCTTAGAGGGAATTGTGGCATGAGTGACCTTATAAAAGAACCTACTATAGCATATGTCTGGGATCCTCTATTAATAGATGCATCTCCATTACCTCCATTACCTAGTCCACCTACTTGGTTAGCATTATTACCCTGGTTGGCATTATTCCCTTGATCTGCTCTAGTTAGGTGTTGTGTAATTACTAGAGCCATCTGCTACAATGTGGTTTGTAGCTCCCTTTTCCCCTGGCAAGATCACTAAGCATCATCTTGGTGCTAGGTTCTCCCCCTTCCCCATCTCGATCACCCATGACTGGTGCTAAAAAGGGCTTACCCTCCTCCTTAATTTCTAAAAAAATTGTAAGTCTAGGTTTGTCTGGTTTCTCCTCAAGAAGTACTGATGTGTGGGATGCATGAAACCTCATAGGATGGCATGAATAACAGGCTCTAATACCACTATAATGGGCACCCTAGTTGCACCCAAAACTAACCCAGCAAGGACTCTTTATGACTCCAGTAGATTTGCTGGAATTTCTTTTTTTATTTTACCAAGACCAATGCATGTAACATAAATATAGAATTGCAAGTGTAGATACACACAACTGGAATAACCAATACACTATATTTGTATTAATTGCAAAATGAGTAAACTAGTACAATGTTAGTCACGTGGTGACTCATTAGATCCTCTCTCAGAATCGTATGAACATTATTTCAAGCAAATTTCCCAGCATGTGTCGAAGGTGCTTCATTTGTTCTCTGACCCCCAGAACTATGAACTCTATAGGATGGGTTTTCTATGGAATCCACATACTAGATCTATGGACTCTACAAGCCACTTCTATAGACTCTATAGTAGAATCTATGGACTCTCCAAAAGCTTTTATGGAATCTGTAGCCAAAACTACAGACTCTGCAAGCTTAGATCTATGGACTTCATAGGCTTGAAATTGATGGATTCTGCAGGCTGAAATCTATAGACTCTATAGGCAAAAAACTATGGACTCTATAGAAAACTATAGACTCTGCATGCATAAATCTATGGACTTTACAAGCAAGAAACTATGGACTCTGTAGGTAGAAACTATGAACTATGAAAAAAACTACAGACTCTGCAGGCAAAAATCTATAGACTCTACAAGCAAGAAACTATGGACTCTGTAGGCATAAACTATAGACTCTGCAAGAACTACGGACTCTACAGGTAGAAATCTATGGACTCTACAGGCAAAAACTATGGACTCTACAAAAACTATGGACTTTGCAAGCAAAAATCTATGGACTCTATAGGCAAGAAACTACAGACTCTTCAGGCATAAACTATGGACTCTGAAAAAACTATGGACTCACCTAGCTGTATACAAATGCTACAGTGATCTTACTGCTATAGTGATGTGCTACTATAGTGGTATGGCTACTACAGTGGTACAGTTGCTATAGTGGCATAACTACTATAGTGCAGTTACTACAATGGCTAAGAGCACAAACTCTAAAGACTAACCCCAAGGATTGATGTCTAGAGTGCTACAAATGAGAAGGACATTCTCAAATGCCTAAATGAGCTGCAAGTGTAACAATTCTTTTCTTCTTATCCAACATGCCCAAAGAAGCCAAAAGCACTTCCCTTTATCCTTTCTCGAAGGGGTGACTCAACTCACTTGAGCAATATGGGATAAAGGATATGTAACAGTCCTCATACAGAAAATGTTTAAAGTGACACTCAATGCCTTCTAGCTGGGTTAAATGTTACCTTTTTGCAGCACTTCAGGCCCACAAAAATGCTAGCAACTAGACTCCAAATGGTGCAAGTGATAGCTTGCTAAAAAGCTCTCAGCAAGGAGAATCAAATCCAATCATCAAAAATGGCCTCTATCGCATCTTATTAGCTTACTAAAAATATTAAGTGTGCTAGAAACTGAGTAAGCCCAGCTGCTAGAATGGGGACATGACACTTAGGTTCATCATTTTTTAGGTAGTTTGAAGATAAATCTGACCACCTATCCCTACTTGAACAACTGATAACCATAAAGAGGGATCCCCATGAGTTTATGATGGATTTTAACCTCAAATTATAAAAGACATGGACTGGGATACCTCTTATGATTAGGCCATCTCTAGAGTATGCTTTTTTAGTATTATTTAAGGGCTCTAAATTTAGACATCAATGTCATGATTTAGTCTATGGGTGGCACTACACTTGTAGATGCACATAAAGTGGTCATTAGAGAAGAAAATAGATTGATTCAAGATGGAAAGTTGGCACCTAGACCTCGTATGCCTTTTTTACCAAAAACACAATCATTTTCAACCCCTCAAGCTCCTTCAATGGCTCCCATTCTAGCCCCCTGGGTACAAGTTATAACCCTTCCTAGTCAATCAAATAAGATTGGAGAAGTCAAGGGAATGTTTCAATCTTCTGGGAACAAAATTATACAACTAAAAATGAAATAATACCAAGCTAATTGGCCTTACCAATCCCCTAATCAACCTATCTATTAGCCTTTCAAAAAAAATAGACCTCCTTATCAAAGCTTCAGATAACAAAGACCTTCATATCAAGCTAAAGAAACTATAACATAGGCGAAAAATTATGTAATAGTTGATCCTAATGATACTTATTCATATAAATCCTTTATACCTATGCCAACACAAAATAATAAGATATCATATTCATGTTGGTAGCCATCTAATCTGAATGATATGAAAAATTAGGCCTTAGTCAATCAATCTATGGTGATGCCTCATATTAACCAAGAAGAGGTTTCTCTTTAATAAAGTCAAATTAGTGAGGGTATGGAACAAAAATATAAGGTGCATCATGAACAAGGTATCTAGATTCAACCTTGGTGAACTGGCAAATTGATGACCATGTAGCCTTGAATTAGGTTGGTGACTCTAGTACTTTAAACAATGTGGTTGCAACTGTAACTAGAGAAAATAAAATGGAAATTGAAGAGACTAAGGAGGTGGGTAATGTTATAATAATAAATACTATTGTTCTTAAATGTGTTAATAGTCAATTTATTATCCCAACATATTATAAAAATCAAAACATGAAAGTTGGTAAATCTCATCAAGTGCCACAAGTGTAAGATCAACTAGTTGTGCCAAGAGTGTAGCCAAAGGTGAGTGGAATTAATTTCAGTATTATTGATTATATGAATAGGTATAATATAAATATGATAATTTGTGATTCCTTATTAATCTTGTGGAAAAAAGACATGCTTATTTAGGAGATTTTAGCCCTCAAGTTGTCACCAAAACCAGCTGAGAAGGAGAGTGTAGTTTTGTCAAATTTAGATCAACTAATGAGACAATAAGTGTAGTAAGTAAATAAGGAGGTAAAAGTGGGTAAAGATGAGGTAAAATGGAATAAAACACCTCCCTTTTATCTCTCTTTAATTTTTGGTAATACCTTAGTCCACACTTGTATGGTAGACAATGGAGCTAGTAATACTTTTATGCCTAAGCAAATTGCAGACAAGCTTGGTTTGGTGTATGAATCAAACACCAAAGGTGTGTTAAATATATATGGATCATAAAAAAATAATATTTTCAGGATAAATGACCTAAAATTAACATTTTATTCTCTCCCAAATTTAACTATTTAATAGGATGTAGTGGTGGTGGACTTGCCTCTATATTTTGCCATGTGCTTGTCTAAAGATTTCACATCAAATATTGGTGGTTAATTATAAGTTGATTATAATTATTTGGTGTTTATAAAAATGTATGGGACCAAGTTAAATATTAATTTTGAGACTATTATATTCTTTCATTTGGAGCCTTATATGCCAAGTCATCTGAACACAAACTATGTCATTTCGGATGAGGTGGAACAAGCTAGTGAAGTAAGGACAACTCACCTCTTGAATTAGTTCCTAATATATTTATTTATGAATGGGATTAAAAATTTCATGAAAATTATCCATATAAAATTATTTAAGAGAAATAACTTGTTATCTATTGTATTCATGAAAATAATGCACACATTACAGCCATAGTGAAAAAAGATGAGTCAAAAGATGTCCTTTGGCAACTCTACTTTGATGGGTCAAGGAACAAGCATGGCACTAGGGATGGAATAATTATTATATCACATAAAAAAAACGTATTTTTTTAAATTAAATTTTAGTTTGGATTTTCTAATAATGTAGCAGAGTATGAGGCTCTAGTCCATGACTTGCAATAGGTTAGGAATATGAGAATAAATTTTTTACAAGATTTTAGTGATAGTGAACTTATGGTTCACCAAGTGAGAGGGATGAATGTATGTAATAATGCCTTGATAAGATATTAAAAATATATATTTTGGGATCTCCTTGAGGATTTTTATGCTTTTAATATTAAATCAATGCCAAGAGAAAACAATAAACATGCAGATAGATTGGATGCCATAGGATCTTAGTTTAGTATTCCATTCAACTTAAGTCCAATAAATTGCCCAAAATTTTGGTAAATCTTGAAAAAATATTTACTAAAGATAATGAAGTGATGAGAGAGAAGTCTTCATTTTCAACTAATGAAGAATACTATGCTAATGTTGAGATAGTAGCTAGAAAGACTCTCAAACTAGGTAAAGTATGTACTCCATCTCTAAAGGAATCATTTATTGATTTATGTAGGGAGTTTGTTGATGTCTTTGCATGGAAGTATAGTGACTTGAAGGGATTTGATATGAGTTTATCTCAACACACCATTAATCTATAGGATGATAAAAAATCATTTAGACAAAGGCAAAGACCAGTTGATCCAAAACTTGAGCCTTTGATGATAACTAAAATTCATAAGCTCATTAAATCAACCATCATTTTCCCAATCAAGCATTCCTCTTGGGTGGCAAACCTTGTTTCAATAAGGAATAAAAATGGTGGAATCAGACTTTGTGTATAATTTTGTGATTTAAATAAGGCTTCTCTCAAAGATCGTTACCCATTTCCATCCATGGAGTAAATATTATAGTTGGTAGTTGGTTTAGAAAGGTTCTCATTGTTGGATGGTTATAGTGGATATAACCAAATTCTTGTTAAGGAGGAAGATTAGTTTAAGATATCCTTCACCATCAAGTGGGGGGATTTTGCCTATAGGAAAATGCCTCCTAGTTTTTCTAATGCTAGAGAAACCTTTTAGATAGCCATGGATATGGAATTTCAAGGCCTAATCAATAGGTTTTTTCTTGTATACTTAGATGATATTACTATATTTTCAAAGAGTGTAAGGGAACACATGGTTCATCTCAAGGAAGTGTTTGAGAGATGTAGACAATTTAGGGTGTCTCTTAACCCCAAAAAATGTGTCTTTTCAATACATAAAGGTAATATTCTTGGACATGTGGTTTCCAAGCATGGTTTAAGCATTGATCCTGAGAGGATAGACTCCATACTTGATTTATATTTTCTTAAACATAAGAAGGCATTACAAAGTTTTCTAGGTAAGATAAATTTTATAAGGAGATACATTTTTAAGTTTTCAACTTTGGCAAAGCCAATTACAACCATGCTTAAGAAAAATTAGAGCTTCAGTTAGACTAAGGAGGGAAAGAGGAGTTTTAAAGAGATCAAACAAGCAATATCTAGTTCTCCTACCCTCATTAATCCTAAATTTTAAAGAGTATTCATTTTGTATACATATGTTAATGTGGACACAATTTTAGGTATACTCATGCAACAAAATTAAAAATCTTTGGAGCAACTAATATCTTTCTTCAGTCAAGGCTTGGATGAATATGAGACAAGGTAGACCTATGTTGAGAATCATGTCCTTTCAATAATCAAATGTATTAAGAAGTTTAGACACTTTTATCTAATAACATGATATATCTAATGTTTTCTCATCCAAGTATTAAGGAGTTCTTGTTAAACAAGGACCTAAGTAAGAAGAGGGCAGATTGGATAACAAGAGTGGTGGAGTATGACATTGAAATAAAGGTCACTAAACTAATTAAAGACAAAGGATTATGTGAACACCTAACCCAAGGCTTGTAAGACAACAAGGAAATAATTTGAGTGACAAATGATGAAAAAGTTGTACATAATCATACATCATTTTAAAGCTGGTTTCAAGACTTGGTAAGGTACCTCCAAGATTGTTTCTATCCTCCTAACTTAAGTGCACCAAGGAGAAGGTATTTTAGATTGTAGTCCAATCCTTTTCTCCTTCTTGATGGCATGCTTTTCAAGAAAGACAACAATGGTATGTTTTTAAGGTACACAAAGCCAATCCAAATTGATAGATTGATTGAGGAATTCCATGATGGACATGGTGGAGGCCATTTCTCAACAAGGACAACAACCCTTAAGATCATGATATGTGGGTACGAATATTTAGAGATTGCTTTGTTTGGGTGAGGAAATGCAAGTAATATACCATTTTTATAAGAAAAGAAATACTAGTTGCCTTACCTCTCCAACCAATTTTAGTGGATCAATTTTTTTACAATGGGGTTTGGACTTCATTAGCATCATTAATCCACCTTCAAAATTAAGTCATAAGTAGATCCTTACTACCATAGATTACTTCACTAGATAGATATAGGTAATAGCTTTGAAGGAAGCAAATTAATCTAGTGTGTTATATTTTTATGAATGTTTTCTAAAATATTTAGCATTCCCTCCATCATCATTTTAGATAATGCCATGGCTTTTATCGGAGCTAGGATCAGCCATTGGGATTTTCAAGATGGTGTATACCTCAACACTTCATCAAACTACTACCCATAAGGCAATGACCTTATTGAGTATACCAACAAGAACCTACCAAAGATCATAAGAAGGACCATTGAAGATAATAAAAGAACATGGAATTTGAAGCTTAAGTTAGCTCTATGGGATGATATGATCACTTACAAAAGGTCTATAGCCAATTCACCATACAAGCTAGTTTATGGAAAGGAAACAAGGTTACCTATTTTAATTGAGTTTCTTAATTTAGAACTCATGCATCAACTAGAGTATTTGGAGAATGAACCAATGGAGGTAAGGTATGACGAGCTTATGAAGTTGTGAGAAATTAGAAATTAGTCCATTTTGGCCATGGAAATTCATCAAGCATAAGTTAAGAGAACCTTTGACAAAGGAGCATCTTCTAGGATTTTTAAATAAGGAGACTTGGTTCTTCAGTGGGATGAGGAAAAAGCTAAAAAAATAAGGCACAACAACTTTGAATACCTTGGGAGTGGATTTTACATAATATCCAACTACAAATTCCACAATGCTTTTTGACTTGCCAAGATCTATGGTGAGGAGCTTACAATCCTAGTCAATGGGATATATTTGAAACATTATAATTATGAGATAAGTTATTTTATAGATATTTGTTTAGTTTATTTTCTTCCAAGTGATATCCTAACACATTAGTTGCTTATGTTTTATTTCAAATAAGTGCTTATCTTGCACATATGTCTTGTTAGTTGGTTTCCCTTATTTTGTGTGTCTTATTTTATTTTGGAGGAGAAATAATTATCTTATTTCAAGTCAATAATCTTAAAATAATTAGTCATATCTATTAGTGTTCATTTCAGAATGTAAGAGAGATCTCATGAGTCCAAAATATATGTCAATTATCTAGTTCATAAGCATAACAAGCATGCTTCCCAATTATGTCACCAAAATGTTAATAAATTTGACATCACAGGTCAAATTATCACCCTTATAACTTGAAAATTTAATTTTCAAGCTATTTTACCTATTGGTTATTATGTTTTTCTTGTAATGTCTTTGAAATGGTCATCTAAAACCTTGATTGGCAAAGTTTAAGGTAAATTTGATGAGTTTAAGGCTGTTTTCAACATAGCTTTGTGCTTGTTTAACAACCTCTTAACTTATTTAAAGTTATTTAAAGTGATTTAAGGAGTCTATATAATCTTTATATGGCTCATGTCTTGTGTCAAGGTCATGTCAAACTTTACAATGTATCAAACTAGTTGGTGATATGCTTGGCTAACTTCATAACCTAATTGGTTACATTTTGGATCATTTTGTGGCTTCTAGAGGAATTTTTGCATGATGATGGTAGTATAATATTAGAATAAGGTCATGATGTACCTGTTTAGACATGAAAAGGCCAAATTAATGTTTTTTAGTAGTTACATCAAGTTTCTCAAGTGGTTATGGTAGTTTTAGTGTTAAAAAGGCCTATTTTAAGGCTATCTGTATAGGTATTCATGGTGAAATTGACATAAACACATATTAAAGACCTTATTTGTTCATTTTAAGTCTAAATCCATAGTTTTTATGGAGTTTTAAGTGCTAAAATTTAGAAAACCAATTTATTTCTCCTATCGACTTCTTTGACATCTCTAGGAAGGCCATCAATTTTTATTCAATATGGTCAAAAGAGAGAGAGTCAGGTCTAAATATCTTGGAAAATTATAGGGAACCTAATGACCTTAAACTTAATGTAATTGGTTGTCATATTCATCCCCCCATATTTATTAATAATCGCTAAGAGTATAAGGGGATCACTATGTCCTAGTCATCTAGATAGGATCTAGGTTTGCCTTTGTTTATGCACTTCAGAACTAGATGGAGAAAAATGGTTATATTGGGATGATTTCAAGGGAAAATATGACCTTTTTTATGTTGGAAATTAGTTAATTTGTCTTGATAAAGAATCATTTGGCAAGAAACTAGTTGCCTATGTTGATTGTTAAAGTCAATAGTTTTTAAGCATGTTTTTTATATCAATTGAGTGTCTTTATCTTTAGGGATTATCAAGTTCATTTTTAAATTATAATACACCTATTAAATTAAAACAAAATTTCATGTGTCTTCATATTGAATACGGTCTTCCTTGATATAGTTTGAGTGAGATGGCATCTTTCACAAGGTATAGTTGTAGGTTTTAATGAGCTTTTAATGTATAAGAGTATCTTAGTGAGATCAACATGATCTTAGTAGATGATTAATGAAGATAGAAGTTTGATTCATATAAATTAGGTAGTTAATATTATGTATTAGAAAACATGCTCTCTTAAGACTCAAGATATCATTTATAGGCTTGATGGTTTAATATTTCTCCCATGAAATTTAATGAACAAGGTATAGGTCAATATGGAAAATGACATGAGCATAAGAGTCATGATGGGAATGAAAAAAATGTGGAATAAAATCAAGTACCTCAAATAATTATCTATAGGCCTTAAATTTTCTAATGACACTTTGGGAGCAAGAGATCTAATTAGGCCTTATATGCTTGAATGACACAGTCAAGTCTATGTATTACCAAGTGAATGAGACTTCAAAAGGGTTATGAACCTAAGGAGGAATTATGAAGGTGTCAGATGAAAATTCAAGGTGATATAAGAAAATTTAAGGGATGAGAATGATCTATATGACACCAAGGTATAAGTCAGAAATATACAAGAAGACCTTGAAGCACATTTTTGTAGAGATTAAGTTTTTTTAGCAATGTTTAAGGTAAAATCATATTTTGGTTTCATGATAATCAAAGCCTTTTATACTAAGTTGACACTTATCCAAGAAAATTAAAAGTGAAATATGATAAAAAAGGGTCTTGATATACATTTTTCATTTGATTCAACCTTATTATTCCTCCCTCTATCCATATAGAGGCCAAAAAGACCAACTGTGTACCTATAATAGTCACTCAATAAGGCTATTTGAAGAAAGCATCATATTAGAGTTATGGAGGTAAATGGTTTTAATTAAGAATTATAAATGATATAAATGATAAGCATTTGGAATATTGGGATTAATAAGGTAATTGGAGTGGAATTTTACATCTATAGTCAATCACCATATATGTACCTATAACCATGATATTTTGGCTTAGTTAGTTAAGCTTCTATGCAATATGAAATTTTGTGAAGATTACATGGATGTAATGGATGAGTATGGTATGTATAATGACTATAATATTCTCTATTGAGGACAAAAAATTAGGTTAGTACCAAGTATAAGGCAAATTGAATTTTGAAGTCTACAATCATGGTTAGTTAGGTTGGCCTATATGTGACCACGTGAGGACATAAGTAATCAAGAAGAAGTTGAAGTGTAACACCTTCACAATGTTTCGTGAGGTGAAGGAGGTATATGAAAAACTATTCAAGGTAATAATGTTATTAACCTTCTCTATTAAAGTCTATGAACTCCAAATGAACATCTACAAATCAACCTAACTAAGCTCAAGTTGTCTCCAATGTTAAGAAAATGGATATGAAACACAATTGTGAAATTACAAGTTTGGATGAATAGGAAATTTCATAGGATAATGTAAATTTATAAATAAGGTTACAAAGAATAATATACAACAAGATATCTCTCAAGAGAACACTCACAGGTTTGGTGAAGTTACAATCAAGCCTATATACTAAATGCATGAGAAATCTTGTGTGAGAGGGAGTAGTGAAGGTTTAGACACTTTAAAAAGGTGATACTAAGTTTTTAATAGTTTAATAGACCTATTAAATGTATTAATACATTCAATTTATCCATATATGCCAAGGAAATAGGGAAAGTCACCTACAACCACATAACCTATAGCCAATAACCTTAATACAGGGAGTCACTTCTTGGAGTAAGAATGTGGAGAGAGATCAAACTTGTGATGGAAATAAATGTTAGAGAGTTGAATTTGGATGAGATATAAGATAAATTTTTTAATTAATCAATGTCCATTGGAATTTTTTAAGAAGATTAGACTCAATATAAACAAGGCTTAACCCAAGTTGACACAGTCCGTTGAAGACGTACAAGACTACTCTAGACCAAGGTAAGAAGAACATATTTATCACTAAAATTTGGATGTATAATAGTAAAAATGGAGTGTATATGAAATTAATAAATATTTACATAAATTTTTTATCTAGTGGATGAGGAGAGAAGCTCAAGGAATATACCTCTAGGGTCAATAGACTCAACTTGCATAAAAACCCTTAAGCAGTGAAGAGTCAAGGTTTCAGACCTTTTAGAAGGTTAGTGTTTAGTGAAGATTATTTTGAATAATTTAATGGATCTTGAAAAACCTTTATAGAGCCTTATTTTTTTTATTAAAATGTGTTTTTAAGCCTTAAGACCCAAAAGGACCTTTCTTGGCTTCTTACAATAGTCTACCAACCCGAGAAGCAAGTTTGTAGATCTTAGAGCTTCACCAAAGAGTTACATGGTAGTTATAGGTTAATTTATGTGTTATATGGTCAATAATAATTCAAAAATATTCAATTGGTTAAGTAATTTGGTCCCACACCTATATGAACTATCAACAAGAAAATTGGATACTCAAAAAACCCTATTTTGCATGTCAAGGAGCTTGAAGAGGATATAATTTCACTTGGTACTTACAAGAGTAGTTTCATGGAATTGAGTGGAATTTGGAGATGATATGGGTTTTTTTTTTAAATTATTTTTCTTTGAAATTTTTTGTGGGTTAGGCCTCCTAACTCTATGAGTCATCGTTGAGATCAGTGGATCCTCTAAACCCTTCTTAAACCTCTCACAATGAACTAATAGAGAAAATGTGCTTATTGACACCATAAAATGAAATGATATGACTTAAAAAGGATCATAATGACATTAAAAACTCAAATTATATCCATTTTAAGGTGTTGGTTTACATGTGTAGGTACAATATCATACAAAATAAGGCAAAATATGTAATTTAAGACATGTTTTTGAGGGTATAAGTTGTGTGATGATATATTAACTATTTAAAAAGGATTATAGGGGATTTAAATAAGTTATAATATCATATAGACTCTTATAAATGTCTATAAAAGTGTTATACCATCGTTTCAAGTTGGCCACTTGGTTAAATGGTGAGAAAACCATAGTTTTGTAAGCCAAAAAGCCTAGATGAAGGCCTATGAGTGAAAAAGAGACCTTGCTATCAAGAAATGAGTTTTATAGGTCTCAAAAATTCATGTAAAATCACAAAAACATGTAATTTTCATGAAAAACATCTCAAACAACCTCTCAAGCATACACAAGCATCTAGGCTTGCCAATGGCCATTTCATGGTTTGCCTATCTATACAAGGCCTCAGAACTTGAAATTTGACATGGAACATAGTATTAGGATAGGTAAAGTGAATCATTTTTTTTTGGAGGTTTCACATGTGTGGGTGGACATTTAGGCCAAATCTCTATTTCTCAGCGTAAGAGGTCTAATTAAAGAGATAAATGGTAGAAAAGGTGACACTTCCACTCATATTTGGATAATAAAACTTGGCATGGAGTTGTAAGGGGATATTGGGTCATAAAAAATATGTTTATTTTTTTAGTATAGTTTGTACACTCTTTTGTACAAGGAGGTTTACCTTATTTTAGTGCTACAAGGAATAGGTAGAAAAGCAAGAAAATGGAACAAAATTTCATATTTTAGAGGGTTTGATGGCTCCAAGTGACTTTTTATAGGTATTAAATGATGTTGAGAATCCATATATGGAATAAATTTTCTTGATTTAAAGCAAATCCAAGTTTTCTCTTTCCTATGCCACATTATTTAAGGAGTTCAAGTGAATAAATAACCAAATCAAGGCATATAAGTTATTAAAGAGGTTATAAAAGGTTGGTTATCTCTTACATGCCAATTGGATGTCAAGAATAAGTTAGTTTTATTTTTAAATAACATTCAAAGGGGTTGAAAGGGTCTCTAACACTCCTAACAAGACCTTATTTCCCTCCTACACCTAACAAGATGAAAGGGTCAAAGATGTTTCAAGGAGCCTTAAAACAATCCAAGTAAGGTGGAGAGACCTCATAAATGGATTAGGATAAGGTTTAAATGGAGTGATTAATGAATACCTTAAGACCTATTTTTAGGGATGTGACTTATTCCTCAAGAGGGACATGTAAGTTAGTATATAGGATGTGTAAGCAATGATTTAGGCATCTTCAAAGTGGTCAAGCTTGACCAATAAATGATGAAGACATTTTCAAGTTTATCTAAAAAATGATACTCTACTTCTATGTCAATTTTTAGAAAGAGTGAAAAGAGAGAATTTAGGAAACACTATGTAATAATTTGAAGGGTTTGAAGACAAAGCTAGTCACCCCTATTTTGGGGCTACTTTGTCTCCCCTATCCCATTATTTTCTATTTGTATTTTATTTTCTAGAATTATCTTATAAATATTTTTCTTTGGCTATTTTGAAAGACCACCAGATTTTTGTACTATACCTATTGAAGAAATAAGAAGCTCTTTTCCTCCATTTTTAGGCTTTGTGTGAAGTGTATGGTGATTTATATTGATATAACATTGTGAATCAGTAGTTTTTCCTATGTTATTATTTGTTTTTTGTACCCTCTTACAATATATTTGAGTTTATAAAGGTCATAATAAGTGTCTATATTTAATATTAGTTTTATTACGGATGAGAATTCAATAACCTTTCATTCCTTCCATGCAAAGAGTGAGTTTGCCAAGTCCTTTGTATGAAATACTATTGTAGAAGTCATATACCTAAATTGAAGAGAATGTGTGTAGTGTCCTTCCCTTCCTAAGATTGTTAATTACAAGAAAAAGTGGTCATAAACATTGGTGCATCACCTTTATTCCAAGTTTTCATTTCAATTTTAGTTTAAGCAGTATCCTTTCACCCTTTCCCATAGTTAGAAATCAACAGTTAGTAGGATTAGGATCAGATTTAATGAATGCATCAAGGGAACCAATCCCATATCTAAAAATTATCTCCCTTTCAAAGTTACCCATATTTAAGATAGATTAAATTGTTTCAACATGAATGGGAAGTAACACACATTCTCAGAAAGGTAGCACTCCTGATTGAAAACAATATGTATACCTTACTTTTTTGTATGGTACCATCTAGGTTATGACAGACAAATGTGTTTAGGGTGTAACATCTATTAGACACCCTGGGTTGATATAATTAATATTCCAAAAATATTTTTTAAATGAGGTAGATAAAAAAACTAAATGGGAGGCATTATTATAAGAGAAATTAAAAAAAAACTCAGGTAAAAAAAGGCCATTGTATTCTTCCCTTACACCTAGATCTAGCTTGAGAGAAGAAATTGTAAGTGAGTATCCATGAAGCATAGGAAAAGGAATTATAAATCCATCTTAGGGGAGATATAGATCCTACTATTGCAAAACTAACTTTTATGGAGATATCAAATGATGATGAAGAAGCTCTAGATATGTCTCAGCTTAAGATCTTAAAGAGGAGTTTAAGAAGGAAAAAGACTCAAAATAAGGAGTAATCATAAAAAAAATATACCTTAGAGAATATAAAGACTCATCCTCTCTGAAGAGGATTATTTTAGAAAAATATAATGAGCTGCAAAAATATTTGGAAGCCTCAGTCAAGAGAAATCTATTGAAGCTCTAGGAAATTTGGAAGAAATGGTAGAGGAAATGGGCTATGGAGGATCCATACATTGGTATAGAGTAACTTGAATATATGGTGGAGGAGATATAATATGAAGAAGTAGTAGATCTCTCTCAACCCTTTTCATCTAAGCCACCATTGGACAAAGGGAAATCTAAAATCATGGAAAAAGAGGAACATCCATCCAATCATGATGAGGAAGATAAGAAGTAGCCATGAGACAATAAGTGGAGTAAATAAAATTATTAAAAAAAATATAAAGGTAAGGAATTTTATCTTTGCAAAATGAGTTAGAATAAACTAAAACCTAGTACTTAAATAAAGATAGTGAAATAACCCATTTGAAAGAATAAATACTAGCACTTATAGATTGAGTAGACCATGGTGTGTAGATCCAATTTTCTTATGATGACATCATAAATACTTGGAAGAAAACTGGAAAAGGTAGAATCCATACTATAGATAAACTATGAACTAGGAGAGAAAATTATTGCTTGTAGAAGACTTAACCCTGGGTATGGCCTCTTTATACAAGAAAATTTTTATACATGGTATTTTTTGATAATTTAATGTGGGTTTCATCATGATTTACAATATGATAAATTTAATTTATGGATGCCTATCAACCTAGTACACTTGATCAACATTTTTTTTTTTAATTCTATTTGTGTAACTTTTTCTTATGACACATGTCATCTATTATGATTAATTTATTTAAGGGAGAAGATTATATTAATGATTTCACTTATACATTAAAAAATTATATTTAATGGAAGGATAAGATAGAGGAATTTTTTGTGAAATTTAAAACTATTAGGTTCTACATGAATCATAAATTCCCTAATCTAGATAAGGTAACCAAGGCTTTTCAAAATATTTTATATAATCTTATGATTAGGGTAAAAAATAAAACTATCCTAAGGAAATGCATATTTAAGTTTGAAGAGTATTCTCAAATACATTTTAGTACACCTCTTACTACCTCTGATCAGATATGAGATACAATAATTATTCATTTGAAGATAAGGGAGGTAATTTCTCCTAGAAATCTCAAATGGTGTTTTAGGAGAGTTTGAGATATCATAGAATTGATATAATAGTTTGTAAAAACATATAGGGAAGAATGGATTGACATGAGGTATAGGTCACCATTGATTGTCAACCCTATGTCCTCATGGTAGAATACAATGGCTCAGGGATAAAAACATTTTAAATGAAGGAAGACCTGGGTCAGAATATATAAAGGTTACATTAGTCTAATACAACTACATTGGGATACATATTATGACACTTATGACCTCAACAACAATCTAGGATACATTGTGTTCAATAGGGAACATAGGATACTTTAGCTTACAAGAGGAATTATAAGAAATTAAGTGTGGGGTAAATGATGAGACCATAAAATGTCTCATTATATCCAAGTAATTACCTCATTCTTTCCTTAAATTTATTCCTTTTAAGTGGATTTAAGTGTGTATAATTGAACTTATTACTAATTAAAATTATTAAATTGGTATTTTACCTTAGTTATTCTATGTAATTTATTGTTACATTTTAAATCCACCTAATTATAAAATTTTCATACGAAAAATAATAATTTTGTCTATAAGGTCATAAGAATGTACTATAGTTGAGGATAGGCTTTTATTACCAAAAGATTCTTAGAGATCAACTCTAAAGATGCTCAGTCTGGTTCCAAAGATGCTCAGACCAGTTCCAAAGAATTATAGAAATATTGGAAAAGAACAATTGAGGATTTTACATTGATGTGAACATACATGCTTGATAAGAAGCAACCTAGTATATTTTTGGGAGTAATTCTAGTAGTCATATATAAACTTTCCAAAAATAGTAATGTCTATTTTTAGCCATGGTATTTATATAAGTTTCTTATGTTTGAATTTAAGTACTAAGTTTTGATCTACTAAGTTTCTTGGGATTAGATGGTTATAACTAACAAAGAAGTTGAAAACATAAGTAGACCAGGAATCATGCAAGGAACTAAATCTAGTGCTTTCCACCAATTTTCCTTCAAACATGGAAATGATGTTGTTATGTTACTATATTGGAATAAGACAAGATATTAATTAGGATATGATCTTGTTAGTTTATTTATTTATATGAAGATATTTGTTTTAAGATGTGGTAATCTATAAACACATCCATTTTATGATAGAGAGGGGTTAGATGAATATATTGTTAAGGATTGATTAATTTGAGTATCACTATTTTTTTGGTATTGTAAAGATTATGCATAAGTAATGAGAAAATGATTCCATGAAGTTTCCACAAATAAAAGAGTGCTATAATCATATTTTGAGGGAGAGCAAGGGTCCAATCAAAAAATAAGTAGGATATATTTTTGGTATTTATATGTTTATTTCATATTGTTGTGTGATCTAAAGTTGTCATCCATTCTCTTCTTCAAAGTGTTATGATCTTTGTGTTTTCACCTATAGGTTTCTATGTTAATTATGTGTTTTAAGTAAGCTTAATTTCAAAATTTCCATTTTAAATCATTTCATTTTCCATAAAATAGATTATTTTTGTGTTTTAATTTCACGCAATTTACATTTTTATAAATTAAACTAAAAGTTGTTTTAATTTTATATAATTTAAATTCTAGCAAGAATGTTTCCCTTCCAAGTACTTTCAATTCAGTAAGTGTTTTTTTATCACAAGTTATAGATTAGGTTTCAATTCAAGCAAGTAGATTAGAACATAAAAGTATATGATCAACAAAACACCCCAAACAAATAGTTGTTAGTTATCATTTGGTACACTTTACTATTGACTACCATTAGACACTAACCAAATTGACATGATACATTTATATAAATGAAAAGGACACAACAACCCTCATCACTTGTGTCTATTTGTAAAACCATGATGGTATGGAGTGAAATATTAATTCAAGTAGAGTAATATCTAATGTCATGGCTGATTCTAATGTGGGAGGTGTCAAATGCAACAAATAAGGTAGTTTTCATCGATCAATGCAATATAAAAGTGTGAAACATTGAAATTTTTTAATCCAAATAAAATATGAGAGGTGAGATCAAGATTAAAGCTTAGAGGGTTTCAATGGAATTCAATTCATAGGAGTTTGATGCAAATGAAACTGCTAACTAGGAGAATTATTATAGAATAATTTTTTAATACTTATTTCAATCCTATGAACTAATAAATCCATGTGAAAATAAAATATAATAAATTCACAATGAAGTTACTAAAAATAACAATGTAGAATAAGTTACCAAGGTCTATCTAATGCTTTCAAAATATACAAACAAATATTGGAAAACCTTTATGCAAGAAATTGAAATCAAAACCTCATGCATAAATCTAACATGATGACAAAGATGTGAATCCCCCAACATATGTTATACATATTAAATGATACTTAAATTTCATATAATGTTTGTACTAATTTATGATAATATACTAGATATACATTAGTAATTTAATATATATTATAAAAACTCTTAAAAAATTATTCTCTTATTAGTAGGGTAAACTGTAGCTAGTAGTAGATCTACCCCTAATAATACTCAAGATCCTGTATTTCTCTAATACCAAATGAAATTTTGGTAGAATATTAGAATAAATAAAATATTCAATCAATTTATTCAAACATATAAATCATCTTTATACATGTGTTTCTCCTATAAAATAAGAGTTATTAACTATCTCCTATGACTTGTCTACTAACTCACATAACTAATCACACTAATAATATTGCACACTAAGAATATCTAACCAAAATTCCATATAAGGTTCCATCTTGATGTGATTATAATTATACGGTCTATGTCCCTATGTTCAAGATGTTCTTAAAGAAAGTTTCTCAATTCATTTGTATATTTTATGTCATATTCTTCTTCAACCTCATGGTCTTAGAGTAAGTGACCTCATCTAGTGGTTTTAGGATTTTTATATTATCATATAATTTGGTTATATTGGATTATATATTACAATAATAAGTATTATGATATTGAGACATAGAAAAAAGATAAGTCATGGAATTATTTTTTGAAAAAATATTTGGATTAGTGTATTCCATAATATTAGGATTTTTTCATATAATCCATGGAAATACTTACAGGTTTTATCTTCAAATTGTTCCAAAATATGTTTCATTTTAAAAGATAGAGACAATGGTATTGTGATTGTAGATGTAAATGGTTTCATAATAATTATAATAATATATTATATCTGGCTATTTGATATAGGAAGAAATGGAATTAGGAAACAAGAAATTGTATTGTATTTTTATTTGATAGGGTAAATTACTTTTAAAATTGGAGCTATGAACCGGGTAAGTGAGGGTTTTGAAATTTGGACCCATATCTAGGAACATTAAAAAGTGTGATGGATCCCCATGACAACCAAGTATATCTAAGAGGTTTTGAAGCCTCCCCCAACCTTTAACAAATAAAATAAAGGTACCCATAAACTTGGCAAGACAAGAGAACATAAGGGTTTTAAGGATTCCCAAAACTAGGGGTTTTAAGGGTCCTGTAACCTAAAATTATAGAAAAAAGGGTTTTAAGGATCCCCTAAGCTTTTAAAATTTAAGTAAATGTACCCATGACCTTGGCAAGACTATAAAACATGAGGGTTTTAAAGGTTCCCAAAACTAGGGGTTTTAAGGGTCCCATAACCTATAGTATGCAAAGATGTTGCTAAATAGTGAATCTCAAAGGGTTAAATCCATTTATGGTGTCTTTTATAGGGGAAATTAAAACTATAAGATCCACTTGAGAGGTATGTCTTCTACCACCAAGGTATTCCACACAACCTCCATACAACAGATTAATAATGAGTGGGTTTAGCTTCTCACTAAGATTCACAATTTATCCAAAGCATAACAAAGGAGTTTTAAGGCTCCCATAACCATTATCAAGATAATTAAAGATAATCATGACCTTAAAAGAAAAAGGGAGTTTTGAGACTCCGACAACCTAGGAAGCTTAACAATAGACAAGTTACAAAACCTAGTGAAACTTGAGGGTTTTAAGGTACCCACAATTGGGGGTTTTAGGGATCTTACAAACTTCAGTGCATAAAAGTGAAATAAAAGAGTGAATCTAAAAGGGATGATACCCTTCATCATGTATTTCTTGATGAAAATTCTAGTTAGAAGGCCATATAGAAAAGAAGGTCTTTTGCTACCTAAAATTTTGCCCAACCTTCGCACAACCAAATCAAAACAAGTGGGGTTCCCCCCCACTAAGATTCACAACTTTAATAGAGCATAGTAAAGGTACCCATAACCTTAGATCAAAGAAGGGTGTAATATAAAAATGTCACTTCGATGGGGCATACTATAGGCTTAATTTGTAAGACCAACTTTCACATAGCTAAAATGTAGCAAGTAGACATTTCATCCTACTGAAACTTGTAACATGGATTCCTCTATCATCCACACTAAGAGGATAGGATAAATTCAAATTCAACCTTCCTCCATATTACTTAAAGGATATATTTCAAAAGGCTTGTAGTAGGCAAGAGTGGACTCTTCTAACATCCACTCTATTATATTAAAGAGTGTCTTCAGTAAAACAAAACCCTCTTGGGCTTAAGATCCAACTTCCATCAAAAAGCACCTTAGGATTAAACCTTGTGCTTATAGGGTTTAAGTGATATGAATGGATTTCTCTATTAGTCAACTAACCAAGTATAAATATGACTAGGACTCCTCAAATATCTTGGCCATTAAAATCACTAAGGGGATGAGTTAGTCTAATACCCAACATAGCCCAGTAAGTTTTTAGGGAATAAAATCCCTAAACAAACATCCTATAGGAGATCCAATGGAGAGAAACCAAGTTGTGGGTGGAAGAGAGACAAGAAGAAGACTAATGACCTCTTCTATTTTGAGTGTTCTCCTTCCATACTAAGATGCCAAACCAAAGGTGAGCATTATCACTCATTACCCACCTCCAAAAATGTGATAGATTTAAGAAAAGACATAGATATTTAGCATCCTTAAAAGACCCAAGACCGTGTGGGCTCAAAATAGCTCCATTATTCTTACTAAAATATCGACCAAATTATGCCAACACCAAGCCTAAAACTATCTAGGGGAGAGTTGAAGGAAATGCATCAACCAAACCCAAATCTCACATGCATCCTTTATCCTACGAGCAGATGCAACCAATTTTCTTTCATTTCATGGAATTATCTTCAAGCTTGATCTTATATCCCAATCCCCAATAGTAATTTCCACCTTATAGCCCCATCCCCTAACACTTAAGCTTCTACTCATCATCATCCTCACCTTCTCCACCTCCATCCTCCTCACTTGAGCCTTCCCACCCACTACCTGGTTTAAAATTTCTTTCCATCATTGAATTTATAGAGAGATAATGAATTTCACATAATAAGTATTATATTACTGATAAAATACCATTGGATAGATGAATTGTATCAAGTTGGCCAATTTAGTTAATTAAAAACATATCTTATATAGCTAGCTAATGTAGTTTTGAAAAACCATATACTATATTAGGTTGGTCAATACAGCTGTGTAAATAAGAAAACTATATCAAACTGGCCAATGCAATTGGACTCAATGTTTTACTAAAATGTATGATGGTTGTGAAGATGATGCTAATAATAAAAAAGTAAATAGGTGAAAATGATCCAACCAAGGATGGGATAATATTCATGTTGGGTTCACTAGAATATATGCATGGGATAGGATAACATATAACTATCCTCTTTCTCTCAATAGACTAAGAATTGAATAAGGTCCTAGAAGTAGAGGTTGTGTAAACTTGGATGAGTGAGTAAGGACCTAAAGTAACCATATATCTAGGGGATGGTAATTTAAACTCAAATTTAAAGAGAAAATGGTTCCAAATCCTAATCCAATGACATGGGGTATAGTGCTCACTAGGGATGAAAGTAGATAAGTGATTGTGGAAATGATAATAAAGAGATGTATCAAGGATATTATAAGGATATTACATGCAAGGAACTAAAAAACAAGGGTAACCTAATCTAAGATAGCTATAAACACTAACCTAAGGTGATAATGGGAAGCTTAAACAACCATTTATCTATACCATATTATTAAATATAAGGAATATCATAGGAAAATATAAACACATCCATTTAAAATATCAATAATAAAGAAATATCTATTCTACTAAGTAAATAAATGGGAAAAAAGTAGGGATAGAGATAGTTAGCTTTTGGTACATTGATCAATAATTAAATCTCCCAATTTAACATAAGTGGAACTTTTCAAGACATTTTGTAGGTTAAATAACTCAAAAAAAAATATTAATACTTAGGTATTCTTAGGTGGGGACTCCCAACACTAGGTTTTTCTCTTTTTTTGAACTTCTCATATTGAACTTTAAAGACTCGGTAATACTATACCTCTAAGATAGAAATCTAAACCTGTAACTCCTTCAAATTATACTTAGGAGAAGAAATGCTTAATAAATTAAAGAATATGAGTGTATTATATCTATTTGAGAATGAAATATGATCCCTATATATGGATCTAATGACAAAAAACTAACCTAAACTATGGTATCAACAAGGTTGATGCAATTAGAAAATATCATCTAATACAGTATTGTATTGTCCAAGTTGATGCAAGGAGAAGAAATGATTAGTAAATTAAAGAATATGAGTGTATTATATCTATTTGAGAATGAAATATGATCCCTATATATGGATCTAATGAAAAAAAACTAACCTAAACTATGGTATCAACAAGGTTGATATAGTTAGAAAATATCATCTAATATATTATTATATTGTCCAGGTTGATACAATATATATGATATAAGACAAATTTAAAATTATATAAGCTAGGCCAATATAATATAGGGAAGACAAGTATGAAATATACTATAACATCCTAATTGATACAATAGAATATAGGGAACCTAACATATTTAGATAAAAAGTAGTCAAAGAGGCAAAATGGAAATAATCAAGGGATGTTATATTGATAGTAATAAAGGTATGACAAAACACTATGAAAACATATCTCACAAATTACCAAGATCTAATAAAACCCCATTCTTAGTGCACCCTTTAAGGTGTGTACTCAAGGATATTGATGCATTGATGAGCCCTTATATGAGAAAGTGCTAGTAAAGTGATAAATTGAAAAATATCATGTGTATACAAAGAATATATTATGGGTTGAAAGTGTCCAAAAATATCTTAATGTGCACAAAGAGACCAAATGTGATAAATAATGACAAAAATGTTATAAAAATGGCCTTGTACCAAAATTATGTTTTAATATAATGCCATAATTTTATGTGTATTTGTATGCATGCATGAGTACATTAAAATAAAACATAATTTTAAGTAAGTACATGAACATTACCTAAGGGATGGACATATGATGTATCTGGATACTTGGGGTAGAATCACTCACATCCTAATGTTGGTAAATGTATTGTACCTAAAAACATTCATGAGCACATCCTAGTATTCAATGTCTCAATAAATTAGTTCAAGTATAAAAAATGAAATAAAAACTAAAAAAAGAGATTAGGAACAAATGAATCTAGTGATATTTGAACCATGTAGTCATTCATGGGAAAATCTTGGTATCGAAACTAAAATTAATAAAAATTAATGAGTTTTAAAGGGAACTTTAGAACCTAAAGGACTTAGAGGAAATCCTAGAAACAAAATTTTTCGTAATGACTAGGGAAGTGTGTGTGTGTGTCTATATATATATATTATTAATAAATAGAAATCCAAAAATCTAAATATAGTGATATAATATCTAGATACATGCCTCCTTTTAAGGTGAGGGCTTAGTACTTGCTCCTAAAAATCTCTCAAATCAAAAGAATAAGTCTCACACATTTGTGTTATCATATAAAAATATATTCAAATTTGTTATAATCTTTGAAAGTACATTTTAAAAAACATGTATATTTATAGAAAACTATTATCATGTAAATAGGAATATGAAAAATTATGTGAGGATGAGATAGTGGGAAAGAAATATATCCCCATATAACTTGGTGAGGGCAAAAAGGATATCACCCCAATTTGGTAGGATAAGGAACTACCCAATATATGATTTAGTACCCCAATATGGGAATCCATTTTCAACATTATCCTAATTTGAATCATCTTAATAACTATGTGTGTCAACCTTTTAGCATTAATGAGATTAGGAGAAAAATTCTTAGACCTCAACCAAAATTATTTGATTCCTCACAATAAAAACCACAATGGTATGATTCCTAAAAAAAATTGTTTGTTTCATGATAATTTGGGTCTCTCATGAGAATTTTCATTCCATGTACACTTTAGCATATGATTTACTACTTAGTCATATATTTGATCATGACTCTATGGAAAGAGAACTTTATAAAGTTTTTAATAAAGTATCCAAACATCATGAAGGTCATGTCAAATGTGTTGCACTTAACCCAACTAATACTTATCTTGAGATATATTAAATTAATATTATAGAAAATTACCCCTAAAAAAATATTAATCATAGATAAAATCATAATAATTTTCAACCTCAAAATAAAAAATAATAATATCCAACTAAAAATTCCATAGAAACAATGGTTAACCATAACTCCTCAACTAATGAGGAAATATTAGAGCCTACATAATTGTTTAGGCCTATCATATAGGCCAATTTTTAATTTTAACCCCTTAAAATTATCAAAATATTACAAACTATAAAATTTTTAAGGTATCAACTAGGTTGATGTGGTCTAATAGTTTCCCTATGTCTTACTATATTAGCCTAGTCAATGCAATCATCTTATTTTAAACTATAAAAAATAGGTTGATATAAACATCTTGTCATTGATTATACAACATGCCCTAATTTATTCATGAAATAATCAAACCCCTTTTTACTCTAGAATCTACTATTTTCCTTAATATAGTTTGTGCCTTAGACTTGTTTGATTTATTGTTCTGATTTGAAAAGGGGTCCTTAGGAAGTTATAGTCATAATGTTTTATTTGCTTCACTATTTGAACTAAGTCTAAACATAAAGTGTCTATTATATGCACTTAGCTTAATTTTTTTTCAATTGGGGCTTCATTGATATAAATATATGAATTTTTAAAATCTAATAAGTCTTAGTATTTATTGGATCATGTTTTGAAGTGCACTAAAATTTCCTTTTTGAGATAATTTCACTTTCAATTTATACAAATTATCTAATTATTTCAAGGTTCTTGCATATTTTACTTAAGCTAATTAGGTCCAATTTATCTTTATTTTGAGTTAGATAGACTAAAAGTTTGTATCACTTCATCTTTTACTTAGTCATTTCATTTAAATTGACTTAATTAGCTTAAAATTCATTAAAATGCCTGCCCTTATATGTTTAATTTTACTACTTTTTACCCTTCTTTTGCTATATTACCTAGTTGTTTTTGGGTAAATTTCATATTCAAATTCTAATTAATATTTTATTTTTCCATAGGCCAATGGTCATTTATTTTCCCACAAAGCTTGGATAAGCGAGGTGATGCCACTTGTCACTCACTCACTTCCTTGCACTTTAATGACTTAGTCGATTTCTAGTTTTTAAAGAGAGCCCAACCTAAATATCTTTCAGGTGCATAAGATCATGCCACATGGCATAAACCCACTTCACCATAGCCTTGAGATAGTCCTTATACTTATAATATGTAACCAAACTCCCAAATTCTTGGGATGTTGACATGTGGTATGATCTTATTTTCCCCACTCCCAATAATGGTTCATATGTCTTCAAGCCCTTGACATGGCCCCAAATAAGTGAGATCTTGAAACATGTCAATATATCACCTCACCAAGATCATAAAATTTAACATTGTAAGTGGATATTTGATTAATCCTTGGATGAGTAAATGGTATCATATGACATGACCATACCAACTAGATGACACACATCTTTGTCAGCATTGTAGAGCTTAAATTTGACATCTGTCTTGCCTATCAAAACTATCAGACCTAAAAATAGACTTAAATATTTGTAAATTATTTAGTGGGTTTTAAGGGTTTTTTGTATATTTACCTTAGCCTTTTAGTCCCCTTTGATCCCTTTCAAGTTATTGGATTGATTATTTATTTTGTTTGATATTTAGAAATTAGTCATTTTATTTTCAATTGGGTGAATTTAGCTATGGGTTTTATAGATAGGGGTGTTTTTATTCACTGATCTTGGTCCATTTATGCTTCATTTTGAACTAAAATTACTAAATTTTTATGATGTTATCTCTGTAGACTTAGTCATTTTCTTTAAAATGGACTAATAGACTTTTGTTTCAAATTTTAGACCTAGCCATTTTTGTTTAAATTTGAAAATTTTAATGTATAACAGTTAACTACTTTATTTTTTAGGCCATTAACCTTTTGGATGCTTGAGATCATGTTACATAGTGTAATCCTACTTCACCATGGCCCTAGGGTAGTATGTGAACCTCTAATTTACTTATAAGGTCGTAGATGCCCAAGATGTTAATGTATGTCATGATCCTACTTAGTCATTTACCTAGGCTAATTTATACAATTTGATATTCAATCAAGCTCCTAAATGAACATGAAGTTACCACTTATCAAGACCTTGATAATCCACTTCTCCATATTTCCTAGAATAAAGATCCCACCCAAGGATCCCTAGACACCTAGGATGCTACCATGTGGTGTAATCCTATTTACCTAAGCCCCTAAGATAGGTAATACATGGTAAATAGAAGGTAAAGCTCTTGATTCCTAGGATGAGGCCACATGTCAAGATCTTAGGGCACAAGAGTGATCACTATACATTTATCATTAAGCCAGGACCCATATAACTCTAAGTGAGTGAGATCATGACACTTATCAAAATATCATCTCACCAGTACCAAAGACTAATTAGAGGATTGGGGTCCTCAACTAAGTTATAGAATAGTGAGAGTTAGCCATGTAAAAATACCTTGATGCATAAGACATGTTGGATTTAATAAGTATCGATAAGCTTCTAAGTGGAATGGTCTTTGAAATGAAGATACATGGACCTCTATGAAAATAATTTGAGCATAAATTTGATGGTTGTATTTCCCATCTAGGCCATCAATTTACATAAATTAGACTTTGAGTCTAATTAGGTCTATGTAATCACATATGAACTTGTCCTCTAGCAACATGGAGCCTATAATTCTAAGAAAATTAGGTAGTGGTATTGAATAAATAATACCATGTACATGAGGATTAGATAAAGAGCCACAAAAGATAAAATCTACTCATAAGAGGTGTAATATCTAATTATATGGGATATAGTTAGTTAATAATACTAGGAGGATCCTAACGACCTTCCATTTTATAGGTCTCAAGTGATATTCAATCAACATGGCCCTTAACACATTGATCATGATTAGAATAAGACCCAAGTTAGTCTCAAGTGGAACCATCTTGTTGATCTATCCTAACCACCCACTTATGGGTGGAGCTTCGGACTCATTTCACTAAAAGTCTATATAAACTCAGTTCTTCATTGTTTGAAGGGTTGGATTATTTATATTTAGAGGCTAGAGTCAAATAACAAGACCCTTTCATTCCATATATTTTATTATTTAGTTTATTTTTCATGTGAGCTATATTGTTATGATACATTTATATAGTTTCATTTGGAGAGGGTGAATCCTAGACATTATTTATTTTATGAAATATATTTAAATTGAAATGCTATGAGGCTAATGTTCATAATTTTTGCATTCATATGGTAATTGTGTTCCTATTTATTCATAATCAAGTTTTCCTCAAGATTTAACACCATGTTTATTTATGACTATGTGAATAATGGTCATATAAAAGAGTGATTTCATGGATTTGTTTAACCAAATAAACTAGATTTATCTACATTCAATTATAGACTCATTTCACTTTTTTCAGACATTTCATCTTTTGATCTTTTTTATAACCTGTTAGTTTAGTTTTAGAATAGCCTAATGTGTAATCAGTGCTTACACATGTTATCTAGGTTGATTGTCCTTTGCTTGTCTCTTTTAAAATTAATGTTGAATTTAGTATGTTGGAGATGAGTGATTCTCAACAAGGAGTTCATTAGAAAATATAAACAACCTGAGTCTTTCCTATCCTAAGTTAATTTTATGGATATCTAAGTGCATTTTAAATAGGCCTCTTGTTTGGAACAACTTACATTAGCCAACTAAGGTATCTAATTTACCATAACCTGGTAGAAAAAGACCTTGGGGAAGTTGTTGCCAAGCTTACCTCATTTTAGGAGAGGTATAAGGGGGAATCCTCACTAGTTGATACTTTACCTTTTCTTCCTATAGTTGGTGTATGATAATTAGGCCACTAATAAATTGGTGCTATAATGAGGGCCTGGTTAGAGTATTCTTTGATACTCATGTTTGATTGTGTTTAATTATAGGCTTTGATTAATAAGGAATGTTCTACATTTATAAAATTGGAAAATAGAGGATTTGTCATAAGGTCTAAGTCAATTTAGTGTGACATTGATCTATTTCAACTCTTAGGACATAGGAGAACTAGGACTCACAAAGGGAAGTCTAAAACTAGATAGATTTGTTCAGCAAGTAGCTTTCCTACTACTAGTGTCCCTTTTATCACCCCTTTTTCTCCCCCTCATAATTTGATAATGGAGGAGGTAGTTGTCATGTGAACATTATAGGACTTTCCCATGGCTTTCCCAAAAACCCCGAGAAGTTATTCCTGAGGCATGTTTATGGTAGATTAATAACATTAGAATAACACATCCAAACCTTCAAGAATTACTTGATCAGAACTCAAGTTCAACATGAATATGTCATTTTAAAACTATTTCCTTACACCCTAAATGAGTCAGTGTATGGCTATTATTTAGGTCTCTTATATGGATCCATCACCTCTTGGGCTAACTTTGAGATTATGCTCATTAATCACTTTAGGATACCAATAGACATTACCATATTATATCATTAGTTTGAAGATAACCATAGGGAACCTAATGATATAATGAGTGTTTTAAATACTCAATTCCACAAAATATACAAGAGGATGAAATACCCATACATGTAGATAGAGCTCATTGTTATACAAATGTATTTGAGGGCCTTAGACCCTATGAATTCTATGTTACTTCGAAGGACCCCAACAACTCTTGTATATTTATCCTTGGACTAAAATGAAGAAAGAAATATTAGATAGTAGATGGTACCTCAAGGATATGGTGTTTGTCCCTTTCCCTTATTAGGATAACTTTAGACCTAAAACCAAATTCTTATGATCAAATAAATTTAATCCTAGGAGCTATGTATTGTTTTCCAAATCTAGTCTATAATCTAATGTCCTTGAACCATATGCCTAGCATGCAAACATATTCTCCTCAAAACCATGTATTTTCACAACATATGAGCTAAAAAATTATTCTCATTATGTATAATAACACTACTACCATGCCTAGTTCAAGCAGTTCTACTACTCTTAATAATAATTAGTAGGTTATCCCTTTATTTTTGAAACATCAAGTGCTTGAAAAAAATAGTTATAACTTAGTGAATATTATTGTCCCTATGTTTTTAAATGCTACTAACCTAGTGGTTAACCCACTACCTCAAGCATGAAGTAACTAAAGTGACATAGTGAACCCTAAGGAGCTAATTTGTAGTAGATAGTCCATAGATATACCAATTATAGTCAACTTACATAGGTAGGTGCCTTGAAACACCAAAAAAATTACAAATAACCAACCTTAGAATAGGAATTGCAAATTTCATAGGAATAATAGGTAGTATACCATTAGGACTAATAATGGAATGTGTCTAGTCCCTTTCATAACACTAATCAGAACAACAATAGTGCCTATAACTCAGTAAACATGGAAGACCTAGCCTTATCCACTTGGTATAGATTACATAATATGATAGATAGTTCTAAGATTGATTGTGCTTAATTTGTATTGGCCTCAAACGTATTCCAAAAGGATATGGATAACTTTATAATAATACCTATACTAAATAATTGTCAATTAGGCTCGAGTGGAGATAACTCAAGTACTAACATGGTCTTAGAGACCTACGAGTTTCCATTTGAAGTGAAAATGAGCCCAAGGATAACTTGGAGGAAATCCATGACTTCAACAGTTCAAGAAGGGGATTACCTATTAGTTGATAAGTTGCAGAGTCCTTTTACTTTCTCTACTCCTCTAAACAACATTCAGGGTCCACCTAATGAAAACTCAAGTAATAACTCTTTCCCACACAAATGACCTACTACCTCATATTAGCCTAAGGATAATGAAAAACCTCTCTAAGATGATAAACCACTAGAACAAAATAAAATAGGATATAAAATTGTTGAGGACCTCAAGAAAACTAAGGCCAACACAATAATGTTTGAGTTTATTTAGATGTCTAACCAAAAGGACTTATTTCTAAAATAATTATTTACTCCCAAAAGGGAAGAAGATAATAAAATAAATGATGCTTATGTTGTTGTCTATGTTTAACCCTAAATATATAGATTAGAGAATCTATAGTTAAAGGGGATAGAGGTAGCCTAGGGGAAAAGGATGACAAACTATCTCTATAATAGGTCAATTATTTTTGAAACTCAAATAAAACATATATTGAATTTATTATGTTGAAATGTTAAAGATAAAAAGTAAAACTATGCTAGATGTCATAATAATAATGAAAACAAGTACTTAACTAGTTATAATTCTATTATAGATCTAGATCTAGAACATGAAATAAGTATACTAGAAGAGTATTTTGGAATAATCACCAAATTATGGATTAAGTGCCTCTATAGACTCAGACACTTGTGTTAGAATAGGATAATTACATCAACACTAGTGTCTTGGTTAGACACAGGTGTCCTGTATGGAATAACTAATAACCTAGCTTATAAATTGGAAAATGTAGATCTTGGTATACTCTTTCATTAATTCAACCCTGTAGATGTGCTTACTTATGACTAGTATGGAAATAGGGAATCTTTTTTCAATTTAATGCTTGATAGAATGATTTTGATAAGTTGCATTGGTGTCTCTTTGTGTTTTCTAGGTGAGATATGAATGAGGGTTGATCTTATATTTGTATCAATCCATTTGGATAAGTAACTCACATTAAATCACTTAGGCTGACCATTTGTAAATTGGATGACTTTAGAGCACTCAACACTTACATCAGGTCAAGACACTACCATCTATGCTAGTGTCTATCCCAGACATTAGTGTCTAGGGATTAGGAAAGTAGGTATAGGTTCAAAAATTATAGAGATGGAAGATAAGTACATTTTAAGAATTCTCAGCAAGATATAAGGCCTGGGTCATCAACATAAGGTTGGTTGGATTATGAGATAATCCAAGGGGCATAATATAGAGAAAATGTGAGACTTTAAAAAGCAAGAAAAAATGGATCTAAAATTGAGATAAAAAACCAAGGCCTAGGTTTTCCAAGTGTGCAAGGCTAAGGTGTTATATAATACATAAATATCATCTACATTTCTACCCTTGAATCTAGTAATGAATTGCTAGTTTAAAGGAAAGGAATGAATACCTAGGTGTGTATAACACACCTTGGATTTGCTTGAGTCCAACTTGAGTGCTTTTATGGTGACTGACCTGCAACCAATAACATGTTATAATATAAATTCAATGTATATAATATAGAATTAAAAGTATTTAAAATAGATTAAAATTGAAAAAGGAAGGTCTAAGAGTATACCTATGTGTTGATGTAACTGCCTTACCTATTGACAAATTGATTTGAAAAATATTTATCATTGTAAGGTTATAAAATTGAGATTAGGATAAATATAGATAAATATTGAAAGTGCATATATCCAAGGGAGAGACAGAGATAGAGGACCATACCCCTAGCCTTAGATCAAAGGTGAATTACCACTTAATAGTTAAGATTATCTCAATCATGCAACCTAATAGTATTTATAACCTAGTGAGGTTGGATGATATAATCAAGTCCAAACTAAAAACTTAGAAAGTTTAAGTGATTTAATCACCTCAACAATACCAAAAAACAAACCAAATACTATATTAGATTGTCTCAATAAAGTTTGTAAAAGTTTGACTAGGGTATTGGTACATAAAAGAGTTTTGGAATTTGAAATTGATTTTGGAGTTTGCAATATTAGGCACAAATTTCATGGCATAGGAACCTTAGATATGTCTCATGCTAAAATTATGTATAAAAATGGTACCAATGTATATAATTCTACCACAACTATGAATCTGAATCATATAACTATGTTATTTGTCCAATTTAAAAACTATTTAAGTGTGGAGAACATGATTTCAAATATGCCCCCACTATATATGGAGAAATCTAAAAATTGAAATAAGTACCAATGTGGAGAACAGATTTCCAAAACATGCCCCTACTGTAATATGGAGATGCTAAATATTGAATAGGTATGGAGAACATGATTCCAAAGCATACCCCCACTAAATATAAAAAATATGAATGTGTGGAAATGATGCCTATATGACATGCTCCTATTGATTCTAAAAAATGATATAAGTACCAAATATTAAATGAGTGTGGAGAACATGTTTCCAATAATATGACCCCATTGAATCTATAAATTATGCTAAGTATGGAGAACATGCCTCCACTAATATTCCCCTCCTTTGAGGTGAGGTAAAGATAGGAACTGGTAGTTACCTCACCTTGAAAGGATAAGATAATAATATAATATGTGAATTTAACCATGTATCATAACAAAGGAACATGTTTTGGTAGATATAACATTATAGCGCATATAACCATTATGATCACATGAAGGCCTAAGATGCATATTAAGGATCATGGCAATGTCTAGATAGTAATAGTATAAGATAAATAAGCAAATAATCACACACATAAGAGAACTCAAAATCAAGTCAAAAGGCAATGGTCCAAGGAGACTGAAAATAAGGGCATGTTTAAATGCCACACAATCAAAGGGATATGACTTATCCAAATGTCTATAAAATCAAGAATGACATATTTAAATGTCTATATAATAAACAATGACATATGCAAATGTTAATGAAAGCATACATAGGCACAAAGGCCATAAGTAAATGTGCATATTAAAATGCTTGAACAAGGAATAAAATAAGAAGGCAAGACACTCAAGGAAGTGTATAAAGGAAATCATAAGTAACCGACATAAACATGATATAGTATCCCATGAATAAAATGTGTTAGGAAAAAATGTCAAGTCTATAACATATCAAGTACCTTGTGTAAGATACAATCATGCTTAACCTATGTGTATCAATATCAAAGAAGTGGATGCCCCCAATGTCTACATGACATGAGTAGAGGGAAGTCCCAACATCCAAAATAAGATTAGTTCATGTATTTGTGTATGCCTTTATAACACTCAAGTATAAGTTGGACACACATGGGTGTGTAGGAGTAACTAAATATGCCATCCATCAATATGTAACTAACACATAGATATTGAGGAGACAATAAAACATGTAGGTGCTAAACATATTTTTGGATTTTTGAATGTTTTTTAAGTTTTTTGGTATTTTTGAAATATTTGAAGAGGAAAGATAATACTACGATGCCATCCAATGTATGGTAATATATCTCAACACTATGAACTTAGTGTAATAATATTTTGAAGCTACTGAGGAACACATATAGGTTTAATATCTATCACTATAGTATTGGTGATGCTCCACAGATTTAAAATAAGAATCTATAGTCATGAAGTGGTAGTAGGAGTAATATGATTATGAGTTTGTGGAACCCATTATTGATTGATTTATGTTTTATTTGGAATATTCATAATAAGAACATGTGTAGGTGTTCTAGATATTTGAATGTTGTGCATAGTAGATGGGGACTATGTGGAATCCACTGTATGTCTTGAATGTAATGGTCTCTCAAGTATTTGCTACCTAGTAAATGGGATTACCTATTGCTTATCCTTTATTGGTGAATGAACCTTATTAGGCTTGGAAATTAACTATCTAGGTATATGTTTCTCTTATTCAAGAGGATGCTCATATGGAATTCTAAAGACTATAACTACTCGATTGGCATGAATGTATTTTACAAACACATGCACTATAGAAGGTTCTGCTTGAAGTGTATTGATTCAAGGTCTTCCCAATAATATTAAAAATATGCTTATGTAAGGTATAAATGAAAAAGGTAATAACGAAATGTGTATGATTGGCATGTAAAGTTAGGTCAATCTTTCCAAGAACCTTCTGGGAGGTCCCATAAAATGCTCTAACTATTCTAGTAGAAGGATGCAAATCATGATGAGTATAACCCAAATGTGTAAGTAATGTCATGGTAAAAATGTTATCACTTACACCATTATCAATCATAACATTGAGTATAGGGTTTTTATAAAGGTATGATCTAATGAATAAAGAATGAATATTAGAGTCATCATCCTTAATCTCACTGTCATTGAAAGTAATAGAGGGTATCTAAACCATATGAGGTATATGTCATGTGTAAGTAACAATAATCCCATCTAGTGGGTGACCATAGTGTGGTGGAAAAAGATACACATTATATGCCATTTTCAATTCTAATTCCTTATTTGAATGGTATTGTAATGGATTGTTGAATATTTTTTATTTGTGGTGATCACTAGGTTGTGAGCTTGATTCCTTTGGAGGATTCTCAACTATAATCTTTAGTCATTATTAAAATCTTGGATCTTGTAATTTAAGATAAATCATATATTTTTAGAATTCCTTGGTCCCTAATAATAATCAAAATAATCATTTGGATCATATACTTTGGGTAGAGGTTTATTTACATCGACCTATATAGGATGAGGGAGAGATATAAGTTGACATTCTAGTAACTATCGAGTAATGAAGCTGGGAAATCAGGTAAATGGGAGAGATATCTCCTTAGTTCATTAGACAAGATAATTAAATTATGCTATTGTGAAACTATGTTAACCATGGTGGTTTTTTCATTTTTAGTCTTAGGAGGTCTTACCTTATAACTTGGTTTAATTATGAATTTTTTACTAGATGCAAATGCAAATGGTGTGTTTGTTACATACATGATATTATTCAATGAAATAAGATTCATTTCATGGCCCCATAAAACATGGCATAAATTATCAAAATATTTTAACTTTTAAAAAATAATGGACTCATGTAAAGGAGCAAGCAAACTTCACTTGAATATATCTTGCAACTCTTTGTCTACGATAGGATTAGTCATTTTAGACAACATTGTCTTATATCTCAAGATGTATTCACTAATAGGTTCATTATTTATTTGTTTTATTTTGGAAATTTGAGCATAAAAAAACTTTTAAAACATATTAATGGAAACATGTGCTAAAAAATAGTCTACAAGAGGTTTGAATGTTTTCACGTATTAGAGAGGTAAATCATAGAACCACCTCAAAGCATACTACTTGAGACTTATTAGAAATAATTTGGTCAAAATTTTGTCATTAGAGGAATAATAAATGCATGTTGCATAAAAGGATCAAAGATGTTGTTAAGGATCACCCTTGACATCATAAAATGTGAACTTAGGTGCCAGAAAACCTATTGGTAAATGGTGCAAAGATATCTCAAGTGCAAGAGGGTTATGCAACACATCTTATGAATAAATAACATGAGGATACTTTAAATCATTTTTTTCAATGTTTTTAACCTATTCCTCTAAGGTTTTTATTTTATGGAAAGGAAAAGTGAAGCTAATTTACAAATCAATCCTAGTTTAGAGAAGATAAATCACACTAGCCCTTTCACTTGTTGGTACATTTAGACAATCAAGATCATGACCAATATGGATCTAGTAAACCTAATTAATGGGTCTCTTACACAAAATATCACTAGAGAGGGTTCCAAATAATCTAGTTAAGTAATACCACATAATTACCCTAGCTAGGTCCTATGATCTATAACAAAATAAATGACAAAGTAAAATAAATATAACCTATTGATAACCAAAGCTTGTGGCACAAATGAGGATAATAAACATAAAAGTAAACATGAAAATAAGAACTCTATTAAAGTCAATATAGAGGTAATTTTAATGCATGGAGAGAGAAATACATTCATAAGCCATTACTTATGTTACTTTTATCTACCAAAATAGAGGAATAAGAGTTAGGAATACTTACCTTGAAAATAAACCCATTGAGGCTCAATTTATCCCTTGGCCAATAGTTCTTTACAAGAGGTTTTTGTGGTTTGTAAGGATAAAAATATGGGTTAAATATAGGCTATAGGATTTCTCCTATGCATCTAAGACATTTCTTCAAGACAAGATTATTTATTCTAAGCATAAACTCTAAGAAATGAATCCTCAAGTATAATGGTGGAAGAGTAGATTATAAAGAAGTGAAAATGAATGATTATATTTATCTCTTTATAATGAAAATATTGAAAAATATGTGTTTATATAGATGCATCTAACCCTAAATCCTTCCAAAATTTTAACCGACACAGTCAGCCTAGTTGACCTAGTTCTTTAAGCAAAAAAATTAGTTAGGTCCCACATTAAATCGACTGAGCTGGTTTAGACCTATAATGTGTTCATTTATAAGAATAGGGTCAGCTCATGTGACTATGTTTGGTAGATGAAAAAAAGATGTTTTGACTTAGGTAGGGGCTATTTGAGGTGGTGAATTTCTTGGAGGAATGTGTAAGGGAGGTGTCAAAGCTAATGGAAACATATAAGAGAGTTTTATGTTGGTTTTAAATGGTGGTATAGGGAATAATAATCATATGAAAATATGATGGTCTACTCACCCCTTTTCTTGGTGCACATTTTAAGGTGTGCACTTAGAGAGATTGAGTCTCAATGGGTTTTTGTAAGAGAGAAAGCATAAGTAATTGATAAAGTTTACTAATATTATGTGTATACATATGACCCACTTGATAATCATCATGTATCACATAGTTATAACATGTATGGTGCTTCCATAAATGATATAACAACACATAATGCTTAGCTAAGTAAATTTCAGTATTTCAAAACATAAAATAACTGAAAGTAAATGACTGAAAGGAAATAAATGAAATATAAATGTAATATATGTGTACCTTGAATTACCTTTATCATTGAATGGTTATATATTGTGTTTTTAATTTTTATCATGAAGGGCATAGAGATTGCTTTGGATAAACCCTAAGGATGCAAAACTTGAAGAGAAAAAACAAACCAACAGAAGAAAACCAAGATAACTGAAATGTGTAGGCATGGTGTACTTTGAAATTTGGTAAGATAGGGTGATAAATGCTAAGTTAGGACCAAATGATCAAACCAAAATTTAGAGTAAATTAGGTAACTAAAAATCCAAGGCTACCAAATGAATGAAAAAACTCAAACAAGTATACCTTATGTAAGAAGGGTTATAAACTAAATCAAACTAAGGATAGAAGTAAAATGGAAATCTAACATCAATGTGAAAGTAGTAACAATCCTTACTTAAACAAATATGGGAAATAAATGATAAAACAACATTTATAAGTGAGAATTAATAATCCTCACTCAATCATAAATGGAAAAAGTATATAAAAGGGAAAACAATAATGGTGAGTGATAAGTAAAAATCCAAACTCACTCAATAATTGAAAAAGCACAAAAAGTAAAAATAACATTGGTGAGTGAGAAGTAACAATCCAAACTCACTCAACAATGGAAAAAGTCCAATAATATAAAAATAGATGCAGTTGTCTAAAAAAAGAAGGAATGATGACAAATGCTTTTAAGATTGTAAATGAAATCGAGGAAGTCTATAAATGTAAAGTGATAGTGTAAGTAAGATAATCCATAGTCACTCAAGCATACTATATTTTTCTAAAGATAAATAAAACCAAAAAAAATTAAGTGATAACATGTTTTTAAATGTGTAGAAGAGGGAATATAGAAGTGGGGAAACAAATTTAGAATCAAACTTGCCTGTCAAGGGGGGAATGAAATGGGTGGTGGGAGAGATGTAGAAAAAATTAAGGTAGAGGGTCTTTATCAGAGTCAAGGCACTAAAATTAAGTTTTTCAAAACAAGAGGACTTTTGACATTAAGGATTTTGAATAAATTCTCCTAACCACACAAATCTTGGGTTATCAAATGAAGTATGAATATCATCACATGAATGCTATATACATGAAAAGTAAAATGGAACCACCTTCCCATAATGTGTTCTCCAATCTTTAGGACCCCTTACAAAGTTGTTGGTCTACTGTAAAGATTGGGTACTAGCATGAGAAATTAAGTATCACTATAGATGATTTTGAATTCTCTTATCCCAATATACTAGCCTACCAAACCCTAATGGACCTTAGCTCTATTATGAGGCCAACTATGGAGTTTGAGATTCGATTGGAGATAGGAGATTTGTTATGAATCACATCTTTTGGTGTGATGAGTTTTTTATTTGTATATTTCATTTTGATAATTATCTTTTGTTTAAATTATTTGGATATTAAAATTTGATGTCTTTTTCTATTCCTCCTCCCTATAGATTCAAAGAACCAAACATGGGTGTTAAATATGACTATTATTTGAAAAATTTAGGCTTGGTTGCTAAGAAAGAGGACTTAGAGAGAATTATTTGTAAGAGTCTTGTTTATTCATGTGAAATAAAAGTGATACCTTGACTTTGAACTTGTTTTATCCAAAGTGGAATGAAAGGGAGGGAAATCAGGGGAAAATGAACATAAAACAATTTGACTAATTTCAAATCATAAAAATGTGGTAATGTGACAAGGGATATAATGATAGATAAGTATGAATCCTTACCATAAAAATATATGTAAGTATAGGGAAACATGTTAACATAGTTTATTGTGCAAGTTATAACCACAAGAGAAACACAAATCAAGGTTGAGAGTATGGAATCACAAACTTGTAACCATTTATTCTAAAAATAACACTTGGTTTGGTAAAAATAATTTGAAATAATATGTAGATTTTATGAGGAGAGACTGATCGTATCCATGGTCTTACACTGTAACTCATAAAATAGAAATCTAAGTGGCTGTAAAAAGTAAAAAATGGTATTTGTGAGGAATGTCTAGTCCTATCCATGGTCTTACAATGAAACTCACAAAATAAAGAAGAAAATGAAAATGATTTGTACAAATAACAAACTTGTGATAAAAAGAGAAAGACCATGAGAATGTATATATGAAAGATAAAGGTATCCATGAGGAAAACTGGGTCCTATCCATGGTATTACAATACAACCCATGAATTAAAGAAACCAAAGGACCAAAGGAGGGGACTAAGGTTTGTGTATAAGATAGACTACTATAAAAAGAAACATCATGAGAGAAGTCCTAAAATAAGTGTTAGTAGGATAATATATAGAATTATGAAAGGGAGATATTTAAGTAAAATATTTCTTCAAAAATTATGCATTGGTGGTTTCTTTGAAAACATAGCCTTCGTTAGTTTGTAGATGATAAGTAATAGGACCAAGAATGTCTTTTACTAAATAAGGGCCCCACTATTTTTGAGCATATTTTCCTTATTTATCATAGGTGTAGTCTAATTTAAGGACTAAATAACTAGCATTAAATTTGAGGATTTTGACCTTTTTATTATGTTGTTTAGAAATATGATCCTTGTATTGATGGTTATGTTGAAAAGTGGCTAAACATTATTCATTAAGAAGATATAAGGCATGCAAGTGAGCTTCACATAATTACTCATTAGGAATGATACCATGAAGAGATATACATAAAGATGGGAGTTTGACTACTAATGGTAAGATGGATTCAGAACCATATACTAGTGAGAATAGTGTTATCCCTTTAGTAGTACATGTGATCATAAGAATACAAGAAGGGAGGTTAGTGTAATGTTAGTTCAAGTAAATTAAACTAAAATAAAAACACACTAATAATTACACTCCTAGCCTAGATACTAGGGATAGCTTAGTAATAAATGCTAAATTAAAGCACAACAAAAACATAAAATACAATGACTCTTTTACCTTCCTTGGGAGCTTCAAATGCTTTGTTGAGTGGCTTTCTTAGCTTGTGCATCAATAATTCTTTAGAAAATTAAGCTTTTAGGATGCTTCTCTCCTTGGAACCATACAATTTTATGTGTCTTGTCTTAATATTTTGGCATTATAACATTATTGATATGATTTTCATGGAGCAAATCCTGCATAATAACTCTACAATATACAAGCTTAGATATGAAGAGGCATGGTCTTGTATTTATAGCCTTTGGAATTACCTCTCACCCAAGGTGAGTTAGGGTTAAGTTAAGGCTTGGAATGTGTTCAAACTAAACCTACGTGAGTCAAATTTAACTCCATTATAAATAATAGTTATCAAGTAATTATGATTTACAATTACTAGGCATGGCTCTCAAAATCAAATATTTTAGGATATTTTCAAAGAGATTGAAAACTCATGAAGGCAATGATGAAAGGATAGGATATTTTGAATTTTTGAATTTCCTTTTTTAGATATTCATTAATTTCAAATGGATAATTCAATCAGACATTTAATCTTGTTTAGTTTGCTAATTACTTTAGATTAGCCTTTTTTCTCTTTCAATATTTGATTTAAGAGTGAAAGTGCCCTAATTAATAGGTCCACATGTTAAATTGACAATTGTGATGCCATAAGGTGATTAGGGATGAATCCATGAGAGATTATTATTGCGTAAGATTGAATACCCCAATTAGAGATGTCTCAACATAATTTTGATCTTTGATGAATGATGTACAAGTAAATTTTGGAGGTTAAGTTATTCCTAGGCCTAATTTACAATGATTGGTAGGAATTAATCTGAAGTCTTGGTGGAAGCTAGTTATGTCTAGTTTTATGTGTCTATAGTTTTCCCTTGTTTGGGAATGCATTGCAAGCTATAAGCATAATAACATCTTCTCAAACAATGAAAATGTCTTATATGCCTGTGAGTTTAATGATAATGGATGAAATATAGATGAACCCTCAAGTGAATGATTGGAAAAAGGGTTGATGATTGGTCCCTAAAAAGGAGAAAATGATGGACCAAAAAAGATAAAATGGGTGGAAGAGACTAATTTACCCACATGCAATTATAATCAGTGGCATATATAGAATAAAATAAGAATGAAATTAACCCATGGGTGAGATTAATCTAATTGAGATAATGATTTCATGCATTGATTAAAAAGTAGTAATTTTCTCAAAGGTGATTATAATCAATAATATAGGTTGAGACACTGATTTGACCAAAAGTGGTTATAATCAGTGAAATAGACACATGCCCCAATTAGGGTAGATGAGTCAAAATAATGATTCCCCACATGTGGTTATAATCATTAAAATGATCAAGAATAAAAACTAATAATTGATTATGCCCTAATAAGATAGATTGGTAATCTTAACTCAAGGATACAATCTATCATATAGATTAAAGATGAGCAAACATAAATGTAGATGCAATGGTCTAATGACTAAAAAATCCATAAATAACTAGGCACATGAGGATGAACAAAGTGATGAAAGAGATGAATAAAAGAATAAGAATTGATCAATGAGAATGATTCAATTGTACCTACCAATGTGGAGATGCTCATCCTTATTAGCATTGATAAAACAAGTATTGTAAATGTATTGATTTGATCAAGGAGGGTGGGAGGATTTACCAAGGTTGCTAAGGAGAAGTTTCTATGGATATATTGATTTTAATATTTATTAAGCTAATTTTTTATATAACATGTGATGGTACGTATCATGATATAAAACACCATGATAACATATCCAAAATGTGCATGAGGATTGACTCCCAATCCAATAAATAATTGAAAGTAATGTACTAATGATAAAAAATATGATGACAATGTTGATGTATGAATATGGATAGAATCAAGAATAATGTACAATGAATCACCCAATAAACACATATAAAGTGAGTTAAGGCACAATAAGGAAAGAAAATAAATAGGGAAATGAACAAACAATTAACTAAGCAAATAAACACACATAAAGCATCTTGTTGTGAACCACGTCAATATCTATGCATGAAGGCTCAATGGAAGGATAAATGGGTGGTGCCCCCAAGAAATGATACATGTAAAGGGAAACATCACACCCCTAATGGTAGTGGAATGGATTAGAACAAATGATGGATGTGCCCTAGTAGAGTAGATTAAGGATGATTGACTAGGTTTAAATAGGATAAATGTTGTTGGATTTTGAGATTTTTGAATGTTTTTGGAATTTTTGGGGTATCTCAACTCATTAGATATTGACAAGATACCACTCAAAAAATGGTGAAAGCATTGGCTTAGGTTGATTATAAAATGATGAGAGCATATGGAAAAGGGAGATTGAACTAACCTCAACATGAATTGAACATGGCCTACATAGTCTCATGAGGACCTAAAGTCATGGTAGTTCTACCCACATAAAAGGTGATACAAATTGATTAGGTCATAACAAGTTTGTAAATTAAGGCAAAAAATAAGGCAAATGATAATAGTAATGACAAGGTGATGTAATAATGCATGATAAAAGGAGTTTTTCCTAATTTACCCATAGGTGGTTTTAATTAAGAAATAATGTCATAGGTTTGTGATACTAATTTTTCCATAGGTAGTAATAATTAGTAACATGATAGTGTTACTCTAATTTACCCAAATTCAGTTATAATTAGGAACACTTGGTATAACATGAATGAAAGATAACTTTATAGATCTGCTATCACACTACTTTCATAGATTATCATTTAAACATAGAATCCTAAAACTACTGAAACTATATCAAAATCCCCTTGTGGAAGGTGCAAGATGAACCAAATGAATAAAGATCAAAACAAGATTGGTTAAGATGGCTACAAACAAACTTTGGTTAGTAATAAAGGTATGGTATAATGGTATAGGGTACAACATAAGGATGATGATAGGATGACAATTGGTAATAGGATTTCCCCCAAGTGCTAAGGTGAGTTAGATGGTAAGGTATGAAACAATGGTAAGATGAATGGAAAATGAAAATCTCAAGGTAGATGGAAAATGGGAAAGGCAAATGTTTATGGCAAATGGCAATGGTAAGGTATATGACAAATGACAAGGTAAATGATTTTGGCTAGATAATTATTTCTATTATTCCTGCTAATATGGAGATGTAGGTCTTGATCAACATATGAAACAACTATAACAATCTATCATGTCAATTTTTAGGCCACACCTTATTTGAGTAGATTCTCTATAAGATCTTGCTATAGGTTTAGATGCCAATAATGTTGTTGTGATCTTTGTTTCTTATTCATTTGGTTTTCTTCAAACTTTAAGACATGATGTCTTTGTAGCCTATACAAAGGAAAGTGTGTCCAGGGATGGTATATTTTATATAATAGGATTGATTTGGAGATGTAAATGTGGATGATAATGGAATGGATAATGGCTAGGTAAAAAATGAAAATAGAGATTTTTAAGAACACACAATGTTGATTATTTTGGATTTGACATAGCTTTGGTTATAACAAGCCTAAAGACTTATAAATATTATATCAATAAGACCACCAAATTTTTTCTATTATTTGGGCCAAAGAGTAGCTACCATCTAATTATGCTATAGATTGGAAGCTATAATGATTTCATTTGTGATAATGTCTTCATCAAGTAGTGAAGAATTGTTGTGCTCAGCTAGTGGCACCTCAAAGAGGTTTTCACTAATAAAGTTATCTTGATTGTCCCATAATTCATCCAAAAAGGTTTCACTAAGGAAAATTTAATTTTGATTTTGATTGTCATCTAGTGCCTCAGACAAGGTTTCACTAGAAGTTGCTGAGTGTAGATTTTGATTTTCCCCTAGTGCATTTAAAAAGGTTTCTGTAGGAGATTGCTCTTATTCTACATGACTATGGTCTTTCCCCTCTAATATTTTAAAATTGATATGTCACCATGGATTTAGTTTAACAAGGTGTTATTTTTTTGGTCCCAATCAACACTTGTGGGAGGTGGAATGGTAATATAACTAGGTTGGTTGGTAATAATGGCATGTGGAATAGTAATGGAATGAAAAGAGGAAACACAATCCTCATATAAGATATGAGGAGAACTCATGTATATGTTAAATTAATAATCCTCAAAAACTATGGAAGGATCATAAATATATTCAAATGGATTTGCAAGGCATGTGTAACCAATATTATAAAAACCATGAACATATTCTGATTCTGAAGCTGAGTCTGATTCAAGGGACTCTAAATCCAATGCTGAAACTAAGATTGATTTTGCTTCTAATGCTAAATATGATGTCAATTAAATAATAGAACTTAAATTTAATTATAATTCTTCTTCAATTATGGATGCTACTACAATGATGTCTTATTGAATGTTTATTATTAGACTAGTAATGGCCTGTGATGGTATAATGGGATCCATAGAGATTGGTTTGTCAAAGTGAGACTCATTAATGAGGGGGAAAAGGTCAAGAGACAAATACATAGAGGATATCTTGTCAAAGGGAGGCTCTTTAAAAATAAGATAATGGTCAATATAATGACTTGCTTAAAGGTAGTTATAATCATTAAGAAGTGACTCAATAATGACTACCTTGTCAGAGTGAGACTCCTCAATAACATGTATAACATCAAAAGGTGATTCATCACATACTAAATTTCACATATAGATGTTTTAAAAACAACATTATGGATTGGTTGGTTTTATTGGCCTTGGTTTATAAGCAGTTGTAAAATACCAATTTTGAATATATCTTGGTCTTTAGATGACTAGCTTGGTTAGGGAGGTATTGATGGCTCAATTTTGGCTAGACAATTGGCATGAGTTTTCTAAAGTGGGGGATGGTTGACAATGGATGAAGAATGGCATATGGTTGGATAATGATAGGCTTAACAAAGGCTAGTTTCTAGCCTATGATAGTAACTATGACTTGTCTAGTCATATTTACATAACTTTATTAGGAGAACAAGCTACCATACTTGGAAGGCCCTAAAATGGCAATGATAGAGCATTGTGGATCTTGATTTCTCACACAAGCCAAAGGAAGAGGTTATAGAATGGTAATGATGGTAATGATAGGGATTTTTAAAGCTTGGTTTATCACATAAGCTAAAGGATGAGGTCCTAAAATGGTAATGGTAGGGTGTTACAAAGCTTGGTTGCTATCACAAGCCAAAGGATGACGTCCTAGAATAGAAATGATATGGCATTGTGAAACTTGTTTGCTCACACAAGCTAAAGGATGAGGTCTTGGAATGGTAATGGAAGGGAATTTTGAAGCTTGGTTGCTATCACAAGCCAAAAGACAAGGCCTTAGAATAGTAATACTTGGAGGCTATGGAGTTTGGTGACTCAGATAATCTAAAGGAGGGTTAATGGTATAAGTGGGAGATGAGATTACATGAATAATGAAATGGTGAACATCATACATTAACCAACCTAAATAAGGTATCACCTCATACTGCTCTTGAGTATCTTGGATTTGTTCACTGTATTAAGTATTATAAGGAAGATAAGGATCCATATCACAAACCACTTCTTCACCATAGGGGTCTTGACAAAAGTTAATTTATGCAACCACATCATCATCATATGAATTTCCCATAGATCTACTATGAGTGTAACAAGACATATATAAATTAATAATAAATATTTCATAAAAAGGCCTAGAGCTATATAAACTCTAAAAAATAATGTCCAAAGGACAAATGGTCCAAACATAGTCTATCTTAGTCTAAGAGTGGAGTTGTATCTCCAAAATGGTTTGTACTAAATCTTGGTAAAAATATTATAACATCATAATGTCTAAAATTAAATGTCTCCCACAGAAGGTCAAATGGTTGAATAAAAACCAACATGCCAAACTCTAAGTACAAAGTGTTTCGAACAAGTTTAATCTCAAAAAAATAAAAGTTGATAGGTATTTTTGGAAAAACAAGGTGCAAAATCTAGGCTCAAAATATGCATATGCTAGGTATTTTAAAAAAGGCACAGAAGCTAGACTTAAAAAAAAAGGTGAGAGATTTTGATCTAACAAATCTAAAACACTTTAGCATAAACTAGGAATTTGGCTTTATACATGAACTTGGTCAATTGGTATAAGGTATTGAACAAAAGGCATATAAAAGATAGATTTTTCCCCCTAAATCTAGGTACAAACACTATTTTTGAAATTAAATAAATAATTAACCTAAGTTCACAATCCAAAATATAAAAATTGATGTTTAGGCCAAAATTACACAAGGCATAGGCAAAAATCAATCAATGTTTGGATTTTAACTTGGAAAGGATAATTTATAACTCAATATATAAAACTAAGCTTCTTTAAACAAATAATACGCTAGATAAAATTGAATGACATAACAACACTAGGTAAAGATCTAAAAGGCACACGTGGCTTGGTTTTAAAATTGGAACTTTAGACTCAAGGCAAACAAGTCTATGAAATGATTTGAGCAACTTAATGACATTATCATGCTCTAAAGGTATCATCAATGGTTGGTTTCAAAACTTAAAGGCATAAGATTTAAAATGAATTGGGCAACATAACATTATGCTTTTTAATCAAGTGACCCACACAAACAAGATTTGTGAAAAGACTAAGGCAAAGATATGGTATCAAATAGGTGGCATAACACCTTCTCAAATAAAGGAGTGATGCATAAATAAAACTCATTTGGATGTGGTATAAAAACAATATAGTAGACTTAAAAATCATGCAATAAAGGATAAAATGACACAAACACCTAAGTATAACATCTTAAATCCTAGAACTAATAAGGTTGCATAATAATGTCAAATTTCATCAATATACTCACTCTTGAGAGGATTTTAAGTGTCAATCCAAAAATAAAAGTGCATAAAAGTAGGTCTTTTAGTCCTCCTCTTCTCCCAAGACTTTGTACTATAACATAGAACTTTGGGCTACTCATCTTGCATCAACAATATGTCTATGGTAAGTGGGATTATTATAATCTATCAATTTTTGCACATTTATAGATGATCCCAAGTGTGGATAACATAAGAGATGCTCACATCAATTAGATCCATGTCAACCAACTTATTATAAATAAGGTCATATCCTTTTCACAACCACTACATCCATTACTTAGTGTAGTGTAATGTCCTTGTTACCCCTATGATCCAAGATGGAGTACCACTAATGGATCTTGTTTTAACTTTTCAAACTAAGCATCATAGTGGGTCACCCTAAATTTTTATACCCCACCATGGAGTGGGGTTGAAATTATGTTAAGAGATTCATTCCCAGGTTAACGCTTCCATAAAAAACCTATGAGGAGGTGATGAACTCCTGCTCACAAACCAAAATGCATGAAAATAAAGGACAAGTGAAAAGACTTTAGGGTCATATTTGGATCACCCATACCAAATAAATCTGAGGAGGGACTTAAGTACACTCCTAGCCTAGATATTAGGGGGAGCTTAGTAACAAATTCCAAATGAAATCGTAATAAAAACATAAAAGATAATGACTCTTTTACCTTTGTTGAGAGATCTAAATGCTTTGATGTGGCTTATCTTAAAATTTTAGCATTATAACATTATTTATATGAATCTCATGGAGTAGATCTTGTATAATAACTCTACAATATCCAAGCTTAGAGATGAAGAGGCATGGCCTTGTATTTATAGCCTTTGGAATTAACTCTCACCCAAGGTGAGTTAGGGTTGAGTTAAGGCTTAACATGGGTTTAAACTAAACTTAACTTTAGAAGAGTTAATAGTTGTCAAGTAATTATGATTTTGAATTATTAGGCATGGCTCTCAAAATTAGATATTTTAGGATATTTTCAAAGAGATTGAAAACTCTTAAAGGCAATGATAAAAAGCTAGGATATTTTGAATTTCCTTTTTTAGATATTCATTAATTTCAAATGGATAATTTAACTAGGCATTTAATCTTGTTTAGTTTTTAAATTGATTTAGATTAGCCTTTTAACTCTTTAAAGATTTGATTTAAGTGTGCAAGTGCCCCATTAAATAGGTCCATAGGCCAAATTGACAATTATGATGCCACAAGGTGATTAGGGATGAATCCATGAGAGATTATTATTGTATATGATAGAATACCCAAATAAGGGATGTGTCAACATGATTATGAGCTTTGATGAATGATGCATAAACAAGTTTTGGGTGTTTAGTGATTCCTAGGCTTAATTTACAATGGTTGGTAAGAATTAGTTTGAAGCCTTGATAGAAGCCAATTATGGCCAATTTTAGGTGTCTACAGTATATATGCTAGTATGGTAGGCCCAAAGTGTGGGATATAAATGAATATTATAATTAGTGTGGGTTTATTGAATGATATTTTATTGAGAGTTTTGTTAGTGGCCTCTACTTAGCCATTAAATTATGGGTGGTAAGGTGTGGAAAATTTCTGGAAAATTTAAAATTTATCACATAACTATTTCATGTCCTTATTTTTGAAATCGCCACCATTATCAAAAATGATAGTATTGGGAACTCCAAAATGATAAATTATTTGGTTAAGGATAAATTTAAAAATACTGGTTCTTATGGCATTGATAAGAGCATGGATTCTACCTATTTGGTAAAATATTCAGTAGCAATAATGATAAAAACATGACCATATTTTGACCAAGGTAATTTAACAATGAGATCTAATCCCCACATGGAGCATGGCCAAGGAGACTCCACTATATAGAGCTCAGTCGATGGTGAGTGGATTAAATCATCATGAAGCTTGTAAGGATTACACCTTTTGGAAAAATTGATAACATCCTTCTCTAAAGTAAGCCAAAATTAACCCATACATAAACATTTACATGTTATAACATGTTTGTTATAGTGACCACTACAAATGCTATCATGTGCTTATTCAAGGAGAGTACAAACCTATTCTTGCATCACATAAGAGAGTAGGGTGCCTTCTAAATTATGGTAATGAAGTATTGAAAGACATACTTAAAGGCATGTTTATGTATTCTAGTCTTTTCATGAGAATCCATGTTTAGAGGGTAGGTTTGATGTTTAACAAATTGGATTATATTTTTGTACCATGGGCTTTATCGAATAGTGATAACCTTAATGTGACAAATGAATGAATCATCTAGTTGGATAGAATAAGGTGATTTTATTATTTAAATAATAGATTAGGATTCATTAAGTAATTGATGAGGATGAAATAGAGATGTTGAGGAAGTAAGAGAATCAACTATGGAATTTTGATCTCTTAGAATTGGCTAAATGGTACAAGAAGTAAAATCTTTGGAAAGTATGGTAAACATTTGATGATATGCAATTATATTTTCACTTTTACATTGATAATCACCATTGACTTGGTGGAAGATAAGTTCTGAGTCACTGAAATCATGTAGATATGGGATATCTAAGTTGAGTTTTGATCTCATCCTAAAATTATAGATTCATATTTTTACATATTATTAATGACATCAAAGGTTAATGTAAATGCCAAAAGGATGATATTACCATGTGGGTTCATTAGAAGAAAACCAACCTTGAATCTTTGGAGGTATTTTGCACCATCAAAGTGGAGGGTGCAGGTGTCTTTATGAAAATCAATGTTAACTTCATGGAGCTCTTCGATAACTATTTTAGATTTAGCAGTATTAGGAATGATATTGATGTCTTCTTGATTATTTGCCTCTAGATTAACAATGAAGTTATGGAAATAATATTTAATAGAGATAAATTGATTAAGACATTTGATATAAAGAATGTTGTTAGGGAGATTATCTTTAAGGTGTTTCATAACTGGTATAGGTGCCATCACAAGTTGTTCGATAATGACTTTCCCATTTCAATTTTTTTCGTGTGACAATTCAAAGGTCAAATTCATCAAGAGGATTGTATATTTTCATATTCTATCTCTAGGTAGGAATGATTTAGAGAAGAAATGATGAAGTGGATTAGAGTGAAAAATGACATAAGCAGTTTGATAAAGTATATTGTAGTAGATATTTTTATCTATGAAATAAATATCAAGGTAATCATGTTCTACTTTAGTATAAATTTTTTCATAGTCAATGAGGCCTCGATTAATGTAATAGTTAGGGTATTCTCTGCCGATATCATCTTATTAGGTAAGCATTGCCCCAACTAATATGGGGGTAGAGGAGGTATATAAGATTAAAGGATGATTGTTTGAAGGTGGTCAAATAGTGGGAAGATGGAGTAAAGATTATTTCATGTTATTAAAATATTTATGGCATGAATCTATCCATTCTAAAGCAATATGTTTTTTGAGAATGGAATTGATAGAGTAGATATGATAAGCCAATTCTAGGATGAACTATCAAATTATCCCAAGATTTTTAAGGTAAGTGTGAATGTCAAGAATTTATCAAGGAATGGACATGTTGACGATAACATTTATTTTTGTTAGATCAATGTCAATGCCTCAAAGAGAGTCTAGGAACCCTAAAATTTTACTAGATGTAACTCTAAGTACACATTTTTATGAGTTAAGTCTAACTTTGTTTTTGATTAGTCGATCAAAAATGATGGTTAGATCAGTGAGGTGCATTGTGTGACTCTTACATTTGGAAATGGGGTCATTGACATAAGTTTACACTATCTTATGTATAAGATCACAAAAAATGTGAGTCATTACACATTGAAAGATGGATCCAACATTTTTAAGGCTGAAAGGCATTTTGACATAGAAATAGGTGCTCCATTCTATAGTATAGTTTATTTTTTGTTGGTCTTCAGGGTCTATGTGAATTTTATTATAGCCTAAGAAATCATCCATAAGTGATAATATTTCATATCTAGCAGTGGAATCTATGATAACATATATTAAAAGTAGAGGGAAATTATTTTCTGGACATGCGAGGTTAAGATTGTAAAAATTAATGCATATATGAATGACCATGGTGATTTTTTATGAACATGAATGATTTTTTATACCATTTAGAATAGTCAACATGTTTGATAAATTTGGCATCCAAAAGTTTAATAATTTCTTTATGACATAAGTGGAAATTTTAGGTGGAAATTTTTGTTGTTTTTGTCTACCAAGTTTTACATCTAGATAAGTGATGATGTTATGTACAATGATATTAGGATCAATACCTATCATATATTCATATGACCAAGCAAAAGTTTATTGATACTTGTCAAAGGATAAGCTAACACTATCATGCTCTGTTGGCATGAGCTATTTAGAGATAGTGATGAGTCTAGGAGTGATTAAACTATAGACCCAATGGGATTTAGATTAACGAGTTGATTAGTCATGAAATGGGATATAATCATGGTTTGATTAGTAATAGGTATTGAAACTGATTTTTTTTTTGAAATAATTTGTAATTACATGGTAGATGTAATAATAGTAGTTTCAATAAATAAAGGTTTAAACACATAACCCATATTGCCACTAAATGTATTATCTTGTAATGTGTTCAAGGGGATGGATGTTTTAACTATAGTTTTTGAAAATTTTGTTTCCAATCTAGTTTTTAAGACGTGTTCAATATATTGAGGTTTTTGATGAATAATCTCATGAAACAATGTAATTGCTCACACTTGATCATGGTATATGTGCTCATTTTCATTTATTTCACAATTTTGATTATCAAAATCTTCTTCTATGATAACCCTATCAGTATGTTTTTCATTTTCAACATGGGTATCATCATGATCCATAGTATGATATCCCTCATTTGTTTGAGACATATTATATGGTGTGAGGGGAAGCTCAATATGTTGAATAGGCATACCTCCTAATCTAGGGCTATGCTTAGGTTTCATGTAAAATAATAGAAGTAAGAAATGAAAAAGTAAAATAATATAAAAGCCTAATTGGTTAAAAATCTTAGAAATCATAAAATTTTGCATTCATATGAATCAGGTTCACCAAATGTTTAACCCTAAAAATCTATATTAGGGAATCTAGGGTTAAACGAGATAGAGATAGCTAAGGCATAAGGATGATAAACTATCTCTATAGAAGGATAATTATTTGTGAAACTTAGATAAAACATATATTGAATTTATTATGCTAAGATTCTAAACATAAAAAATACAACTATGTTAGATATTGTAATAATAATGAAAATAAGTACTTGTAGACACTTATTTTTGGCCACTTTCATGCCTAAACTAGGATTCCATTAATTTTTTAGTGAACAACATAATTTAAGCCTTGAAATCACCTAAATCCAAAAATTCATATGTATAAGGGATTTAATTACTTAGAAATATGACAAGACTTAATTATTTAGGGTATTATCATGTATACACCAATAACCTAGTTTAGTTTCAACCCTATGCAAATTATGACATAGTAATTTGACACTCTTGGCCTGTCAAGCTATTAATTGAAAACATTTAAAATAATTTACAAAATCCAAAAAACACTAAGAAAGATTAATTACATTAAAAATCTTAATTAACTTGCCTAAATAAAAAATCCAAGTTGAATTAGTGAATTTCATTTGTTAAAAAAGGAATTTTTAGCCAAATATGAAGTCAAAGGTTAAAAGAGATAATAAATTAATTTATTAATTCCTAAATATTCCAAAGAGGTAAGTCACAACCTCATAAATTTCCAAAGTGAGTTGTCATGGCTCATAAAAACCTAAAACTAAGGTGTCAAGATTTCATGAGTACTTTGACCTAGCCCAGGGTTATCTTGACTTGACTTAGGTTATTTTAGACCAACTAAAGTTAGAATTTAACCTAACCTTCCTAGGGATAGAGTTAGTTATTAGAGATATAAATAAAAGTGCCCACACCATATACCAACAAGATTTTGTATGTAAGGTTATTATATAAGAATTCCTTTAAGAAGTCATTGAAAGTAGTGTTATAATGACCATTTGAGAAGTTATACCATCATGGAGAAGCATTGGAAAGAGTCTCTAATGTTATAGATTGATAAAATTAATAAGTGGACATCAAATTTGATAAAGGATGCAAATCACTTATATTTTTTATCTTTATTTTTTGATCTTGTTCTTTATGTTATCCTCCCCCTAGTTATTAGGCAAGTGTGTTTAGTTATAGTGTATTATTATGCATGGATTTTTATCATTTTGACTAACAAAGAACTAATAAACATTTGTGTACTCTTTAAACACATAAAATATAGATAATTTTTATACTAATACATATCTAGATCTGGAATAAGTAGGAACCATACTAAAAGAGTATTCTAGAACAGTCACCAAATTCTAGATTAAGTGCCTTTATAGTCTCAGACACTTGTATTAGCTTGGGATAGTTACATTGATGCTAGTGTTTAGGTTGGACATAGGTGTCCTATATAGAATACCTACTAAAATAGGATGTAACCACATGGATTATTTTGGGTTTTTCATTAACTTCTATGGTGTATTCAGATTTAGGTCATGACCTGTCATTTCTTGTCAAATAGAAAAACCCTAGTTCTTCCTCTTCATAGTAGTTATGGGAAAATGGGTTAGTGGGAACATGATGTCAAGCTTCCCTAAAGACTCCTTTATCAATTAGTGCTATTTACATAAATAATACTCTAAAGAAGGCCTCAAACCTATGTAGTTATGCCCTATGTGTTGGCTTGTGTGTAAATAATTTAATGTGTGACAAACAAGTTTAATAGTGACCTAGATTTTAACTAAGAAAACATAGATCTTGAATTGCTCCTTTAGTACTTCAAACCTGTAGATGTGCTATACGTATGACTAGTATGGAAATAGGTAATATTTTTTCAACTGAATGCTTGATAGAGTGCTTTTGATAATTATCCTTAATCAATATTGATATTTTTTAGGTGAGGTATGAATGAGGGTTTATATTGTATTTATATCAATCCCTTTGGAAAAGTAACTCATATTAAATCACTTAGGCTAACCATTAAGATACATTTTATTTACAAATTGGATGACTTAAGGGCATTAAACACTTACATCTAGTCATGACACTAACAACGAATCTAGTGCCCATGTCAGATGTTAGTGTCCATGGAGCAAGCAAGTAGGTATAGGTTCAAAACTTACAAATATGGAAGATAAGTACATTTTAAGAATTTTAGGCAAGATATAAGGCCTAGGTCATGAACATAAGGTTGGTCAAATTAAGAGATAGGCCAAGGGGCATAAAATAGAGTAGTTGTAAGATGTGGAGAAGTGGGAAAAGGGTCAATAACTGATAAGAACAAACAAGGTCTAAGTTTTTAAAGTGTAAAAGGTTGAGGTGATATATAATCCATAAATATCATCTACAATCTATATGGAAAAAACTAAAACTTCCCATTTTTTTCTAACAGTTAAAATTTGTGGATTTTTTTTACTAGATTCAGGTGTTTTAGGAAATGTGATGCCTTATGAAAATTTCCAATAGTTTGGAATAACACCTACAAAATTTACTAGATAGGTGGTTCAAATAGACAAGTCAGATATCAAGGTGGTTGGTGAGCTCAATCACATTCATATGTAACTAGCTTTTGATCCTAGGGTGAAAAAGTTCATCAATATCCATGTGGTAGATATACTTGATGCATGTGTGATGTTTCTTAGTTGAGAATGGTCTAAAACACTCAATGTGTATATGGCCACTAATTTTTCCCACATGTTTCTTACATGGTGAGGCATGCCCAATAATAATAGGATTAAGAGAGAGCCAAATATTGTTCACATGATCACATAATAAAATAAGACTAATGAGATCCTATAAGAAGAATACAAACTAGGGTTTATGAAATTGAGAAAGAAAAAAATGATTGTGAAATATTTTCCATTAACATATTGACTATACAAGAACCTAAATTTGAAGAACTACCTCAACTAAATGAGGAAGATATTTTTATGCACACCAAAATTTCTTTCATTTCATGTTGTTTCCTTGACACATGAGAATGCCAAGTAAGGTCATCCATGTGAAAATAAGGAATGTAAAATATTAAGGGTTATTCATGCTACCATTATGAATAGTTCTGTGCCTATGTCTACTACTTAAGACCAAGCTAGAATGTCATTATCTATGGGAGATCAAAGGGAAATCCATTAAAGGAATGGGAATGAGTAAATAAGTGAACATATCAATAATACCCACCTTTTAGAACCCACTTTGCACAAATAAAGATCACATATGGAACTTAAAGTTTGATGGATCTAAATCAAAGAGCAGGTGTGATGTTGGGATCAAGATTATCAACCTAAGAGAAAGGTCATATTTGAAAGCATTTCAATTAAAATTTTCATGTACTAATAGTGTGGTAGAGTATGAAGCATTAGTGTACGACCTCTAGTTCACACTAAGGAATAAGGTGAATAAATTGAAAGTCCTTGAGGATTGAGAACTAGTAGTCAAGAAAATCAGATGCCACTATGCTTGTAAATAAAAGCATATTTTTATATACCATACCAGAGTGTGGAACCTAATTTAATACATTAATGTATTCAATAGATAAACATTTCCATAAAGGAAGAATTATATGGTAGATGCATTGATGTGAGTACCCTAGAACCCATTGCTAACTCTATATTGAGGAGATTTTTAGTAGAGTTGGTATTTACTCCTATTGTTATAGAAAGCATTATAAAATTCCAAGCCTTTAATGATGACCAATATATCATTGAATTCATCACTAACATTGACATATTTGAGTCTTAGATCATTGATAAGGAATAAAAAGAGGAGTTTGAGATAGATGAGGAATGAGTGATCAACTTGAAGGCTAATAACATGTTTTCAAATTTGAGTTTTACCCTTGAATATGGTCTTCAAGCTTCCTCACCCAATTGACATGATGGGATCACTACCAGGTTGTGTTTATCCTATAATAGAAGTAAACATCTAAAGAGGGCTGGTTCCCTTGATGAATCAACTTTATCCTCACCTTAACTAATTATTTACAATGAAAGGAGAGAGAGATGAAATTATTCCTATAATTATATGACTAACTATGAGGTGATACACCAAAATTGAATACCTCAACTTGCTTAGACACATAAAATAAGTAAAAGAGAACTCACACATACAAAAATCATAACTCACCAATGAATCTTGGGCATAAGTGTCTTGTATAAAGGATTTATATTATAATAGTACCTAGAAGGATGACCACTTATCTTAGAAATCTCAAATTGCATTTATCACAACTTTGAGTTGCATAAACTCTCAGAGACACTAACTATAACTACACAAGAACAATTTTTTTCATAGAGGTGCACAAAATTAAACATAAATTAAGGATATGCTATAATTATCATAATATTATATCAACAAATCATCAATTTCACATAATAACCAACATAGAAGAAGGTGTTTACAAGTCTAAAATTTGGTAGGGTTGAGCCACCACTAGCAAGAGGTTTTTTATTACTTAGAAAGAAAAATTATATATATTTAAAAGAACCTTTCATGAGGGGACCCACATGCAATATTATCATCAATGTACTTATTAAGGATGAAAACTCAAACATAATTGAAGTATAACTTCAATTCACATCTTCTTAACTTCTCCAATGTTGCATGATGAAACTCCACTTAGTGAAGTCACTTTTTGATTTGAACTTCTATCCATGATTTTGGCATAGAGGGAAGAGATGATCTTCTTGAAACCACCTTTGATTGTTCATAATTCCTCATAATGGCATAGAACTAGAGTAGTATTATTTGTTGAGGTCATCTATTGAATGTCAATGATGATGGTGCATTGATAAAGCATAACTTTAGCTCTTCTTACCACTCTTCTAGTTAGAGCTAAGCTGTGCTATGATTTACATGTTGAGCTACTTAGATTAATTTTGGGAATCAATGTAGTTACACATCCTACTCATTAATTGATAATTGAATGGGATGAATAAGTTTTTAAATTAATTTCTTTTCTAATGATTTGTAATTGGCCTAATTAAAACATGCCACCTCATTTGGATTAATTCCAACAAGGAATCAATTACCTATTTTTATTAATTTCCCAAGGACTCATCTTGGATGACACTTGGTGAACAATCAGAGCTTTTTGTGCTCCTTGGTGAGTCTTCATCCCTCTGAGCTTGTGCTCAATTCAACTCCCAATTTAAGATTATATACTTTGAGATGGGATATTCAAGAAAATTAGGTTTCTTATAATGTTTCCATCTGATTTCATTACATCCACCCTCAAAAATTTATCCCACATTTATAATGGGAAGAAAAGAGAATTTATTTATAATGCAAAATTCTTGATCAGTGAATTGGTCTTGAAATATCGCTTTTGCTCAGAGTTTATTTATTGACTATGCCATTTGTTAATGTAATATTGGTCCCCTTTTCATACTAAAAAAGTTTTTATGCTTGCCAATGGAACTACCACTTAGACACATGACCATTTAATCTCAGATCTATCTGCTTCACCTAGTCATCTCTGTCAAGTCTGGGAGATGGGTGCATTTGGAAACTGGTTGATGTGGAATTCTTTGGTAAAGCCAACCTCTAACAAGTTTAACAATTCTACCACCCTTGGAGACTAATGGGTCCTACTATCTATATATATCATGGTGAAGCAAGATTTCACCATATTGTATACTACTACTCTCTCTATTTTGACACATTATTGGGCTTGTAAAAACTTCCTTAGGGATACAAAGTAGTGGGATTATGCCACATGGTGATATTTCACTTTACCCACTAGCCTAGGGATATAACATCATGTCTAGGTTATACAAAAATTTATAGGAGAGAAATTAAATAAGATTATTCCATATGGCATAATCTATCCAAATCACTAGCTCAAAGGGCATTAAACTATATGGATGATCTTAGGACCCTGGGTAACTAGGATGGTGACATGTGGAAGCATCCCACTTGCTTACTTGCCAATTTTCCCACTATCATTTACCTGAATGATTGATAATGTCATTGTCCCATCGAAAAAATTTGAAGAAAATAATTAAGTCTTTAAAATACTTTTGAATGGGCCTAAAACTATTAGGAGAGTGATGTATGGCACCATGTGACCTTTGAAGAGAAATGTCTAATTCTTGTTGAGTGGAAAAATGACACATGGATTAGGGTGAACACAAAAAATTGATTAAGTCCTAAAAATAATTTTGAAAGGGCTTGGGACCACCATAATATTGACATGTGGAACCAGACAACTTTTGAAAAATTAGCTAAGTGTTGAAAGACTTTTGAAAGAGGCAAAAACCATTAGAAGATGTGAATAATTGTCTTTTGGCACTATTTAATTAGTATAAATACCTACTATTATTGAAAAAATGAAAAGCATCAATAAGTCATTGGGGTCCCATCAAATTTAAGATTATCACTTCTTGAAGCTATCCCTAGGAAATATCCCTAAAATGGCTAAGTCCTTTTGCTATTTGACCCTTGTAAGCTTTAAGAGTGCTCTATGTTTGCTGATAAGGCTGAAAGGGAGGTTGGGAAGACTACTAAATGCTTGAGAACTTCCTCAAAACATCTAAACACTGAATCTCATCTAGGATCAACCTCATATTCATTTTATTTTCCCTAAATTGAATAAAATTTAAGAAATTATGGGTGATCTAAAACCTTGAAGTAAATTAGACAAGCTTCCCCTTGGTGATAAAAAAGGTCAATAATTTGACAACCTCTATGGGTTAATTTCCTGCTAAAAAAGACCAACTACATTATGAAGTCCATTGGGCATGGAGTCATGAAAATAATCACCAAATATGATTTGAAACATGATAAACACTTTTCTACCTTCCTCATAAAAAATTGAAACTAAACAATGCATCCTTAAAGCAATAATAATACTTGTGCAAGAGCAATTAGGGGATTGAAAACCACTACAACTACCGAAAGAACATGTGCATAACAACACTTAGAGGAAAGTGAAATATAGATACTACTATATATAATATGACATTTCAACTCAACAACATTGCTTGAGAAATATCCCATTGACTGGGATTGGCTGCTCTTCCCCATTCAATTTTGACAACTCAAAAGCTTTATGTGATTTACAACTAAAAATGACATAATGAACACTCCATATTATGTCAAATTTGGTTTTCTTACTTGGTTTTTCTCTATCCTCATCCCACTTGAGGACAAGGTCTCCTTATTGAAAATTTAATTTTATTGCTTTCTTGTTCAAATATTTTTCACTTATTCTTGATGAATTTCCATTATGTGCATGGCTTGGTCTCTTAGCTCTTCTAACTCCATCAGATCTAAATATCTTGATCATATGGCTCCATATTCCATAATATCAAGATTATTTATGAGCTCTAAGGCTGGTAATTCAAGGGATATTAGTAATCTTTCCTCTTTACCATATACAAGCTTGTAAGGTGAGTTACCGATAGACCTTTTGGGAGTAATTCTATCAGCCCACAAGGCTAATTTAAAATTTGTGTGCCATTCCATCTGATTCTCATCAAAGTTATTTTGATGATATTTATAAGGTTATTATTTGTGGATTCAACAAGTCCATTACCTTTAGTATAGTAATTTGAAGATGTACGCAAGTGAATTCCATTTCTTATATCCCATTCAATTATTTTGGTGTAAAGAAATGCCAAGGCATTATTTGATATGGTGGTAGAACATAATCCAAAATTGGTTATAATCCCTTCATAAAAGTCAATAATATTGGCCTCATTTGCCTCTTTCAAAGTAATTACCTTAGTCCACTTGTTAAATTAATATATTGTAGTTAGTATCCACCTATGTCCCAAGCTTGATGGTGGATTGATTGCCCCTATGAAGTCTAATCCCCACTACATAAATGGATGATCAATTAAAATGGGGAGAAGAGGAAGGACTACAATGTTTTATTTTCCCACAAATAAGGCACATTTATTTCATTTCTTGACCCATGCATAACAATACTTTAAGATATTAGGCCAATAATATCCCCCTTTCATGATTTTGAGAGATGTAGTTCTTGGAGCATAATTCCCTCATAAAAAGACATCTTGAAACTCTTTTAGTAATATATCAATATTATGTATCTCTACACACCTTAAAAGAACACCAATAATGTATATTTTGAATAAAAAACCATCAATAAGGACAAAGGGAATAACTTGAATTTTGAAATACCTTCTTTTTATCCTATCTAAACTTGGAGGAACATACCAATATGTAAGTAATGGATCATCTTTTTATCTAACTTATAGGAGATTAATATGAAACTACATGTGTCTCATCTTAGAGTGCTAGAACAACCTCTTTATTGTCTTATAAATCTAAATCTAAGTATTCACATATCCATTTACCTTTTATTAACTTAGTTACCTTGAAGTATATGTCATATTCCATCACTTTTGTGATCCAACCAACCCTATTTTCATTCAAATATTTTCCCAATAATAAGTCCTTAATACTTGTGTGAGATACCATAACATTAATCTTGTTTTATAAAAGCATATGTCTAAATTTTTTTCAGACTCCTAATAACTGAAAGTACTTACTTTTCCACAAAGGTACACCTCACTTGATAGTCTTGAAAGCCTTGGTTAAAGAAAAAAATTGGTTATTCTAACTTCTCATCATTCTATTAGGTTAACATAGCTAAATTAGTTTCCAAACTTACAAACTAATACAATAAATAATCCTTTGAGAAATTAGGATTTACAAGTGTAGTTGTTAGGCAATGGCTATCTTGATGGCCTCAAAGCTGTTTTTTCCTTCATTTGTCTAATTAATATTCTTATTTTTCTTCAACATGGTTGTTAGTGGCTTAAATAAACTTGAAAAATTAAAAATTAACCTTCTTATAAAGTTGATTTTACCCAAAAATCATTTTAGTCCCTTCTTTTTTTGGAGAAAAGATAAGGACAAGATGGAGTTTACCATTTCAAGATCAATGGTCAATCCTGGACTTAAAAGACACATTTCTTTGTGTTGAGAGAGACCCCAAATTGCCTATACCTTTTAAATTTTTTCCTAAGCTGACTCAAATGGTCATTAAAATTCTTTAAAAACATAATTATGTCATCTAGATATACCAAAACTATCTCATTTAGCAAACCTTGAAAGGCCATGTCTATGGATATTTGAAAGGTAGTATCTGTATTTGACAATCCAAAGGGCATTATCTTATAATAATAGGTTCCCCATTTATTGGTGAAGGTTGTTTTGAATTGGTACACCCACTATAGCCATCAAGAAAATAAAACCACTTAGAACCTACTACCATTTGTATAATTTGCTCCATGGATGGCAAAGGGTAGTGATACTCCAATGAAGCCTTGTTCAAATATTTAAAATATACACACAAACTTATTTCTCCATTATTATTTCTCATAGGCACAAGGTTTTCAACCCATGAGGAGTTATTTATGGGGAAGATGATTCTTGACTCAATAAACTTGGTCAACTCTTTTCTCATCAAAGATTATATCTTTGGATTAATAGGCCTTTGCCTTTGTCTTACTGGTTTGGTATTAGATTACAAATCTATATTATTTCAAGCCAAGATTAGATAAAACCCCTTGAGGTCACTATATTACCAATCAAAAATATCAATGATAACTTTTCATAACTCAATAAATGATTCTCTTTCATGTTTTGAACATACCTTTCCAAGTTTGAGAAGTTTATCCTTGAAGATGGAAATGTGTTCATAGTTTTATTCCTTTGTATAAATCCTCACTTTCTCTTTCTACATTTGGTCATCACTATTAAATATTCTCTCAAGTATGACAAGTCCTTGGGGTAGTTTGTTTATCTTTAATTGCACAATCAAATCCTCATACTATTGTAATTTATCCTAACTTCTAGAAGAGAACTCAACTTCTTCTTGAAGAAATCACACTATTTGTTTATCATCTTCAAAACTTACCAAATCAAAAAATTATCTAGGATGGAAGGCCTTATCATTACCTTGATGTTATATTGACATTTTATTTTTTTATATCATTAGGAATGTCAAATTGAGATCTTAAGGCTGTCAATTGGTTAACATGCTTATTTTCTGCTCTTGGAATAGTTGGTATGTTGAAAGTTTAAAAATATTCTATGAGATCCCACACCCTATGTTTATATGAATTCAATATAAAGTTTTAATCCAAATTTTAACCTCTAACCCAATATATAACTAGCTCACTATCACCAAAAACTTGTATGCTTTTTACTCTTATTATTACTACCCATTGGAGACCATGTATGAGTGACTCATACTCAACTACATTACAAGTAAAACCAAGATAAAATATGATAGAGGAGTAGTACCTTTATTTTTATGGAGAAATCTACATAATTATATCCCTTAATCCATTATTATTCCTTGAGCCATCAAAGTATAAATTTTATAATCTTTCACTAGACTCACTTGGCTTATAAAGACTTGGTATAGATGTTCCTTATTCATTCAAATAATAAATTCCTAAACCTTCTTCTTAAATCAGCTTGTAATGATCATACTCATGGTTTTCACTTTCCCACTCATCAAGGAAAATATAAGGAATGCCTTTAATAAGAGTGGTTGAATCTTGATCACTTGGATGCTCCTTCTCATCAAGTATGGTACAATTCACATTAGTAATGCTTAGCATATAAGATTCTATATGAAAGTTGGAAATATTTTATGATTTTATAGTAACCTTAGTACCATTCCTTATTCTAAAAAACAAATATAACAAATTTTAGGATAAGTACCCTCCAATATTTATTGTGAAGTCTCTTGATAAGCATAATGGAAAATATGGAGGAAAATCAACTACCAAAACATATTAAAGAACAAAAAGACTTGGGAAAGCATGAAAAGTCAACTAAAAATATTTAATTATTCCCACTATTTTGGTAGTTATCCCATATAATTTCAGCACTCCTTATATTTTTGGATCGTATTTCAAGCAAAGCTTGTCAACAATTTACTTTGGCATTACTATGCTACTAACACCACTATCAACCATACAATTATGAAGTATATTATCACCAATGATCAAAGAAAGGTAGAAGGGATGAGGTTTACCATATTTACTTGGTTGTACTTCAGCCTTTATTGGATTTACCTCTTCTTTAATATGTTGTACCTCTTGCTTAATAAGATACCCCTAATTAGTGATAACCACACTTTCCTTCTTTGCTGATCCAACTGAGATATGAAGGTTAGAGAGTTCTTCTTGGAGAAAATATTTTTGTCCTAGAATAGATAAAGTGTCCCAAATTGATATGATCACATGTGCCTTCTTAATTTATTTTATGATGTTAAAAGTAGTGATACTAACCCTTGGCTGCCCCTTTAAAGCATCAGTGATCTCTTGAGTATGAGAAGTTTGAGATATTACATTGACTCCAATAACCTATTTTTTTTGATTTTCTTGCACTTTTGGGGCTATAAGAGGCTTATTAATCTTTTCAAAATATGAACAAGACTATTAAGCTCATTAGTATTGGTATGGAGGTTTATTTAAATGGTAGTTTTTAAAATGAGTCATATTACGCTGATATTGCTGCTGATATGACCTATTAGGTTGAGCTAATTACCTCTTTATGGCCAGCATTTCATTCCTAAATGATTGCATAAAACCTTTTAGTTAACTCACTCACTAGATTAGCTAGGAAGAGTTATAACTTGATTAGATAGATTTGGAATTGGGGATAATGTGGGAACTTGAAAAGGTGTAATGGGTTGAGCTTCTAGAAAAAAGGAAATAGGAGGCCTTGGGGCAAGTTTTATAGATTGTATATGGCCACCCCATATGTAATTGGTAGTATCATTCTACCTATTGACTATATCATCATTGATATATCACTATTTAGATCTCTAAAAAATACAAGAATGCATACTTAGGAGATGGCCTAATCATATGAGGGATCCTATCCCATGTCTTTTAGAGCTTAAGCTTGAAATCAATCATGAATTAATGGGGATCTCACTTAATGGTATTAAATTACTCAACTAGAGAGAGGTGGTATGATTTGTCCTAAACTATTTTGAAAAGGGATTCTCCTAACTCATCCTAGGCTACAATGGAATTGAGAGGAAGGTGCCTATATCACTGTAAATCCTTCCCCTTAAAAGATGCAATAAGTAATTATTAACCAAATTTGAATTTTAAGTCATATTGGGGCACTTATAGGTAAAAATTGATTTTTAAGGTTTGTAGGAGGTGTAATATAGATGTTAAAAGGTTTTTTATAGGTTAATTAATGTCACTTAACATTGTACTAGCCTTGGTCATTAGTTATTTTAGTCCCTTAAGTCAGTTTGAGTCATTTTAGGGGTCAAAAAGGTGTATTTAATGACTTATATATATTTATTGGGAATCATGAAGGTTAAAAAACATGATTTCATGTCCCATGTGTCGTTATAGGTCTTAAGTAACTAAAAAAACTAAAAAGTGCTAGGTTCATCAGAAGAAAAGGCAATTTTCTTGAGAAAGGAGAAGAGTTTGGCACTTATACAACCTCTTTGGGAAGTGTGCCATGTGAAAAATGTTTAAATGTGACTCTTAAACTTCCCCATTCTTAGTTACATGATTTTTTTCTTTGGAAGTGTCATTTTTGATCTAAAACCATTTTGATCCTTTTTCACCTTTCTTGGCAAACAAAAGTGACATGTAGGTTTGTACTTGGTATGGTCCACATAAGAGGTTTAAAAAAAATTTATATTATGGGCATATTATACATTTAGTTATATTAAATTTTATTATAATTTTAGAGGAATGGTGGCCCAAGATTTATGAACCATTCCTAATAATTTGACCTTCCAAATCTGCTTGCTAATCTGTGTACCCTATGGGTTTTGATTCATTTTGGGAAAATATGTATGAACCAATTACTAAGGTAAACTAAATATTATTTTTAATCTCTTATAATATTACATCCATTCTTATTTTCAATTTCCAAGT